>OY720679.1:87114898-87638203 GCA_963170755.1 Amphimallon solstitiale
AAAGCATTATTTGCGAAATATTCGCAAAAAACTGATTTTCGATAGGGGTAGGAATTTCGAAAAACTTATTCTTAATTTTAATTCTAAGTACATGAATTCTTTATAAATTTGTTTAGACTTAGTAGTTGACTAATTATTGGCAAAATTCGATTTTTTCACTGAAGTAAACTGCTACTTCCGGTCTACCGATTTCACTGAAAAATTAATCAGATCTCAAGAGGGAGATTATACACGTACATACAAAATTTGGAATTGATATTTGCAGCGGTTTGACCGCTATCGTGGTCACACACAGACACACACAGACATTTTTTAAAATCACTGTTTCGGTATCTAAATCTCGAGGTCGAAAATTTTCATCACCACAATACTTCCTTATACTACGTATAAGAAAGTAAAAAGAGTAAAATTTTTGTTTTGGTTCTTTGTCTAAGACATTCTGCCAAATTGAAAATAATTTTATATTGTACACCTCAGGAATATCTATGTTCTTTTATTAATTTTCTTCAGCTATTTATATTATTAGATACCAGTGATGTACTTTGTGTATAAATTTAAATAATGATAAAAAATCTTAAAGAAGTATGCTAGATATTTAGAAATCTGGATTGAAACCTTAAGACATTATTTATATCTGAAGATAAACATACGCATTTTAAGTTAATTTCTTTAAATATTTATATGTAATAAATTTTACAAATATGCCAAATAAGAATTTGCCTATTCTCAAAGTGATTTTTAAATTTTTCTATGATTTTTATTAAAAAAGTCTATATAATAACAATTTTATGTTTGTCTCAGTATACATTCTGCAATTATTGCTCTCCCAATTAAATATTGATTTTAGCGATTTTTTTTTGAAGTATATGTTAAATATATTTAAATTTAGATTTCTATGTTAAAGACTTTTAATATTTGCAATGCTAACAAAATAAATGCTCATAGTCGTAATCGAAAAATAATCTGACGAATCCAGGAAATATCTATTATTTATATTTAATTAATGTGATTATTATTACATATTTTACATCCACAAAGAAAAATCTACAAACGAATATTCGATTTTAAAATAGGTAAATCTCTAGCTTTATTTGTTATATTACAATTACATTTTAGTCACTTATTGTGCATTGATCGGTGCAATATTTTTGATTCGTTTGTGCAATTCACCAGATTTGCACTTTACCTCTTTATCACTACGCAAAACAAACTTTACACTTAAATCTGTAGAATCCGCATTTTATTAAAATCTGCGTTTTATGAATGCGGAATAATTCTTTTTAGTTTGTAATCTCCAGATTGTCATATATCATTTGTTTTTATATAATTATATTTTATAAGAGTGAACGCAATGAGATACATTATTAATTATAGAATAATCAAAGAAAGGCGTTAAATGCAGTGCTGTAAGATATAAAAATGAACAGATATACAAGAAGAAGTTATAATATACATATGTGACTGGATGTAGGAAAAAAAAACAATGAAATCACAAACAAATAATTCGTAACAGAAGGATATCATCTTAGAAACACCTTAAGACAGACTAGAGTAGACAAAAGTATAATAGTTAATGTAATAAAATGTATTACTATGACGCAGGGTATAATAATTGTAAAAATCTAGAAGAAACGGATGATTTTGTTTATCCCATGATGACCAAAAGAACTTCCAATCATTCCAGAAAACAAATCTCTGCCCAAAATGGATCTGAAGCCAGGAGATACAAAATGGTATGCAAGTAGGAGATACGTTGCACAAAATATTATAACAATTTAATAGCCTTACATAATAATCCACGTCTTTCGCTTGTGCTCCATATCCATGACCAACAACTGGTGCAGCATATCCATGGGCTACTACTGGCGCAGCAACAGCTACTCCAAATGCAGCATCACCATATCCGCCATAACCATGTCCGCCATCTAGAACTGTATTAGCATATGATGATCCTCCATGTCCATGTAGAACTCCTCCATGAACACACGCTAAGAATGTAGCAACAATAACCGCCTGAGAATTGCAAAAAAAAAATAATGACAACATTAAAAAGGATTTGATAGGTATAGAAATCATTTATGTTAAATTCATCACCATGAATTGTATGCACTTATATGAAAACGGTATTAGTATTTCTTTTTTTTCCCGTTTTGTGTTTATATTTATTATTAGGAGTATTATTAAATACGATCCGTACCTTGTTGTACATTTTGTTCTAATTGTTTACGCGTGGGATACCGTTTGACACTGACTTTAATTATAATGTGCTTGTTTCTTTTATACTAATGTCGGGTACAACAAAGCCTTCACCACGATTATTCGCCAAAAAAAAGACGGAAACAAAGATATGCGCCACCACACCACCACACGTACGTCTCGCTGGAAGAATTGTCTTCAAAAAATTTGAAAGTACATGTGGAGGTGTTGCGACAAGCTTGTCTGGATTACGTGGTAAGTTCATGATAATTTTCGCCTCTGAGATGATGAATTCAGCGTATTCATGTAAGCTTGATGTTAGTAAATATGTACGATTGTACACAATCGGTACACATACCTAAGTGGGTATATACTTTTGGTGACATTGCGAAAGAAATAATTCAACTGCGGAACGTGAAAAGAATGAACGTGATACGGCTTGGTGAACGTTTTATTAGAGTAGGTAATTTGAGATCATTATGTTCCTATAATACGGTTTGTTTGAATATCAATGTTATGCGTTATTAATTGCAGGATGTGTCGAATATAAATAAGTTGACCTTATAGGATTTAATCAGAACACACAAATATTTGAATGTGAACGGAAATCTGACGTTTTCAATTTCGTTTTTTGTTTCAAATATTCTCTTACATAATAATTATTTACAGTAATAAAAACTAAAACTTAAATCTTTTATGGTAAACAGTTATTACAAGTCAAGATAAAAAAATATCCTTTGCACATTGGAAGGTTTTTAATTTAAACTATCCCACGATGTTAGGTCAATTATTGACAAAAGGCTGCTTCAAGTATGAATTGTTATTTAACGGAGCAATGTAAATAACATGAATTTTTTGTATTTCAGGTGATAAAACTTATACAAAACTACGGTCAGCAATGAGCAACTACATAGTAATATAAAGCTTTCAAAATTCATATAAATACCACTAAAAATTGAAATTTCATCGATATTCCAATATTGTCTATAAAAAGGTGTGCAGTCAGATTCATAGAATGTATGAAATATACGGGGTGACTCATTAGTAACTGATTCTTCGATTGCTCTTTGTGTTTTAAAGAAGAAATAAAACAAATAGTGGAAGGTTCATGGTTGCATAAATTTTTCTTTTTTAAATGACACCCTATATGTTCTTGGATTTTTTAGTACTGACTTAAATTGCCTATTCATCTCTTTTTGTATTCTAAAAGAGAGCCAAAAGTTTTTTAGTTATTAACTTTTGGCTCTCACTTTTCTTCGAATATCTAGTAAAGTATGCGTTCTATAGAGATTTATAATACGATTTTGAAAAATTTTTATATGAAAAAATATTCAAATTTGGACTTGAAATAACACACTTACTCATACGTTTATTTTTCTAAGAATATAAAAGTATTTAAAACAATTTAGAACAACTTTTGAATAATTTGAAACGCTCGTACGTATAAGAAAGTCGTGTGCTGGCAACACCTTATTATTTCAGTATAAGAGGACTTCCAAACGTAGACATCTGCAAAAATCTCGAGGTAGGATGTTTTCTTCATCATAATACCTTCTTAAACTACGTATAAGAAACTAACAGTATTTGTTCAAGTGAAGCATATAGCATTCTTACAATGGAGACGTACCACAGATGTTAACAACAGTTGAACACACTACCTTCGGAATGGATAGAGAAATCGGTTTTTTGAATTTAGAGAATAGATTTTGCTTGATTGCTAATGTCCCTGTAATTAGTACTCACAGTACCTATAGTTGTTTTATATCCTAAAGCCTGCATACATATTGCTGTGATATTAACATCATTGATATAATAGTATTAAGAATTAGTTAAGTTATTGTAAAAGAACACTAATTTTATTTTAAAATAGTTTATTTAAGATTTAAGCATTAATTAAGACATGTAGTAGGAAGTAAAATAAGTTGCTTACATTTAAGGAGAAGCTGCTGTACAAAAAATTAACATGAATTTTTGATACACATTAGACAAATAAATGTGAATTTAAATATAAATAATGGTACCAATTCATAAGAAAGGCATAATAATACTTAAGGTATAGTAAATACCTGTAACTTAATATCTATGTACAGAAAAAGGATATAAATCAAAACACTTCTAGTGCAAAGTGACAGATCGTAAATAAGAATGTTTTATGTAAACAGTAACTGTATAAATTAAAAATACACTTATTAGTTCTTGCATGCATAACACAAGGGCTTCAAAAATTATGAAAATGGTCATGTGTGGTTTAAACAGTTGCAAAATAAAAATGCAGTGTCAATATTGTTTACAGCTTTCTGCAAATCAATGTACCACCAGAAGAGAGGGCATGAATAGAATTTGGAAACAATGTAACGGGGGCAAAAAGGCAATGCGTTTATATATAAGTACAATGAGGGACTATACTAAGAAGAAAGAAAAGATATACCTACCTAAGACGAAATATAACAAGTTTGTGAAAAACTTTTAATAACAAACAATTCAAGGTGCCGCCATTAGTGTATAAACTGTCAAACACGATGTGCGTGTTGGTGCGAATGTGGCAACTTGAAGAAAACAGACAAGAAAGATTTTATCACAAACGTTTCAAAAAATCAATGCCAACCTAAATTTTAGTTTGACAAGAGAGGCGCTACAAATTGCCGATAGCAATTGTTTTTTTTATATAAGCGAAAAACAATAATCGACTTGTTAGAGATTAAGTTTGTATTTCGAGCTAGGAAGACGTAAAATTTTCTAAAAAGAATAAATTTTTGGGATAGTGAGGGTGTAAGTAGGGTCGATACAGTACCTTTCAACTCACGATTAGTTTATTTGTATTAAGATTTAGAGTTCAATTTTAATTTAGTTTTCCTCTTTAAATAATTTTCATTCAATTAATTTTCTTTGTATTACTAATTTTTTAAGATGGAGGATATGAATAGAGCAGAATTTGATAAAATATATGACGAAATAAAGTAAGTTATGAATTAAATGATTCAATTTGGGGATAATTAATTGTGTTAAGCTACGGTTTCCTAAGAAAGCGGTGCCGCTATTTAGCGGCCGTAATATGACGTGAAGCGGCGGACGTAATAAAACGGCCGTCCAAAGATGTAAACTTAGAAAAGACGGCAACGGATAAGTGAGCCGATTGCGGTGAAAATTGGAGGATCTAGACATATCACTATTACTACATTTGGAAGATGAGGTGTCATCGGATGACGAAAGTCTCGTTTGGAAGAGAGTGTGCATTTGAAATTTTAGTGCGTCGACATCTGCACTGCAACGAAAAAAAAAAAAATTCAGAAAATATTTTCGCTTAACACCAGTGTTGTTTGATTATGTACTAAATCACATAAGAGATGACTTAAGTTCAAAGCCAACATGCCCCGAAGAAAAGTTATGTATATTTCTAAGGTAAGTACACAAAGCACAAACAATATAATAAAAAGCGCGCTTTTGATTTGATGCTGGGGCAAGTAATAATTCTGAATTACTGGTGGTGCTTAGTGACGGGCTCGGTCTTAATAACTCGTTGTTTTGACGAGATTTGTTTGAAGTAGACATACTTGTGTCTGAAGTGTAATACAATTGTCGCTGGTGACTTGTTTCATTAGTTATTGGAGAAATCATGTTAACTGGAAAGCTAGTGTTTTGTGCTGAGCTCGGTGTTGATGATTCATTGGTTTGCCTTGACGCAATTGAAATATGTACTTCTTAATTCAGCATTACCAACCAACGATGAAATTTGCATCCTCAGTTGAATTTGTTCATACCGAGGAAGTTGTTTTACAATTTTTGCCAAAAACTCGAAGAACAAGTCTGTTTCATCAAATTCATTTTGGGCACCAGTTGCATTTTGCTGAGCTATTTCTTTCAGTAGCTGCAGTCGTTTTTCAGGGTTTGACATTTTTTCTTTTTCTTTTCTCTCACAAATTCATCTTTACTGACATCCCCTTTGTTATTATCATTTTCATCAAGATTGAATGTTGTCTTATTTTTTGTATTATCAATGTGAGATATTTCTTCTTCAATGCCAGCACGTGTATGTTCCGTGATTTCACTTTCTTGAAGGGCATCTCCAACAATATTGGTAATTGAGCTTCTTCGTGATGAATGTGTGCTATCCAAGAATGATAGCAGTTCAGACTTCTGCTTCGCTGCTTCTCCTCCTGGTCCTGTACCAGGTTTTCCTCAACGCCGAATGTAATAATCCATTACGTATATATAAATAACCTAATGATTTTATTTGTATTTAGACATTTGACCATGGGAGAGTAATCTTCTGTAATCTTATCTTTTAATATTATATAAGGATTCATTATTTTTTACAAAATCAGTTAAAACGTCATCCTCCTCGCTGGTCCAAACGGTAGCAGTTGCACTTTTATTACTCACTTTTGCTTATAAAAGTTGTTTTCTTTAACAAAAATGTTCACCGTCTCAGAAGAAAACGTTCACCAACTGTTTGCCACCGCTATGACGGCCGTAAAGTCAAATGACGGTACTGCTATTTCACGGCCAACGCTTCTAGGAAACCAACGATATCTGGCTTTAATGGACAATGTTTTTGTGACGTCACACACCTCTACATTACGACCGCTAGATAGCGGCACCGCCTTCTTAGGAAACCGTAGCTTTAGACGTGCTGAAAGTACTATGTGAAAATATTTGCTTTTAGTAAAACGTTGAGCATTATTAATTAGATGAATATTATCTTGTTTAGTAATAATAATTCATTTTTTTTAAAGTAACGAAAGGATAGTTAATGGTGTTGAACGTGCTGAGAGTACTGTCAGAATATTTGCTTTCAGCAAATCATTAGGCATCATTAATTATTATATAGTCATTTTAATTTAATATTTCAAACAAAAAAAAAGGAATAAATGGGGATGTTTTTGACGGGCAGGTGCTAAGCCGCTAGAGGTACAATGTGAGAATGTTTGCAGCTAGCGATTAGTATAGGTCAGTTTCAGAGCATTCACGTTGCAAAGTTCTAGATTACCAAGGCACTATGTGAAAATGTATGTTTTGGTGAAATAGAATCACCTTCGTATTAATAAAATTTCTTATCATGAATCAATGATTTTCTTTCATTTAAAAGAAGAGGATAATTATTCTTCCAACTATCATTATAGATATATAAGCCTTACACAAGCATTATAACTCGAAATTGGGTAGAAATGTTTTCTTTCTCATTATATGTAAAACAAAAATAGATATAGATACAGTATAGCAATGCTATTTACGATTGATATTCTAATAAAATGTAAATATATTTTCTATATGAGATTAAGACCTTTCGTTTAATTTTTAACTTTATCCCAAACAAAAACTGAATAAGAGGTATATCAGAAAAGAAGAAGCACATCACTGCAAGAACTCATAAGAACTTTTAAAATACTATGCTGTTAAGGAATAAGCTTACAAGTAGACTATTCTAATTTTTTATTATTCATTATCATTGTTGCATGCACAGCAATATGTCTAAATATTGTATATGCTTTCCATTCAAATGTAGTCGAAATAAACTTCAACGCTTTCCTATTCTGTAACGGAATGGCCCAATTTATCAGCAAGGGTAGCTTTTGAAGGTTTTAAAAATTAACCAGTAAAACAAAACAGCTACTGTGGCCAGTAATTAATGATATTTATGATTCAATTTTTCAATTGCTAATAAAATAAAAGGTTTTTAGAAGTTAAATTTGTCTACAGGACGTATAAAACATGATAAATACACAAAATATTGTGAAATTGCTAACATGAACTCAATGATATAATGAGTAATACACGTCAAGGAGATAAAATTTGTATATTATATAAATAGGTGACGGAGCATTATAAGAAAGAAAAGAAATAACTGTTGGTTCGTTACTGCCTATTTAATTATAGTCATGATATTTATCTTATTGTTAAGTTCGACATTATACAATAATTGCCTACTATAATAGTTACAGTGCTTGACATAAATTATGCCTAATTTTCATTATCAGATACATAAAAAATGTATTTTTTAAATTTAAATTGTGAAAGAAGTATGCTTTTCAAGGATACTATTTCTTTTTCTGAGCAATTATTTATTTCCTAAGTTTCACAACATGCAATTATTTGTTAAAAGTCGGGCCATTTAAACATCAAATTAAAGAAAATTATTAATATAGATTCATATTCCAAGAATATTTTTTGGGAAATCTCTAAGATGATGTGTTTTAAAAACAAGATTAATATTATATTAAAATAATGTTACTGCTATAGGGGGAACTACACTGTTCAAAGAGACCATCAGCCTGTTTAACTTTAACTATGAATATATGCCATCTTTTATCAATTTGAAGTACAGAAAGATCATAAAAGGTTGACCGTGCCGCTCCATAGTCATGGCGTATTTGTCGCGTATACCATATTCTGAATTGTATTTCGTCCGTGCGACATCTATTATTTTACGTATGAACTACATTCAAGAATTTTTGTTAAGTCTATTTGTATTAATACCTCAAGAAATACATTCAATAATTGAAAATATCATTATAAAAAATAATTTAACACAAAAATCAATATTACATATAACATATATAATGATTTAATACAAAGATCGATATTGCATATAACATTACATATTTAGAAATATTATAATTTATGTTCAAAATGAGATCCTTCAACTCACATTTATACGTCTTTAGAGAATTGAAAACATTTTGGACCATTTCTTCTGTTACAGCTACGAAAATAAGCCTCCACAATAAACTTATCTTGTTTTTCCGTAAATAGCGTTGTTGATTTCAACGCAACCTTAAAATTAAGTGAAAAAGATTGATATTCCAATAAAAACAAAAAAAATAACTTACAGTAACAACGAAATGTGCCTTTTATTGCCTTGAGAAAGACAGTTTCTAATATTCAATTAAACCCAGTAAACCAAGAGAAAAAGAAACGACAAAAAGCTTATATGACTGACAATTATATATAAATGACATAATATTGGATTGACAGCCACTTTAGCGAAGTTATATACAAACTAAATATTCATACTACAACAATGAACGTGTGGCAAACTCGTGCTAAAGTTGATATATCGATGAAGCGGCACGGTCAACCTTTTACGATCCCTCTGTATATACAATTGACGCCTTTGTATCATTACCTTTAATAGATTGGTTTGTTTCTCTTGTGAATTCCAGCAAGCACTAGAACGTTACATTGGTTTATATCCCAGAACACGTAAGCAAAGTAGGACAATAATTAAAAAACCAGCTGCAAATAGGTTGATTAATATTGAGGCAACCTTTTAAATAAGAAAATGCTAGGTTCATAAATCAAAGAAGAACACAGTCTCTTGGGACAATCACGGCTGATGAGTTTGTTTACGTGAAGAAATTACAAAACAAGACTGATTCGTTTATTATCGCTGATATACTCCCAGATGCCGAGCATATCAGTGATAATAAACGAATCAGTCTTGGCTATGTAATTGCTTCACCAAAACGCACTTACCAGCCGCCACTGCCGGAAGAACACTTTTGAAATAAATCACAAAATTAACATGGTAGGAAAATCATAAAAGTCGCGAAGTTCTGAAATTTTCCAATTAAGCAAAAGCTAGATCTTCTTCATAATCTGCATCCTCGCTTGATGATGCAGATTATGTAATAAAAGTGGAAAGCATCTTGTTATATTCACTTTGATTCCAAGCATTGACATAATTTTTGGACCAGTGAATCAAAATGAAGGCATGCTCCTAAGCCTTCTGAGAATTTGATTAATCTTATAAATTAGGACTAAGTAATCTTTTTAACTTCACTAATTCTAGTTTAGTATATTACAGGAAGCGTACCAATTGTTTATTCGGAATCCAATTGGCTTATCAACATCAGGTTGATAAACACGTTGATGGACAAGTTGGTGTCACATTTCTGGTCTGTACTCTCAAATTGAATTTCTTGGTATTATTTCAGTGTATTATATAATAACTCACTATATTCGACTTTAACAGTTTAGATGCCCAGATAAGAATAAAGAAAATACTGGTCAAAATAGCCCCGCGGTAAACTTAAATGCATGAGTTTCAAAGTTTCAAAAATAATACACGGAAAACAAATAATATCATTATGCAACATTAATATTGAGACTACAAAATTGAGTTAGTTATATCTAAATTAGACAACACTTAATAAGATGAACAGACTCAATCCTTCATGTATTAGTGTGCATAGCATTCGTAGTCTTTGTATCAATCTCTTCTCATTGAATTCTTATGGCGTTTACGAGTACGCTAGTTAGTACTCATATAAATTGAATAAGGATAATTTTAAAGAAATACTTTTATTAAAAATATCATCAAAAGTATAAAAATATGTACATGTCATCAATAATTATTCGTTATAAAAAAACGACATCTGCATGATTTTAATAACTGTAGTGTCCGTGAATTCCACCAATACCGTGTCCAGCACCACCATGACCTGCAAAAACTTGACCATCTGGATGAGCAGCATGGCCAGATTTCGTGACTACAGCGTTAAAACCATTCCGGTCATCTGCTGTATAGTGGACAGTACGTGTGGTACCATCAGGTTCGACAACTGAATAAGATCCTTTAACGGTATCACCATCACGGACTTCGTGCTGAGTTTTCTTGTCACCCGTATGGGCATCGGCTACACCATAGTCAAATTCATATTTTGGGTAGGCCTAAAGAAAAATGTTTATTAAATGGCCTTACAGCTTTAGGATTACTAATGAAAACTTGACTGAAATTACATAATCAATTAGAACCTTCTCCAAACTTATAGAAATATAATTAATTTTAAAGCAAAGTTTGAGTTAGCTAGGGCTAATGTATTATATTATGGATTCATATAAGTAAACATTTAAGTTCGGCTATATGAACAAGAATATCTTACTCGTTGTTCATCCTCGTGATGTCCAGCGTAGCCGATACCAATTCCGCCATGCCCATGTCCCCCTCCAATTCCATATCCACCACCTCCAAGTATTCCGTGTCCATAATCTCCGCCTCCAAACGAACCGTGTCCTGAAGCATGTGGATTACCAAATCCTTGCGTAATCGCACTACCTCCATTGCTCACAGTATTGTAACCATGTCCCCCTAAATTTGCTGAGGCATACGAGGAAGAATGCCCTCCTAGTCCACCCAATACTCCACCATAATGTACAGAGTGGACAAAAGTGATGCAAGTACCAATCAGAACCAACTGAAAACAAAGATTTTTAAGTTGGCTTTATTGCTATTTATATTTTTACTTTAAATTGGGAGTTATAATGGTGTCAAGTATATTATGCTCAATAGTTTTCTTAATATTTATGTTTGGAATATTTTCTATATATACTTGATTAAGAAAAAATGGAATTGTTCATATATATTTTGTATGTGCTAGATCATTTAGCAAACTAGGAACACCTAAGGAGAAATAGCAGAAACTATGACGAGGACTTGTGAAGAACACGAATTACTAATGACGTAAGCAATTCAAACAGAACACAAAAGTAAATTAAGATGGAAAACGGAGTTTATAATTATTATAAGAACAAAGGACTATATACAGGGTGAGTCAACTACGCGGGTAAGGCCGATTGTGCCTTTACGAGTAAAGATATTTCGAAGCGGTTTTTTTCTTGTCGTAGCTGTTCATTAGGGGCACATTTTAAAAATATTTTGTATTATACAGAGTGTTCCATAACTTGGTGGCTAACCATAGTTATAGTTTTTTAAATGGAACACCCTATATATTATTGCATTCCCCGTATAATTTTTAGTCAAAAAGTTATAAGATAGTATAGGCCTAAAGTGTAAAGTTTTTGACTTATTCCCATTTTTCTGAAAAATTCAATGTTTGTATAAAATTATATTTCTCGAAAACGAAGTATTAGATGGACAATTTTTTTTGCAATATTGTTTACAATAAGAGGTACTAATAGAAGCATGTTTTATTTTTTTACAGTTACTAACTGCATGTGCAGGAAACTGGATTAAAATTAGATGACACGTTTTTGTATAAAAGTCAATCTTTTTAAATGGAACACCCTGTATATCAGTTCATTTTTGAATTGTTTATTAAATTTCGTGTCAGAAACATGTAAGACGTTAATACAGTAAAAGTGACTATTACATAGTTATTGTCGTTTTTTGATATGCTTTTGTTAGTTTTTGCAAAAAAGTAAATTTTTTCAAATGGAACAGCCTGTATATTATTTCATTTTTGAATTTCTTATTAAATTTCACATCAAAAACATCTAATACGTTAATACTTTAAAAGTGACCATTACTGAGCTATTGTCTCTTTTTGATATAATTTTGTCAGTTTTGTGGTTTAATTAATATATGTAGTATAGTACTGACAAAATTATATCAAAAAGAGACAATAGCTCAGTCATAGTCACTTTTATAGTACTAACGTCTGACATGTTTTTGATGCGAAATTTAATAAGAAATTCAAAAATGAAATAATATACAGGGTGTTCTATTTGAAAAAATTGACTTTTTTGCAAAAACTAACAAAAGCATATCAAAAAACGACAATAACTTTGTAATAGTCACTTTTAAAGTATTAACGTTTTACATGTTTCTGACATGAAATTTAATAAACAATTCAAAAATGAACTGATATACAGGGTGTTCCATTTAAAAAAATTGACTTTTATACAAAAACGTGTCATCTAATTTTAATCCAGTTTCCTGCACATGCAGTTACTAACTGTAAAAAAATAAAACATGCTTCTATTAGGACCTCTTATTGTAAACAATACTGCAAAAAATTTTGTCCATCTAATACGTCGTTTTCGGGAAATATAATTTTATACAAACATTGAATTTTTCAAAAAAATGGGAATAAGTCAAACACTTTACACTTTAGGCCTATACTATCACAACTTTTTGACTAAACATTATACGGGGAATTCAAAAATGCAATAATATATAGGGTGTTCCATTTAAAAAACTATAACTATGGTTAGCCACCAAGTTATGGAACACTATGTATAACACAGAATATTTTTAAAATGTGCCCCTAATGAACAGCTACCACAATAAAAAAACCGCTTCGAAATATCTTTACTCGTAAAGGCACAATCGGCTTTACCCGCGTAGTTGACTCACCCTGTATATCATGTCAGTTTCCAGAAAGGAACAAAAAATATTCAGTAAGAGGGGGAGTGGAAATCCATAGTGGCGGGCAAAAACTCGTGTTAAATGTTTAAGAGGTAAAAAGAAAGACTTTATTTCACAAGAAGTAAAAGTAAATGTACTCGTAGCAGGAAATTTTAAATCCTGATTTTTGAAGATCGTGTTTCGTTTGGCAGAAATATAAAATAAATGTAAAATAAACCATCTCCTTGCTTTGAATTTAATATCTATAGAAAAGCTAGGTGTTCTAAAAGTATTAATTGCATTCAAATTTTCATAACATCGTTGAAAATATAAAGCAAAGGTTTTAACTGAAAAAAATATATATAATAAAAACCCAGAATCATACAGACTCTCAGAAATCATAAGTAATGGTATTATAAACATGAGTCAATACCACTCAATTTAATTGTTAATCAGAAGGTGCTAGAATATTTTGTGCCAATTACATTGGCGGATATTTATTACATTATATGCCAGTCCTTTAAGTTGATGCATTTATTCGATAAGAAATGAGGAAAAATCGACCAATCAATGGATCTATCACAATTCCAACCTGAGACACGCTGATTATGAAAGCCTTATATCCTGGGAATAAATAAATATAAAAGAATATTGCCTCTGTAAAAAAATATGTGTAAGATTTAATATTATTTCTTTGTATTCTATTATTATGTTTAATAAATTTAAACATAATTTTCCTACTACATCAACAAAACCAATTAAAAGAAAAAGAAAATCGAAGAAATTCTAGAATATTTTTTTTAAAATCAAAAACCCCTATAAATTATCGCACCCCAACTTTAAACCCAAAAACCAATCGAAGAGGACTTTTGCACAATTCATGACACTATAATTTTGCACTCTGTAATTATTTTATCACACATATATTACGAACCTTTTCAAACATTTTTGGAATTGCACTGGATTATTACACGTTAATGCAACGGATGTGGATTAAACTGATGCGTCAATGACTTACTTGCCTCTTATATACCACCTTTTCTATTTCACACGCTCCGTATAGTTATTTGTCTTACCTGTGTAATATTTCTTACATCAAAGGAGAATAATTAGTAACATAATTATGTTATGCATTTACGTATGAATTGAAGATGTGTTGCTTAAAGTGAATAACTTAATGCGTCGCAATAGTATTTACGAGTATTAATTGTTACATGCTCTTTTTGAAGGATGTATTATTTCTGGTACGGCGAGAAATACTTAATGGTTCCCTCAAAAGTATTTGAGCTTCAGTACAAAATATAATACAAATAATAATAATAATTATAATAATACGAGAGATGTTCTCTTTCCGCTGAGCCTATATATCTAGTAGGCGACGATATTTTGCTACAAATTTTGAATGACAATTTCAATCAGTTGTTTACAAGTTTAGTTATAGTGACAGTTGTTAAATATACCTGATTGTAAGTTACATTAGTTTAAAGAACTCCTTTTGCCAATAAATCAAGTGTTTTGTGACAAGTGTAATGTTATGTTTGTTATTACTTAGATTAAACATTAGCAATGTTAGCACATGGGTGCGATTTTATAGGTACTTAGTGGTATCTATGTTTCATATGTTCTGGTAATAATAATTCTTATATTTTGGTCACAGTTATTATATGTGATTTTTTAAGGATTATATTAACTATTTCTGTTGTATCTAACTTCGCTTATTTGTTAGATGCATATGTATTGGTAGTACCAAAAGATTTTCTATATATATATAGAAAGTTCAGTCAATACCATTAGCAGTGACATAATAAAAAGAACTAGCAATAGTAAAACATATTCATGATTATTAATATTTATTTAAGATGTCAAAGTAAACACATATTTAATACACATACGTGGAATCTATATGGTTGGAAATTTATTATATATATTGCATATTTTAATTTGTAAAAAGAAAGCCTAGATATGATTTTGGTCAATCGCGTTGGCAACGAAAACAGATTATTGTCGATTTGGATGAGAGAGAAACATGTAGTAAATTAAATAAATTAAAGTGAAAGTTAAATATTACATTAAAGAATGTACTAAGAAAGGAGCATTAATAGCAGTCACAACTTAGAAAGGAACAACGATGTATTAACAGTTTCATAAAAGAAAAATCACAGTAATTTGAAAAAGATAGAGGAGTGAGAATTTGGAATATATAACGCTTTAAATTATTATCCAGTGAGGAGAGGACCATTGAATTTAAAGTTTCATGAAGGGAGTCATCGTAACCTCAGCAGTTGAAAGAGGAAGAAAGGAGAGCAATTTCATATACATAATACACAAAATTCACACAATAAGGTTAGTTAATTAAATTATATAATAAATTCGGGGGGGGGGGATTATTGTCAATGTAAAATATTTAGATGTAAAATAACCATGAGTAGCAATTTAACGTGACATATTTTGTCATTATAATAAAACGACACAAGTCGTATTGCTTCGCTACCGTAAAGCGGTGGTACAATGAATTTCAACGCGGTCGCCTTTTTTTAAGGACAGTTTTTGAGCTCCTAAGCCAAGAACGGCAGTTACAGAAAAAAATATTGCACTTATTCAGAACATGAATATATAGAAGACCGGAATATTATTGTCAGAGGCTTTCAAGCAACTTTAAAGATTGGCGTGAAAGCAATTAACATTATTTTACACAAACATTTGAAAGTCCCTAAAGTTTGTTCTCGGTGGATTCCCCACAACTTGACTTTAATTCAAAAAGAAGACCGTGTGAGATGTTGCAGATCTACATCTGATTTGATGTACAACATAATTACAGGTGACGAAACATGGATATAGTGCTGTGATCCCAAAAAAAAAGCCGCCATCGGCAGTTTGGGTGTCTGGGAATGAGTCGGCTCCAACAAAAGTTGTTCGTGAAAAAAGTTGAAACGAGAATATGGTCCCCACATTTTTTGGACTTACAGGGCATGTTTCCACTGTAGTACTGGAGGTTAGACCTACTGTTAATTGAGAATGGTACACTACAGTTTGTTCACTTGAGGTTCTCCAAAATGTTTGCGAAAACGTCCAAGGGGAAGGATCATCTTGCATCAAGATAACGCTCGGGTCCACACTGCCACTCAAACAACTAAGTAGTTGAATGCCCAAAACATAGAAATAATGGATCATTCATCATATAGTCCAGACCTAGCACCTAATGACTTTTTATTTCCGCGGGTAATGGACACATTACGGGGTTTACGTTTTACATCGACCGAAGAAGCGGTTGATGCCTTTAAAAG
Source organism: Amphimallon solstitiale (assembly GCA_963170755.1). Taxonomy (NCBI): domain Eukaryota; kingdom Metazoa; phylum Arthropoda; class Insecta; order Coleoptera; family Scarabaeidae; genus Amphimallon; species Amphimallon solstitiale. The sequence continues at coordinate 87,131,465 of OY720679.1, forward strand.
TGAAATAAACAAACTAAGGCCAGAATATTAGAGAAAATGTTTTCAAGATTGTTTTTCACGGATGCAAAAATGCATTGACTTTGGAGGAGAATACTTCGAAAAATTATAAATAAATGTTCTTTGTAAAAATATTGTGTTTTACTTTACCAGGCTCAGCGGGGGAAAACAGCCTCATAATAATAAGTGTCTTTGTCAACGAAAAGAAAACTAAGAAAATACAAATGCAAAAAAGACTAACTGAGACAAAAGTAAAACATGAGATATGTCGGAAAACGGAAACTAACTTTTTTCCCTTTGCCCTATCTTCAACAATCTAAAATCTTCCTCTGTTTTAGCAGATAAACCTTTAATAATTAAATACAACAATATTATGTAAATAACCCAACCTAACTAAATAATTACATACACTGAGAAAAATGTAGGGTTAAAATTTACATAATTATGGTAAACATTACGATACTTTCTGGTACTGTATGTGACAACAAGCATTTTACAAATAAAAATGCCGTAACACTAATTTGATAAATATAGCCACTTAGCATGGTTATAGTACTATTAAATATTTCGTTATATTTAAGCACATTTATTGGCCTTTTGAGAGATCTGTGGATTTTACAATAAAGTTGTGGTAACATGTACGTACTCTTTACTTTATATTTATCAACTAATTAAATTAGTTGATAAACATTTCTATATGGTAAATGTAACTATCTAATAGGATAAATTTTGCTCGCTTTTTAAGTGACTTTTACCAGACGTTTTACTAGAATTAGGGAAAGTAACACACTATTTTAGAAAAATATATTTATTTAAGTATTGCAGATATAAATATAATTGACATACTTATTTATTAAATTTAAATATCTATATAACACAACAAATAAAGTGTAATTCAGACTGTCTCACAAAAAAATACGAGTCCATAACTAAATTATTTATTGGAAGATTTCAATTATCTATACTCCAAATTAAATGGTTGCGAATAGGCTACTAAGTGGCCTAATAAAATCACGTAGAGCAGAAAGGCTAAATTATCACAAAATTATTTTTTCAAATTCGAACATAGGTGTATTTCTTAAGAAATTCATGACATACATACAAAAATAGTAAAAAAAAGAACTTTCGTTTATACTAGAATTGCGCTCCATTAAGCATTGGCGGCATGTCTGCGCAACCTCATATGTTGATTGGACAATATTATAGCAGGTTGTATTCAACAAGCCTCAATACTTTTATCTCTTAAGTGGGTGTCCCACTACCTCAATCAGATTCTTCCAAACCCTGACTTTACTTTTTAAAATAATTAAACAATTATTTTTTTACATTATTAAGAAAATAAAAGAAGTATGATAGCGCAGTCCTTTTTCCGAAAATATATGTAAAAAAAGAAAAACTAAATTAACCAAATATCCGAAAATTAAAGACACCATCATAATTTAAAATATAGTCTAACTACGTCCTTAAAAGAGTCGAAAAAATATTTTCACAATTAAATCTGTGATTTGGAAAATAAAATAAATACTACAAGACTAATTGTTGGAGAAAGTTTAAAGTGAAACATGGTACAGTTTTGGCTAGCAGGCGTAGTTTCGCTATACGAGATTTATCTGTTTTTATAACTAACAGAGACACATAAATAAGGGTTTTACGTTCTAGTATCGTTTCAACAAATCAAACGTACGGTGTACGCATAAAGCAAAGTGCCTTTCCGCTGTAACTTAACATGAATATTCCATCTTTCTCATACCACTTGCAATTAGCATGACCGTCCAAATTGTATGCCGGTGTACATAAATCGAAGAAATACAGGACGCGCCCAGTTAAAATCGGGGTTCGTAAAAACTGGGTACATAGCCTTAATAGAGCCTCATTTTGTGGAGGCTGCACCAAAACCTGATCTTGAAAATATGCTCAAAGGAAGCATCCATGAATATAAATCTGAATCTACGTTGAAAATGGCTTATTACAGTCACACGTGGATTTTTTCGAAACCAACACCGTTGGATGTTTCGACTGAATTTATCGTTATTGGAAAAAAACGGCATTCATCCGACGCCAAATTCATTCATAAAATAACTGCTCTTGAATTTTGTATAAATAGAAATGACAAAACCGAAAGGTGCTTAGGATTATCACCGTAAATTTTCTACTATTCTCTGAGATTTACATGGACTTCGAGGATATCTATAAGGATAGCGTTGCTGATAAAGTTGTGAATCTTAATACATATTATCACCGCTCTCCAAATAAACTCGAATCTTGTTCGTTCATTTTAAAATTTCGTTTAACTGGGCAAGGGGGGAATTTTCCAATTCGGTTATTTGTTTATTTCTTTTATACTATTTTACGGCGAATGTTCTATCTTCTTACCGTTTAAGTTTAGTCTAAATACAAAAAAGTTCATGAGTTAATATTTTAGAATCCATAAATTAGTAATCTTTATTATTTAAAAAGGTTTGCATTGTCATAATGGGTTTTATTTGGCATCATTACATTACATTTAAATTTAATTAATTAGTATAAACTCACATAAATTGTCGAAATTACGACGTGCAGAAAGAAATATTAAGTAACATCCATTTTGAGCGGGTTTTGTTTCGACAGCAGAAAAGAAATTGACACGGGAAAATTCCAAACAGATTCATAGCGAACGTAATTGGTTTACTAATCTAATAAAGTACTTTCAAGTTAATGCTTGTGAGAAAAATGGATTACAGAATCTGAGAGTTTTTTCCCTGTTTCTAACGTAATCGAGTCGTGTACACGTCATAATTAAAAGTCTATTGTTTACAAATGCAAATTATGGGCGATGTAATTAATATGAATTTACATTACCTACTTTATGTAATGTTTTTCCAAATGCAACAAATAAATTTGGCATTTGCTGGGGAGAAGGATTGTAAATGTGAACAGAAATTGTAAGTAGTGTTCGACAATTTCGAAATATAGACGCAGGGGTTTTTCTGCTTAGAGTGATTTTCTACACATTTAATTAAAGAAAATGGTTAATTAATGTTGAATGTTTCATTACAGACGAGGATATTTCAGAAGGGAAATATTCCATTTACACGAAAATTGACGAAACAGTACAAAACCGAGATCAACAAATAAACTGTAATTTCTTAAAGAGGACTAAATTATTAAAAACATTAGAAACACACTTGATTTAAATATACATTTTAAATGAAAGTAGAACTCGAATATAACAAACCTCAGTGGATCTCTGGTTCGTTATAGCTGAGAGAATAAATGCACGAGTGTTTTATGAGACCTTCATTGTCTAATATATACCGGGGTCGACATATTTTAATTTCTGATACGAAAGTAGGAAGAGGAAAAGAGCGCGACGAAATAAACTAAAGATAAACATAAGCGAGGCTGCCACACTCGACAAACGTTTGCTATGAAATGTAAGGCGTGGGGGTCCCCCGCCACGGCGTTGCTCTCTCACCACTGTTAGCAAGCAGGCATCGCTGCATATCAATCATATGAAACAAACTATAAAATAATAGGAATAGTGTTCATACGGCTTCCTGGACAGATAAAGGCTATAATTCTGGTCTTTCTGGCTCATCCTCTTTGAAGAAGCCAAAGAAGATGACCCAGAAAGACCAGAATTATAGTCTTAGACACTTACAGTTTTATCTTCATCCATCATCTAGGAAATGATATTGTCTTCATCCAAATATTCTGTTGTAACTAGAAAATTTCTACAATGAATTGTCCGGATCGTGAATATCGCTTCCCTTAGTTTCTCTTTCTATAACCACTCATTTAATAGCAAGTTATCATCAGATCCAAAATCTGATAAGCCGTCATGTTCAAAACGAAACTCACCTTTTTGACAGTTGAATATTGTTGTTTTCAAGAAATTCTTTTTCGGTAGGAGTAAAAATAACACTACCAGTTCAAATCTTAAAAATAATTTAACTTTTGTGAAACTAATAACTGACCAGATATTCATGAAATAGGATTTTCGCCCTGAAGAAAATTACTACTTTCAGTTCACCGATATGGCTCTCTTGCGACTATAACAGGCTTACAAATTAATTTAAGTTTTGAATACGGTGTTGATGGTTTGAGCTGTTCAGACTGATTATGCCTCTAGGCACGTCCAGAAAAAGAGAAAAAGATCACAAAAGCAATAACTTATTGTTTTAGACTTCTCCAGTGGTTGAAATTTTGAATGTAGACAAAGTCAAGTAATAAAGAATTTTCAATGGGTCTCTGAACCATGTTCTCTCCCTGAAGAAAGCGACGGTTTTAAACCAATTGCTCTTTGTGTTAGTGCTAAAACATTTGTCTTTATTTTTATACCATTTCAGGTATAGTTCCGGGCTTATTTTACCCTGCTGTTCACGAGGAAACTAGAAACTAATCCTGTCAAGGAAGGAAGGAATTTTTGGTAAACAGCGTAAATAAATACCATATTTTCTTTTTATACAAAAAGCACTTTATTTCTTTGGATTACATATACACAAAAAAATAAACTCACTACATATGATACGTACTCAGATATAAAAAGACAACAATACATAATTATATTACGAGATTCAATAAATATGGCAATATGGAAGGAATCCTTACTGGATTTTCCATTATTTTTTCTGATTTTCGAAGAACGATGCTGGTGCTTGTATTGGTTGAAGTACTACTTCTGGGTGTTTTCTTTTGCGCATGATATGTATGTGGTAAATGAGAGAGGGAGAGAGAGAGAGAGAGGTATTATATGTATATACAAGATGAGGCAACGATCGTAATGTTTTCGTGGTCAGTTCGGAAGCTAGTGATGGTAAAGGCCACCTACGGCATATGGAGCGGCGATGACCTTGGGCGCGACCACTACCGGATGAACTGCGGCACCCGATCTAGATACTACAGCATTGAAACCGTTGTGGTCATCAGCTGTGTAGTGAACGGTACGAATTGTGCCGTCGGCTTCGTGAAGAGAATAAGATCCTTTGACGACATCTCCGTCTCTCACTTCTTGTTGCGATTTTTGGTCACCAGTGTGGCCGTCGGAAACACCATAGTTGAATTCGTATCTGGGATATGCCTGTAAACAAGATACACATTTGTACAAGAATAATATGAAACATTTATTGTTTTTTAAAGATATATTTCAACAGAAAGAATCTTAATTCTCTTGTGTGACGCATACATATTTCTGTATACATTGTAACTTTAATAATACTCTACAGTTTAAATTCGTAGTATAAATAAAATCAAGAAAAATCAGGAAATCATGTCTGAATCCTTCAACAATGACCCATCTCTATTTTTTATTTGCACTTTAGAAATATTGACACAGAGAAAAGATTCCATTAATTTTGACAAGAAAGCAGCATTTATATAAAAAGAATACAATAAAAGTTCTTTCTCATGTTCGTTCAATTCTAATAGCTTTCTTGATATTGTTTGTACAAAGTTAAGAGTTAATGTGATAAAGAAAATGGAATAAATGATGTTTTAAGATTGAAATAGGTATGACGTACCACGATGTACTTTAATTCAACATAATTTTAAATAATAACTGTAATGAACTAAATGTAAGAGGATAAACATCAAAGATATAAGCACTATACGAAGATAATGTTTAGGGAAGAATCCATAATGTTAAACTATTTGTTAGGACCTATATTTTAGATCTGCACATCTCATGGGTTAGAGTAACAAGAGACCGAATATTAAGGATAGTATACTTGATTTTCTCACAGAGGTCACAATATATCTAGAGATTGAAAGTAGGTACAGATGGTGGAAGAAAGGCAAATTAGTCGCCATATTGCATATGTACTTTAGTATTGTGTTGATATAGGTAATGTTTTCTAATGATTTTTAAGATTTGTAATAACATATTTTCTAGGTATTATATTATTATTTAAGGCTCTTTAGTAACTATTACACGCTATGCAATGATAAAAAGTGTAAAAGTTATCTGACAATGATATTTCCTCCTACTTGCAGGGTTCTGTTATACTTTCAATTTAAAATATTAATGAAGCAACACTTTTTTTATAGATTGCCTAAAAGTAAACAAAACGTATTTAGTGGATTGCTGTAAGTGATAGATATTTAGGAAGATTTATACGAGAAGATATCTACATTCCTTTCCTACATTTTAGACGATATTTTTGACCGAACAGGTTAAATTATCCGTTTTAGGTCCAACAATACTTCGAAACAATTAGGAATCAAGTATTTGTTAATTTAAAAAAAAATATTTATATATTAACTTGATAGAAGTGCACGAGTTAATTGATTCTTATTTTGAGGTTAATTTCCAATTTTATTCTATTGAACGGTTTATTCTATTGTTTTTGATATCATATGTCATACACTAGATTAAAAATTTTCCAATAACCATATCGAGTCTCTTATCAAAAAGATAGCAAGAATATACATCTTGATAACACTGCATTATATTAAGAAACTATCTAATATTAAAGACAAGAAAAAATAACTGTACTCATCACCAAAATACTAATCGTTTTATTTATCCCTACCTGATATTACTTGAAATATTGTTCTTATTATTACGAAAATGCCGATCATATAAATGAATTAGCTGGCCTGTCAGACGTTGTTATACCCTTGCCGGTAGGTGGGGGTGCTTTGGCTTGGTTTGGTTAAAGAAAATATGCAAGCATCGAGGAAATTAGAGAAGACCAGAAATATTGAAAATAAAAGCAATAATAGTGTTAAATTATGAGTGTGGATCATTAAATGTAAAAGAAATAAAAGATGTGGTATAAAAAATGAAAAATATAAAAGATGATAAATAATAGATGAGAGGAATCAAAAAAAAAGATATCCAGAGTGGCTAGAATATGATTCGTGAATGGCAGAAAAATCAGATGTAACTCAGATGAGAGAATCATAAATACAGCACTAGAAAAGCAATTCAATCATAAAATATTAAAAAAATAACCCAAGTAAAATATGCGCCATAGCCTAAAATTCAATAATATAGGTGGATGATTTACGGGGTATTTTTTTAAACTTTTGTCATTTAATTCGGTGATACAATATCTTGGTTGTGTGGTTGTGTAAGTGAAATATAATAGGATCAAATAGTTCTCAATGATACGGGTAAGTAGATGATAAATTCTTTGATAAGCTTGAAGATTTGACTTTCCAAGATGTTCATAAGAAAATAAAGAAGTATGTGTATATTCTGTAATTATCCAATTAGGTGTTTTGCTTAACTGTTATTAACTATTTGTAACATAATTCAACAATTTTCCGTTGGTAATGGCATAGTAGTGAAGTAACACAATCATAAAATACATAGAATTTTATACTAAGCAACTATAATAATTGTGACAATCCTATTGAAATATAGGAGCTATGAGCGGGATGTATTACTGTAAAAAATCTGTTAAATCGATAATATAACTCTTTAACACATTTTACTTAAGTGTTATAATTAAATAAAGGTCATATCTGCTGAATTCCGCAACTTATTCAAAATAACTCAAGTACTGTTTGTAATTTTGTAACCTAAATTGAAATAGACTCTTTTGTAATTGTAACACTATATACGCCTAGATACATATATTTCTGTATTTAGACGTTAAATATCTACGTGTATCATGTATTTATCCGCAGAAATGTCAATATGGGAAGCAAAAGCAACACCGATACGCTGTTCAGTCAACCGAAACCACTTTTTCAAATCCTTAAGTGGTCGCCGCCTATTAATAAGATATTTATATTTTTGTAACTTCGCCTTGAATATCGTGGGTATCATATGTGTATTGTGGACACGGTATTAAACGAAAATAAACGAAAATATCGCGTAAAGTAATAAGATAGAAATGAGCTATGGAATGAAGCAATATCGTGCCACATGTAAGTTTATGTGTACTGTGCTGTTCTTAACAAATGTCGAATAAGTCATTATATAATACCTATTTGCAAAGTCTTGTTATAAAATTCTACTAAATAATTGTTTTTCTCGAATTCAAAAATTCCGAAAAAGAGTGACTCTAAATATTTCAGATTATTCTGCTACTTTTAGTAATTTCTGTATTTCTATCAATAGAGGAAACTATCAAAATCTATTTTCAAATGTGCTGAATCTATTACGACTAACTTGAATTTCATTTGTGCTGGTAAAAATATCTCAAATTTGTACCCATTAAGATTCATTATGAACGAAAATTATTAATACCATGATTACAATTTAATCTTTTAGGAAATTAGCAGTACTGACTGAATTTCTTCCATTGTATTTGTTAATGCGATTTTTTAAATTAGATTGCATTATTTGAAATTCTTTTGGTCCATGAATTAATAAGATATAAAACAGACTGAAACTAATTTATCGTCAATTGTCAAAAAAATATGCTAGAATTCTCAATGAAGTCGTGAAGATAGAGAAATTGCTTTTATTTATCACTTATCAGAAACATGAAGAAAATATTCTGTAAACATAAATTTAGGCGATCATTAACCACTTACGTAATAATCGACTGCTGCTTTGGCTGCTACTACTGGAGCTGCTACTACGGCTGGACCAGCAACAAGACCATGTCCACCGGCTAAAATGGCACCACCGTGTCCACCAGAAATAATAGCTCCACCATGCCCACCGAGACCTACCAATCCTAAGTTATTGGACGCGTAAGAACTTGCGAGACCACCAATAAGTCCACCATGAGCGAATGCCAAAATGGCGCTAAGAGCAATTACCTGCAAAACATATTAATAGTAAGTTTACATAATCAAAATTCATAGCTCAACCAGGTTTTTGATTGTGTTAATAGGTGACGGTACCAAATCCAACAAGAAATATTGGGAAAGATATTTATATAGTAGTAGTATTAGTATAGTAGTTTCGTGTAATATAATATTTTTGATATTTAAGGAAGTAAGACTGTTAAGGTGCTAACGCATTCAGGTTATCAACATATGTATTTGCTGCCAAATAATAATTTGTTTTCTCTTTCAGTTTCCTCTTTCTTTTTTTCATAATGTATTTATGTTTTCATTTTATTGCACAAGAATTGTTAGAAAATTACATCTTCTCTCAAAGCCAGCATAATCGTAAAGAATTTAAATTTCCACATTCATTCTTCATTACAGCGACTACCGATCTTACTACTGCGTTTATCATCTGCCTCACTACGTTTACCAACATATCTATGTTAGATACCATTTAAGTATAATTTATAAGAAGAGCGTTGAACTAGTGCATTGACACTAGTTCAAGGAGGGACGTCAAGGTGGTGCTGTAGTAAGAGCGGCCGACCCTTTGTATTGTATGTTTTAACATTCATGTCCTCAGCTTGGAAGATCTTACAAAAGTACGACCATTGGGAGAAGAGCACCAAACTTGCTCTGCCTAGCTGTTGGGCAATTAAATCAACATTTCTACCATATAATGACGAGGGAGAATAACAATGCATGAGCCTACTTTACGCACACAATTTTCACAATGACTGGCTCTAATGGTTCTTGATAAACCCATCAAGCTCAAGAATGCAGAAAGGAGGTCGCACAGCTTACCTTATATAATGATTTTGTTTTGACTTACACTTACTATTTTCCATTACAATCATTCAAATACCTCTACTATTTAATGCATTTATTATATAATATTTATAATAACTATTACTTTTCTAAGCAAAGTTATACTTCCCGTTGCACTAACAAAGTCATTATTTTTGCTTTATCTGATATTTGTTAATATAAGTAAGAATTCGAGCTAAGCTTGCTATTAGTGCAATTAAGAACATGTGTAAATGATGCATATCTACATTAGAAAGGGTGTTTCGATGTGATTAATGTCGTATTGAACATTCAACATGACTGTTATCAGCTATAAACACCGATATTTTACGTTGATAAATGTGCATAATGAACGTATGAACGAATGCATTGATTGGGAAGAAAATACGACCTATTTCAACAGTCAAAACGCATTTTTGATTAATTTCTATATGCGCTGAATACGAATATGTGCCTAAAAAGTTCTTAATACATAAGCTTTCAAAGTTTGAATTTGTCTTTGAAATAAGCACCTCTTCATTAAATGTGTGCCCTTCTCTCTTGCACAGACAAAGAAAAAAGAAATAATGCTATATTATATAACATCACGCTACACAAAATGATTTGGTTGAAAGGGTATGTTTTCAAAAAGTATTAATTTATTTCAGGTCAAACTAAATTAAAATATATAAAGATGGGGATCTTGTTACCTATTACATGTAAGACTGGCAATAATTAAAAATTTCATGAAAACCTAAAATAAAGAAAGAGATTTCTTCAAAATTAAATGGAATATAGCTTAAAGCAGGAATATCTTTTAAATTGAAGGATGCATAGTCTGAATGAAAATAAAATAACGTTGCACTAGATGCTTGCAGGACGTTGAACAAATATCGACACAATTCTTAGGCAACAGAATATTAGAAAATTATAGAATGATTGTTGGGCGAATGAATGGTAAAGCACTATGAAATGTCTTTTGAAGATCACATTTTGCGTTGAAATTTAAACCACTTTCCCAGAAAATTTCGACGCTGAAAGGTATCTCAAGAATGTTATTCTAGCAAAGGAAGAATGTTACCAAGGTCTATAGGATCTAGCAATGATGCAGGACTTATTGCTGGTCTCTTGCTAGAGAAAGTTGAAAAGAATTTTAAAAAAATATATCATTTTAAAAAAACATCACGAAATAATAGTGTAATTGAAAGAGAGCATGTTATCATTCAAACTTGTACCTCATCGAATTTATGTATGAGAAAAAGTAATTGCGTTATAAAATTAATTTTGAAGAAAAAAAAGTTTGCACTGATTTTACTGTTTACGTTTTAAACCATTCAAGTATGCATTATTAATTCTTTTTGGAAGAAATATTAAAAAAATTGTATAGTAATTAATTTGTATTTCTGTTTGATAATTGTAAAATATATCTCTTGAACAAATTTCATATCGTTAGAACTCAAATGTAATCAAGTTGGAAACAAAACGTTTTCTCATGATATGTAAGACTTAGGTTGTCTAAATTAGCTATAAAAGTAACATAATTTTATTTTTCTTAACTCTTAGTCACCTAATTCTGCTGACAGACAGACTACATAGTAAAGCGATGTAGCCTCAACAAACAATACAAAGTAAGCTTTCCAGAGAAAATTCAATTGGAAAATGGCATGCTGGGTATCAGAAGGTGGATCCAGATCTGGTACAAAGACGGGTAAAAAACCGCAGTTGGTAAAGAGGCGAAAATTTACTCTGCGTGTTAGAGGCACTGGGGAGCTATGCCTTTGTGGTTTGGGCAGAGGTGTACACCATACTTCAATATGCCATAGAAAACAATACAAATGCCGTTGTAAACTGGCGGATTCAAATAATGCCGACAGTCAAGCAGCACTGAGGAAAATATCTAGGCGAGAAGTGCCGTGAAGGCTGGTTTGGGATGCCTTGAAAAACTAAATTCACTGATGGACCAGAATAAGGCAAAACTAATCTGGGTGTCAGGGCATAGAGAGATCCAGGGTAATAAGAAAGCTGGTAAACTCGCATAAGAGGATCAAAAACAAAACTCATATGTCCAGAACCAGCTTTGGGGGTATCAAAAAATATGATCCGATGCCACATCAAAGACTGGGTATATGAAATAAGTAGCAATGCCTGGGCAAAATCATGGTAAGAAACTTATTGGTCAACCATGCAACAAGAGGGCTTAAGAAATACTATATGTGTGTAGGGATCTGCTGCCAATTGCGATTATGCACACGTCATAGTGCGCCTCAACAAGATGGGCCTGTAAGATGGAGAGCTTAAGTGCAGGCTCTCCAATAAGGAACAACGGACAGTCAGGCATATTTTAGTAAACTATGAGGTACTGGATTACAGGAGGCAACTCATTTTTGGGAAACTGGACGTAGACCCGGAAATCCTCAAGATACACCCAGTAAAGAAGCTGTACAAGTTTTTATAGGACGCAAAATTACTGGTGTGGATATCCTAAACTAAACAGGCTCGGCACAATATTATCAGCCGCCGTGCAAAGCCGGGACGTAAGTCAAACTTACGAACCCTGGTATTGTATTTTAAAATGAGATTTGGACTTAAAGACTTGATATTATTATAAGAGTGCGATAGAAACATGCATTAGACTATTTCTTCGATGTCATTTTTAACTAATTTCCTAAGGTAATTTCCTATTACTTATGATTAGCAAAAATTATGGACTACTGATCCACATAGTTGGGTTGGGAGTCAAATTTATGATATTCGCTTATTTTCAAACAAATGCACGAACAGTATCGTGGAAGGACTGTATGAACATTTTCGTGGTAAGTGTGCATGTCTGGAAAGCGGTCCTGAATTTAAATATCCTAAAAATTGAAGAAGGAGAAACATAAACATTTAATGTTTACACAGACTTTTCTACATTAAAGTTACTGTAAATTTAATTAATAGAATATATGACAAAGTCTATCATATCTAAAAAAAAAAAAATGAAAATTATGAGCAATAATATTTAGATAAACTGTACTTTGTTTTGAACTTAAGGAAGTATTAGGAAAACTAAAATTAATGCAAATGAAGAATGCACCATTTACGAAAGCGATATGGAAATTTTCTGGCTATAAAATGGAACAAATATTCATTAATGCCGATATCAATAGTAAATTCTGATTATGGAATGATATGTTAAAAAAATAAAAGATATATATGAACTGAGATAACACAGCCGTCAGCCTAAATATTAAAGAAAATCAAGTTCAACCCATGTTGAAACCATACAAAATTAAAATCTTTTAAATATACATTTGCAGAACTGTTTGAAAAATCTGTTAAGTTTCTAATCTGTTAATAACTAATCACTAAACACCAGTTTTACACACCTTCGCAAACATTGTATTTATTTATAATAAAGCAGTTTATTGTCTAATCACTGTCAAAGGCAGTTATGTACTGACTTTATGGCTCAAAATTTGTTTCTTATATACTACTAGTTAACCCATACCGAGAGCGTTCACTGAAGTATGTGCGTTCATTCCGAAAAAAAAATATTTACCCACCTTTGCATTATGTAGACAAAGTAATATAATTTGAAAGTGCATTTACGATAAGCGCCCGCCTTATGTGGAGCAAGTACACCACATGTCATTTTTTCTCCCCCTGTCCTGGGTACTTACTTCCTCTGGCATTGGCAAGGCCTCCCGCCTCGACCGCAAACGCGAAGAATTTTCGGTATTCCATATTTCCAAGCCGGGTGGTCACTTGAAATGGATCTATGTTTGCATGTTACACAAACGTATTAAGTTACAGTATTTTTTGTGGTGGAAAATATAATACGGAAAATACAATTAATATTTAATTGAGAAAAGTGCACACATTGTGGAAATGGATCAAGTTTTTGTTTTATTTTGTTTAGTTGTCATGCAAAATTACTTTCCTTATATTTTATAAAAATATTATTTTATTCATATTAATCACAATTGTGACTAATTAAACAAAATTGTATAAAAAGTTATCCGTCATCTTACTTCGCTGGACAGGAACTCTAATCTCAAATATGCGCCTTCTGTCAATACGATAAAAATAGCTTCAAACCCGAAAGAATTAATTTTCCCTAGCAAATTTAATCTTGTTTATAATAATAATAGAAAACATTAGGAGAACACTTGGAGAAATCAACAATGACTTTCTATCAATAGGTGTTCATTTCTCTTAGTTGCACAATTTAAGAGTTAATCTATTCAAGTCACAAACAATCCTGTTCGGCAAGCATAGTGTAATGAACTTCAAAATTCCATTCTGATTAAGTTGAGGAATACGCAGCCATCCATTTTTACCAATTGCGAGACTTGTTGGATAACTCCTTCAGGTTTGGAGACCAAATTAATAAATAGAGTAAGGCTGCAATACCTGAATTTAAACACCTTACATACTCAGTGAGCTGTATTAGACTTATGTATAAAAATAGGCTTTGCGAGAACCTTGTTGTAATGTTTATTTGATTTATGCATGCAATAATTTTTACTGACGTTTTTTCCATTTTTGTGTCACTTGCACAATACTAATTTTTCGTTTTTAGCTTAAGTAATGTTTGTCCAAAGAAAGATTAGTTTTTTTGGGACGTAGAAATGAGCGTCAAGATCAGGGTATAGGTATAAGTTTAAAAGCAAACTTTGTCTGAATCTCTGTCTTTCGCTTAATAGGGGCGTTTACCTATCGAAAATTAAGGCATCGTAGTTTCGCGTTTTTTAAACTTATTTTGTAATTTTAGAATCTCAAATTTGGGATAGTGATGCAAAAGGCATACATTTATAATGTCAAGGTCAGTTTTTGTACTAATTTATTTTCTTAAGAAAGTTATGTGTTTTAGAAATAACCACAAAAATGCATGAATTTGATTAATGTCTACTAACTAAGGCTGGTACACAAAAGAAAAAAAAACGACCTCTATGCGCCAGCTGCACATTTGATGTACGATATAAAGAAAAAATCAAATTTATGTAATTATTTTTAAAGATAAAAAACATTGAATAGTAAACATTGTCACACACATTTTACACGAGGATTTTACAAGTTAATCGCGTCGTCTATCCCCACTTTACCGGTTCTACAGAAGACGAAAATCTATCGGAATCGGTCGGCTATTGCAGACTTAAATGCGAGTGACAGTTTAATTACAAACTGTCACTCGCATTTAAATGTCATATATACCTATAATATTCGAGTGTATAATAATATAACAGTTATGGGCAAGCGAAAATTGGCTTAATATAAAACATCAACAACATCAACAGTTCCGTAAGTACTCATTCTTTATACGAGGGCGTATTTTTATGTTATCTACCTAGGCATGAAACAAAAGAATGACGATGTCACACAAATTATTGAAAAATTGCTGTCACTGTTAGAAGTACATGTGCTAAGTTGTGTTTAGTTTATGCTGTGTATAGAGATTTGAGACTGTCCATTTCTGGATAAAATGAGTGAAACTAAAGTTGAACATCGCAGCGTAATAAAGTTCCTGACAAAGGAAGGCAATGGTCCAAAAGCAATTCATGAAAGAATGGTTGCTGTATATGGGGAAGATACACCATTTTATTTCCAAGTAAAATATTGGTCTAAACTCTTTCGATTGGGCCGAGAGTCAATCAATGATGACCCAAAGTCCGGACGACCCGTTGAAGCTCGAACTGAAAACATTGTGCCATAAGTCGAAAATTTGGTATTGAAAGATCGGCGTTTAAAGATCTCTGTCATTGCCAATGAAGTCTGTATATCCGAAACAAGTGTTCTCAAAATTTTGCATGACGATTTGGGTATGAAGAAGGTGTCTGCACGGTGGATACCCAGAAAACATTTTTATCTCGAAAGGCCAAGACACAATTTTCTGGAAAAAAACTGATGGCAACTGTTTTCTGGGATGTTGAAGGAGTTTTGCTTAGAACTCAAAGAAGCTGTTAAAGAATATTTTGCCGGGTTACCGAAGCAATTTTTTTCTGAGGGTATGGGGCAACTGGAAAAAATATGGAATAAGTGTATTAGTGTTGAAGTGAGTTATGTAGAAAAATAATTTTTTTTGTTCTCTTATGTGCTTTTTTTCATGGCCAGGTAGATAACATAAAAATACGCCCTCGTACATTATGTTTCCCATCTATAGTATTCCTTTATCTATGACAGAATCTGTGAATAAAATCGAAGCGCTGTGACAGAACCGAATATCGTCTACCTCCACATACTCACACCCCCTTGCGTCTATCCATCCCGCGAGTAATATAAGTTGCATAAGTTTCTATTTGTTGGTAAACGCCCATCTTAAGCTATTTGTATATACCCACTATGCAAGAATACTTCCCATAAACGTTGTGTTAACGTTACATTGTTACCTTGTGACTTTACGTTTACACCTTCTGTGACGTTACAGGCACGTAGCCTGAAGTTCTTATGTCTGTCCCAACGACTTTATCACACCAACGTCGCACCAAAAAGTTATTATAATGTTTGAAATGCGACGTTCTTGGCACCAAATTTTTGGGAAGTTAATTTAACGAAATTTTTAACACGTTTTAACAACTTGCTATTTTAAATGTGTTCTGCACGTTGACATCGATAAGTTGGGACAACTTCCTTTTTTAAGGTGCTTTAAACTTACTAGTTAAAAGTTAATAAAAGATAAACTACAGCGGTCACGGGCACGTTTACACATGACGTTACGTTAACTTCAAAGTAAAAACTTTCTGCAACGTCGTATTTGAAAGTTTAATAAATTTTCCTAGCGTCAGTTTCTTAACAATTCAATTAATTTTTAATTAGTTAATGATAATTAATAATTGGCTTTTATTTGTTAATGATTTTTAGGGGAAATAAAAAATTGTGTTATTGAAATATAAAATATTTTAATAAAATAGTTAAACAGCAAATAAAACTCAATTTGTTTTCTCCCGCTGGTATCGTTGGTTGGCATGTTTGAGCCATTCCATCGTTGCTTGCTGGAAACTTCTCTCGGTCATTTTTGGAAAATTTTCTTTTACGGCCTCTAAGAAATAAATATAAGCTTGGATTTTAAAATTCAATTATAACTACTTTAAAAAATTTAGGAGTACCTTTTATGATATATATAGATTTTAGGCTCGAAAGCTTAAAATTATTTTTTTGGCCCGTCCAGCTACAAAAAGTTGCCACGTGATTGGTGAAGAAATTTTGTAGGCATCTGTTGACACAATTCTTGTCGTTGTATCCGCCTATGTATGTCATGCGTTGCAACTAAAAATCAAAATTATCTTATTATAAATCATAATTCAAAGGTTACCTATATTTCTTACGAAAGTTTTGGCCATTGCGGGATCTTTCTGAATATGGTCGTCAAAATCCAGGAGTTCACGCACACTGGTCAATGGCATTTCAGGAAGCTTAGCTCGTGTGTCATTGGGGCCAAGGTTAAATTTTGACTCTATTCTGGATAACCGTTCGGAAATTACCATTAATTCATGTTTTATATCTAGAAAACATTCTTCAATGGTTTTTCTTCCAAATGCATATTTAGTATTATCTGAAAAACAATAATTACTGCTACATGTTTATGATACTTTTCTTATACCTATAAAATACTTAGGGTCAGTTTACAGAAAGTCAAATAAATATTTTAATCATTTAATGGCGAAAAACCTTATTTTGAAAATTTGATGGGCTGAATATTTGATCATTGATCACGATTAAAATGTAATCTCATTTATATATTCAATTTGTATTCTACAAACTGACCCTTTTAATATTATTATCTAACTGAACATGCACTAATAGTTGTAAACAATATATATGTTAGCTTACCCTCTCTGTTATCAATTTGTTTGTTGTTTTCTTCAGTACCTGACGCAGTCGGTTGGATAGCATGAATTGCCGTAGGGCCTTCTATTACTTCTTCTAGGGATATTAACCTATTAGTGGCTAAAATAAATCGTAAATAAAATTGTATTTGAATGGTTAGTAAAATATAAGTATTAACTACCATCAATTTCCTTTCGCAAATTGTCAAACGGTTCTTCAATATTAAATATTTGGTTATCGGTGTTTTGTGGTTCACTATCACCTGTAAGTTGATATTATTATAAACATAGTTTACAAAGTGAATATAAAAAGTTATTTTTTTATTTACCAGAAATTTCTTCTTGAAGTTCAGGTAAGTCGTGGTCAATTGAATTTTTAATTTTTAATTTTCTTTTAAATTGTTTTCTATTCGAAGAATTGATTTCATCGGAAGAAGAAGAGGAGGAGGAACTTGTAAAATGTTTTTCTTTATGAAATGCTTCTTCGTAGGAATCTGAAATATTAAAAATATGTTGTATTGAATATGAAAATGTTAAACGTCAACTTACCAAAACTTTGCAGGACATTAACTTCGTATAGTTTCCAAGTAGATTCTGGATCTACTGCACGAACTATTAAGTTTCTCGGTCTTTTACTGTTCGGCCAATAACAGGATTTGCCATTTTCCAAAAGCCAAGATGATGGTATGACAGAATACGAGTTATCGCTAAATTTTACTATAGCATAAGAAAACTGAAAAACCGGAAATATGAAAAAACATAATAATGACTTTTACACAGTTTACCTGATTATAAAATGTGTATAATTACGTATAGTTGCGGGATCATAAAGCGGGACATCTCTTATATTCAAATGCTGTTATTTTAGTAATGTAAGTTGGACGTACTTTTTGGCAATTATTAATTGTCATGTCAATACATATTTTTTACACGGCTTTTTGACGTTTATTAGTAATGGATATTCTTGGATAGGAAGATCCCTTTATATCAAAACGCTACTTTACACTAATAAAGCTTAACTGTCCCGCTTTATGATCTCGCAACTGTACATACCCGTAGGTGCTATTAAACTTAAAATATGACTGTAATTTGAATAAAAACTTAGGAAATATAATCATTAAGTATTATTAGGTATTCTATTTAATTATGTTTGTGTGACATTGCAATAACATACTTTCTGAATTTAATACATTTTCCAATTATTTGTGCAATATTAACTTTTTCTATCGATTTATCATAATTTTTAGCTATACCAGAGTTAAATAGAGTTGATTTACACGGTCGATGAAAAAAAGAGTCAACATCAAGAATTTTGTTGCAATGCAATATTATGTCCTCGTTTATTTTTGAGATTTGTTTGATCATAAAATATGAATTTTTTGTGTACACAACAGAATCGCGTTCTGATTTACAATTAATGTAGAAATTCTCAAGTATAATTTTGCTATAAAATGTTTCATTAGCAACAGAATTAAAGTTTGGAATCTCTTTTGCAAGTTGGGGATATTTTACGGAAGTTTCTGTTTCGCTATATTTTCTGATCTGATCTATTTTATTAATAAGTTGTTTAAGAGGTCTGTTTGATGTTTTCATATATAATTTTATTTCATGCATTGCGTTTTCAAACTTGAATGCGCTAAAGTTATCCAGAGGTCCAAATTTTTGTACATCTTCTGGTAAGTGAATTAAATTATGTACATTATGATTGACATATTCCTTACCATAAAGATCACCAAAATTTTCTATAAAGTAAATTAACAATGTTTTGGAAAACTCGTTATATTTATGACATAAAGTTTCATCTACTAAAATTCTAATGGCGCAATGAAAGCTTAAGAAATGATTAAATTGAACTGGACTTAAATTTCTCTTTAACACAATTGGGCCAGTATACAACAAAAATTGTCTTAATTCTGTTGCCTTCCAACGATCGATTTCTAAAATTGATCGTGGAAGGCGATTAAACTCTTTTGGCATACAATTTCTAAATTCATTTAACTGTTCACATACGTTTGATATTTGCTGTTCAGTCATTCTAATTTCTCTGTTTCCCTTTACCCAAAAAATAATCAAACGTTTCATAACACCTAAGCATACTAAATGCATGTAATCCAAACAAGTATGTGAGACTAAACCAATTCCCAGCTGCGTCAATATGGTATTACTTTTATGGAAATTTTCATCAATATAGTTGAAAAATTCTGTGTCCGTTCTTAATGATGAAGTGGTTTCTCCAAATGTCATTCGATTATTTATAAAATCCCCTTCTACCTTACACTTTGTACAACTATTGTAAGCATTATGATTTTTTATGTTCAAAATAAATGCTTTTGCAGGAGCATCACAAATAATTTTATTTAATTGAATAATATATTTATTGAAATTAATAACAATTCCTGAGTTTTCCTTTATATATTGAAATTCGTCAACAAGTTTTTTTAAAAATACGTTACTTTCACTAGGTTTTGTAAAACCGTGATATACACCGATTAAAAAGGGATTTGACAAATGCTTGTCTTCTATGGAACCAAGAATGGGCCAGAATTGACTACCTGAACTCTTTGTTAACGGCAAGCCATCTACATTTATAGCAATATTAATAAACGGTTTATCGTAAGTTATTAAATTTTTTAATTTAAATATGTAACGTATGCCAGATTCCAATCCGAAATGAAAATATTTTCCCGGGGACACTATGTCAACTGGCCCCACATTCAAATCATTTGTTTTTAACAAGCTGCGGCAGTCGCGTGGTAAAATATCATGATTGCAATTTTCACAGTGGGCACGTAAAATTATCAATAAATCATTAAACTGATTGTGTGAAGTTTTGTACTTGATAGCCCACTGAGTTAGTTTACTACTAAAATCGTTACTGTTAGAACTCAATTGTATAAGTTTATTATTTGGCATAACTATAGGAGAGCTAACAGCTACTATCTGCTGTGTATATATTTTACTTATCATAGGTTTTGGATTATCAGTAATAATAGATGATGTCGTTGTTGAAGCTAAAGTAGTGTCCTCCATTCTAAAATTTTCACTATGTTCAGTTTGTGGGTCACTAGTATTGTTTGTAGGTCTCGTTTTGTTTGCTAACATTTCCTGAAGTAATATTCTTCTACGCTGCCTTTTTGATAATGTGGAAATTAATTTTCGCCTAGTGGAATGTCTCTAAAAGTGAAATATTATCGCAGTTAATTATTTTTCAAATGCAAAAGTGAGTTAAATTAAATTGTATATTATCAGTTATTTCACAAATACATGTCTCGTAGAGCACTGAAAATATTGAATTGTTTGAAATTTTATAAAATCCAATTCCACTAATCGATGTTGGCATTCGAGTTTCATGTTTGATTAACTCAAATCAAAGCTCAAACGATGATTTGTCTTTTTAAAAGTTGATGCATACCGTACCTAATTATATGTAATTATCTCGGATAATCGTAAAGTTGAGTATATTTCATTCCAGAAACACTCGAAAATGCAAACCCGGATATCGTAAAGTGGGCTTTTTTATATAACTAATTTAAAAAAAATCAAATACCTATACTACTATTTACATAAATCGATTTACCTAATGATATTTATTACAAAATAACGGATGGAACAGTTTATTCAAATCTGTACCTTTTTCGCAAAACAAAGTGTAAACACGATTTTGAATTAATTGCTGATCAAATAAATACCTAACAGTTTATGATTATTATTTAAATTATTTATAATTTACAATTACAATGAGGTAAAATTCACAATAAATAGTAATTTAAAATAATAATCAGTTTTCAACAATTAAAATAGGTAATATAACTACGAGTAGATATGTATGAATTTTGAAATTTTTAATAAATCTCAAATTTTTATTTTGATAATTTGTATGACATGATGCAATAAATTAATTAGGTGTACCTACAAAGTTACTTTACTTACATTTTTACTGGAAGAATTCATTTTTATAATAGATCAATAAGCTGTGATTGTAATGTGTAATTTGGCACGACTGAATATTCACTGATGTTAAAAAGGAATTGAATCCTGTTAAATTTGCCTTTATTTGCTGTCTTTTAAATTAATAATTTAATATCTGCTTCGTTCAGGGTAACATAATGTTTTTATGCCTATAAAAAGTCACATGTGTTAGCGATTTGAGCGTCTGGTATGTGTTTGTATGTATATATGGGGCGAGTGAGAACGAAGATATGGAATTTAGGTATTGAAATGAAATGAGACTCACTATGTTCGCGTTCGAACCCTGCTTCAAGAACTACTGCAATCATGGCTATGATATTGATTTATAGACGGTGTACTTGTTTTAATTTTAATTGCATTATTCGATCACTATAAACATTATAAAATATTATACATCTCGATACATGTACTTACCTGTTGTTATCACTCTCTTGATTGTTCTCTTCCACTCATGTGTCAATTCCATACCCCCTACACTACACAGACATAGCACCCGTCCGTACAAACATTTTTAAATTTCATTGGGTCCCATGATTTTTCTTTAATTAATATTTAGAGACGTTTGTTAATTTTTTGTCTTTGTCTGATAGATGCTTTTATCGTATTTTCTCACTCATTCTAACCAAATTTTTAGATAATAATGAATGACTTAAGGCTCCGGGCTACCCAAATTATAGGTATATGCTATTACATGTAACCGTTTTTTTCTTTTTACTTGCTTATTTGGTAACATGAAGCAATGCACTATTTTTTCTTATATACGTATGAATGAATGCAATGTATCTATGACGCCCTTTTTTCAAAATAGTCTTTAAATGTGTTTAAAAAAAAATAAAACGTCGAACCATTTTTTTCTGTTTCTACCTTTATTTCTTAACATAGAATAATAATTTTTTTTTTGTTTAATAGAGCGTTTAAAACTCTTGCTCGCTATGAAGTCCCTTTTTTTTCAAAATTGATATTTTCTTAGATATTTGATATAAAAGAAATTAAAATTAGGCAGCCCACATTACACTCAAGGGAAGAGGCAGAAGGTAGGGATAGATTTCCGACCAACAGTTTGTCTGGAGGGCGGGTGCAAATGTGTAAATATTCGGGGATAAATGAATTTTTATTCTCTTGGATATTGTAGTAGATATATAATCTGGGCACTTTTACGAAAAGTGTCGTGTCTCCCTAAAAAAAATGAGTTATAATTTCCAATATATTTATGGTATTTTATGCTGGTTCTTTGAAAGATATACCTCCACTTTTTTTTGACACTAAAAATATTTCTTTTGCAAATAGAACACACAATTTGTTTTTGATTCGTAAGATGGGAATTTAATTCTTTTTCAAAATGTATATCCTTCTACCTACCGCTAACGAATTTTTTTATATTTATATGTACTACAAATCTTCTGCTAAATGTGTTTTTTTAGTTGATCAATTCCTAATTACACAAACTGTAGGCGTACTATGCACATTATTTTTTGTCTGAACTCTCCGGCATACTTTGCTAACACAAGTTATACAGCAATGCAGAATAAAAGGCGGTAAATAACAGGTGCGTCATAAAAACACTGTTTGTACTTAGAGTGTGAATATTGCTTCTCGCAATTTATTTACCTATTTTTTTGTTAGAAATAGACACACACATATATATACGTATATAATATGAAAATAAAAATAAGAAGAACTTATTTTTGCCGCCCTGTTCGTATTGATAATGTTCCTAAATTAAAACAATTTTTTCTTTTCTTGGCAAATAGCGGCCATAAATACCATAAATAAAACTACATTTTCTTGAGTGTTTCGACATTTATTAACATGTGTCTTTTTCGAGGGTGTGAAGAGCCCCCCTCTTTTTCGAATATCGGATATCTGACAGTTGCTCCAGGTTGTTCTAGGTTTGTTCTAAATTGTTCTAAAGTATTTTAAAAGAAATGTCAAATTTGGCCGAGATAATTAAAGCCCTTCTTTTTTCGAAAATTGAAATTTTGAAGGTTTTTCCAGGTTGTTCTAGTTGTTCTAAACATTGTTCCAAAGAATCTCGGGAAAAAATCAAAACTGGCCGAGATAATCGGAAAAAACGAGATTTTGCCAGTCCCCCTTTTCTTGAAAATTTAAATTTTGCCGATTTTTCTAGGTTGCTCTAGGTTTGTTCTAAATTATTCCAAAGTATTTCATAGAAAAAATCATAATCAGACGAGAAAATGGGGGAAAATGAGAGCTAAAAGTATGAAGTCAGACCCAGTTTTTGCAAAAACTAAAATTTTGACGGTTGTTCTAGATTTGTTCTAAACATTGTTCGAATACGTCAAAACCGTATCTCTTATATATCAAAAGGTATTGCAAAAAAAAGAAACAAATCCAAAAGTGTGAAGTTATCCCCCTTTTTTCGAAAATCTAAATTCTGACGGTTGTTCTAGGTTTGTTTTAAATTGTTCCATAGTATTTCAAAGATAAAATCATAATTGACCGAATTAATAGGAAAAACGGTTTTCTAACAGTCCCCCTTAATCTCTTGGGAAAATATATATTTACTACTTATATTAGATACTTATTATAAATCTTGGTCAATTTCGATTTTTTCTTTCAAATACTTTACAACAATTTAGAACATACAGCAAACCTGGAACAACCGTCAGAATTTAGATTTTCAAAAAAAGGGGGGCTAACTTCTCACTTTTGGATGTCGTATTTTTGTAATATCTTTTGATATATACGGTTCTGAAGTATTAGAATAATGTCTAGAACAAACCTAAAATAACCCTCAGACTTTCAATGTTCACAAAAGGGAACTGTGAGAAAATCGTGTTTTCCTATTATCTCGGCAAATTATGATTTTTTTCTTTGAAATACTTTGAAACAAATTAAAACAAACCTAGAACAACCGAACATAACTGTCAGAATTTCGATTTTCGAAAAAAGAGGCATTGGCGAAAAATTGCTTTTTGCCATTTTTTCGGCCAATTATTATTTATTTTTGAAATACTTTGGAACAGTTGAGAACAAACTTAGAGCAACCTGGAACAACCGTCAGAATTACAATTTTTAAGAAAGGGGGGGCCGGAAAAAGCTCGTTTTTTCCGATTATCTCTGACAATTTTGATTTTTGTCCGGAGATTCTTTTGAACAATGTTTAGAACAACTAAAACAACCTGGAACACCCTTTAGAATTTCAATTTTCGAAAAAAGGGGGGTTGGGTTTACCAAGGTATTTACAGGCTAGAACAACAGACTACAACTAGGGACGCTTATGTAAACTATACTGTGTGTCCAAAAAGTCTGGAAACACCCAAGTAAAATCGAAACGGATGATTTTTGAGAAAAATGCAAAAACATGTCAATTAGTATTTTCAAAAAACTACTGGCTGATGGTATCTGTTTGGAATTTTTGATGACCTTGAAAAAGTTATGATGTCATCAAAAAAAATTTAAATGGCAACGTCGCATTTTTAATTTTATTTTTGATAGATCTTTTAATTGTCTAAATGACTGTAAAAAAAATTTTCATTTTACTTAAGAAAATGACCGAGAAAAATTTAATTACTTCTTCGAAAATGGAAAAGTTTGTCTTTAAAAAAAAAACATAGTTGGTTTAAAGTCGATTATTTTTCAAACACATTTTGTTTTATTTGTGACATTCTGTCAAATACGAATTGTGCGTAAGTTAAAAAAATCTGTTTAAAAATGGTTTTAAGTGAGAGGGAACGTATTCAAATATTGATGATGATTGGTTTTGGGGATAGGGCTCGTTCAGTTAGAGAAGTTTGCGACTTATTTAATACAGAACATCCGGAGCGTGCCCCAATTAGTATTTCTGCAGTGAGTAAGATTCACAAAAAATTTCAAGAAGAAGAGATCGCCCTAGAAGTGGTCGTCCAAGGATCGCAGAAGATACGCAACTCGACGTATTATTGTCAGTAGAGGAAACTCCAAATTCTAGTACACGGCAGCTTGCGCGGGAGTTTAACGTGTCGAAGAGTACAACTGGTAATATTTTCCGGAAAACTAAGTATCATCCCTACAAAATCTGTTTGGTTCATGAGCTGTCTGAAGACGACTTCGACAGGCGTGTACAGTTTTGCGAACAACTGATGCCTATGTGTGATAATGATCCGTTTTTTATCAGAAATATCTTATTCTCAGATGAAGCTACGTTCACATTACATGGGACTGTTAATAGACAAAACTGCAGGTACTGGGCACGCCAAAATCCACGCTGGATGAGAGAGGTACGAACTCAGTATCCTCAAAAATTAAATGTATGGGCTGGTTTAATTGGTAACAGAATTATAGGGCCTTTTTTCTTCAACGGTAACCTGACGGCGGATATGTATTTGGATTTTTTACAAAATTATTTAATTCCGTCATTAGCAGAAATATTTCCGAACCATGAAGATCCTAATTTGCCCAGCCAAAGAATTTGGTTTCAACAAGATGGGGCTCCATCCCAGTATGCGGGAAATGTTCGGCATTATCTGGAGAATACCTTCCCAAACAGATGGATTGGCAGGAGGGGGGGTATCGAGTGGCCTGCTAGGTCGCCAGATCTAACGCCTATTGATTATTTTTTGGGGGGTTACCTAAAAAATAAGGTATACGCAACTAAACCTGAAAATTTGGAAGGCTTGCGTCAACGGATTGAGATTGAAGTACGAAGGATCACTCCTGAAATGATAGAAAACGTTCAAAATCAATTTTATTATCGTTTAGGGTATTGCCAAGATGCTCAAGGACAACATTTTGAATATTTATTGTAAGAGTTTTTGCTGATTTCTACGATTAAAATTTTCTTTGTTTTCTATAATGATTTTTTTTTTCAAAATTTTTCTTAAGCAGAATGAAAAATTTTTTGATTGTCGTTTAGACAATTAAAAGATCTATCAAAAATAAAATTAAAAATGCGACGTTGCCATTTAATTTTTTTTTGATGACATCATAACTTTTTCAAGATCATCGAAAATTCCAAACAGATGCCATCGGCCAGTAATTTTTGAAAATACTAATTGACCTGTTTTTGCATTTTTCTCAAAAATCATCCGTTTCGATTTTATTTGGCTGTTTCCAGACTTTTTGGACACACAGTATGTACACTTTTGTTTTTAGTAAATTAATAATTGATTGCTTTAAAGTAACAAAAAAAAAAAACAACATAGAAACAAAATTTTGTCAAATATCTAGAATAAGTTAGAAAACAAAAAATTAATTTCCTGTTGTATATGTAGGAAATAATTTTCTACTAACTAGCACTGTCGCTTTAATTTTTCACTAAAACTGATATATTTTATTATTAATCTTATATTTATGTACTTTGTAAATTAATAATATTTGTGTATTCCCTTGATTCATTTAGGTACTAAATTAATATAAAATCCATTTTCTTTTACTTACTTCATATTTTAATATGGTTATACCTGTTACACATTGTTTAAAATATTATATAATAAATAATATATAAATTAATTATTTTGAACACCATATTAAAATAAAATGTCATATGAAAGAACTATCAAGAAATCGAAAATCAATAATAAGAAAATAACTTGGTATGTCTGACCGAAAAATAAAAACCACTCATTTATCAGTGTGGTAAACAAGATCAGTAAAAAGCATTGGAAATTATCAATTATATGTCTTGAATTTTTAGAAAGTATGGTTTTGATCTATAATAACAGAACAATGAATAAATGAGAAAACAATATAGAAATCTTCTATTAGACGGGTGTATTTCAGATATGTATATGTAAGAAAACACAAAAATTGTGTAACCAACTTTTTATTCAATAAGAGAATATTCATTCCGAAACATATGTGTATTTCGTCAAACAAACACCCCGAGCCCCCCACTTGTATGTCTTCCTTACAGTCCCATTACATATAAATATGAGGTTTTATCCGATATTCTCTAAAAATTATTCCGTTGCAGTCTCCTATGTGTAGGCCACGCCCTTATAGGAGAAGTATTGAAGAGGGGAAGTTACGGGGGACATTTTCACACTTTTAATTCAGTATATGCTATGCAACCCGTATTACTTAAAATCGCAATATTAAAATGAGTAGTCCGGAGCCTTAAGAAAGGGAGATCATGCGGCCCATTGTTGTCGAAATGCGATGTTTAACTATTTTATTTGGATGTTTATTATTATTTAGACACACAGTCTAAAAATTTGCCACTAAACAGGATGATAATTTAAATAATAAAGTATAAATATCAAAAGTCTACAATATATAACGGTAAGGCGAGTTTATAAAAAGCAAATCAAAAACTACGTTAATTATTTATGTTCTTCACAAATAAATAGATGCATCTCTCATAGTTACCCTTAATCGTATTGGTCAAAGCAATATAAATTACCTATTTGATTACTACGTCTTTGTTAATATTTTTATTAGAAGTTATTTGGAAGTACGATTCATATTTATGTAAACGTTATGTTTTAGATTAAAGAGGAAGTCTTATACACTGACTGTGACGCTTCGTCACTGTAGCTTTTAGCAACAACGTTAAATTCACTTCCATTCATAAAAGTGCACATTCAAAGTAATATTGAAGTTAAAATTCCTACGTACAGAAACGTTCTTTCTTGGTATAAAAAGGAAGTCGTACAAACTGACAATTAGGTCTCGTTCCTGACACTTTCAGGAATAACGTTGTATAAACTTCCAATATTAGAAGTGCAAATCAAACGTTGATTGGAAGTTAACAGTATTACATATTAGAACGTTAGTTTTTAACTTAAAATGGAAGTTGTTTAAACGAACTGTGACGTTTCTTGCACAGTGGGTATGTATTATTGAATCTTGTATTTTGAACTTTTGATAAACACAATAGGCACACAGGCATGTTTGGAAGCAAGTGTTTCTTTATAAGAGGACTTCACAAATGTATATTAAAAAAAATGTAGGGTTCAAAAATATCATTCTCACAATACTTCTTGATATCACATATAAATAAGTCAAAAATGTGTTTAGTGCAAAAGTTGTCCCAAATTAAGTTTTGAATACCTTTATCATTTGATAAACTTGTGAGTAAAAGTGTAACTTCCGCGCCAGATTTTGAAATTGTTTTATACAAACATTATTTCAAATTCAGTGCTAAATACGTTTCCAGCACCCATCTTTAAAATGCCATTTAACATATTATATGTTTCTATGGTGAACTCCAGGTTTTCTATTGCGAAAATGAATTGAAACTCAATTAAGTGGGTTGACACTTATGTCATCAATCTGTCAAAAAAGCCCAACATGGTGCCACAACAGATAAGTAATCTCAAACACATGCATATATACATATACGTTTTACGTATAAAGTTATATATGTAAGTCACAGTAATTATTTACTGCTTGATGTTAGTTTTAACATCCATGTGTTCACACTTTTCATTTTCGTTTTGCATTATTTTGATTATTTCGTGTCGTAGAAAAAGTATAGTATGAAACTCGTCTTATAAGGTCATTTAGTCACTCGTTTTACTAAAGACTCGCCCCGCTCGTTATTAATAAATATCCTGACTAAAATTAGTTTTGTAAAACTTGATATATACGTGGGCGTATTTTTATGTTATCTACCTAGCCATGAAAAAAAGCACATAAGGGCACAAAAAAAATATTTTTCTACCTAACTCCCTTCAACACTAATACACTTATTCCATCTTTTTTCCAGTTGCCCCATACCCTCAGACAAAAATTGCTTCGGTAACCCCGCAAAATATTCTTCAACAGCTTCTTTGAGTTCTTCATCAGAAGCACCACGCTTTCCTCTAAGATGCTTTTTTAAATTCTTGAATAAGAAGAAGTCTGACGGAGCTAGATCGGGGCTATAAGGTGGATGCCTTAACTCTATAAACCCACAGTCATTGATTATCTGCTGAACTTTGTTTGCCTTATGAACCCGACAATTGTCGTGCAGCAACAAGTTTTTTTGTGGAAAAGAATGCGGGCATTTTTCCTCCAGAGCAGTTTTAAAATTTTTAATTGTGTTTCCGTAGGCCTCTCCATTTATGGTAGACCCTCTCGGCATATATTTAATAAGCAAAACCCTTCAGCACCCCAGAAAACAGTTGCCATCAGTTTTTTTCCAGAAAATTGTGTCTTGGCCTTTTTTGGTGGTGGAGAGCCCATATAAACCCACTGTATGGATTGTTGTTTAGTAGGAAGGTCCCAGTAATATACCCAAGTCTCATCCCCGGTAATAATTCGAGATAAAAATGTTTTGTCCCTCTCCAACTTGACCAAATTTTCTTGAGAAACTTCTTTTCTGCACAGTTTTTGTTCAGCTGTAAGCAATCTGGGTATCCACCGTGCAGACACCTTCTTCATACCCAAATCGTCATGCAAAATTTTGAGAACACTTGTTTCGGATATACAGACTTTATTGGCAATGACAGAGATCTTTACACGCCGATCTTTCGGTACCAAGTTTTCGACTTTTCGCACAATGTTTTCAGTTCGAGCTTCATTTTACTTGGAAATAAGATGGTGTATCTTCCCCATATACAGCAACCATTCTTTAATGAGTTGCCTTCCTTTGTCAGGAACTTTATTACGCTGCGATGTTCAACTTTAGTTCCACTCATTTTATAGAGAAATGGACCGTCTCAAATCTCTATACACAGCATAAACAAAACACAACTTAGCACAGTGACAGCAATTTTTCAATAATTTGTTTGACATCGTCACTCTTTTGTTTCATGGCTAGGTATATAACACAAAAATACGCCCTCGTAATAAGTATACTAATATACTTTTTATAACTTTGTATCAAATCCATAATTTTCCATATATGTACTTACAAATATCTGTCATTAAATAAGAAGAATACAAGTGCTGCTTCTGATCCAAATTTTGAAATCTTCTTACAAGAAAATGATTATAAATCAAGTCATAAATTCCTCTATATTCCCAACATCTCTGTTGAGGAAGTATGACTTGCGAGATATTCCCAAAATTTGTTTTCGAGAAACTTGTTTTATAACTTTTTTTTTAAATTAACTTTTTAGTACTGTTGTATTCTTTAGAAATTTGATGAGATATTGGTAAAACATGATTTTTGTTTGACGTAAGCTACTACTTCCGATCTCCAGATTTGTCTTACATTTTAGTCTTAAGAAGGTGATTATATTCTTAAATACATGGTTTGGTACTGAAACCATTGGCAGCTTGGCCTTTATCGTGATCATTCACACCTAGAGAGAGAGAGAGAATAAGAGACTTTTTCAGATTTTCTGTATCAGGAGACTCCAAAACATTTGCAAAAATGTTGAAGTCGAAAGTTTTACTTACTTACTAAGTTTCTGATATTGGTATGTTAATACAGTGATTAAAAATATACCTCAAATGAAATCTGTATGTTGCTGAGACGCCATTCACCGAAATATAAAAGAGAGAAAAATCTACATGGCTACAAATGCGTCATTCGATTTGTTTGTATTTTATTTCTTATAAATAAAATTTGGTTTCCTAAATTCCTTCTTCTTCTTCTTATTCTTCAAGAAGACCTTGAAGTCTGACGAAGGTTGTTTTAATTGGTTGGTTGTCCTATGAGATGGAACTTCAGCTGTCCTTTCATCTCTTGGGTGGCCTCCTTGGCAAGCTGTGCCTGTCTGTTTTGGTCTATTCTATCTACATGATCACGCATATCTCCTTCCTTTCCTTCTCCACCTGACTATGTCTTCCACCCCGCATCTCGTCTTTATCTCGATGCTTGTTACTCTACCCCTCAGTGTCTTTCGTGCAACGGCTTTTGAGGTTTTTATCTCTACTGTTCTCAGGATGCTCATTGTCTTATTTGTGTCAGCTCGAGTCTTGATACCACAGGTTAGCACCGGTCTAGCAGAAGATTTATATATCCGCAACCGATGATATCTCTTAAGAAGCCTCTTATTGCCGAGGCTTTATTGACCTGTGTTATGATGTCGTTTATAGGCTTGTTGCTCATTACCTGTTCGATTGGTTTATTGTCAATTATGACTTTACTTACATCTTACTGGTTCCTTGGAGAAAGTCATTCATTCTGGTTTATCAATGGAAATTGAAACTTTTTTTCACTGTTCTGATAAAACTTATGTGTTTGTCTTTGTCAATCGTTTTCTTTTTCTGCAAGGATTACTGCATCATCCGCATAACATACCATGCTGATCAGTCTCGTTTTGTCTTAAATTTAAAATTCATGACTCCTGCTTTAAATCAATTACTATGATAATAAGAATTCATTAATAAGTTTTTTTAGTATAGTTTTTTGTTTATCTATCTACTCGATAAATCATTTTTTCTCATTATCAGCGAGATTATCTCCAATAAATAATTCCTAATAGATTATAAGCATTGACTAGATTTAACTTATATTTTTAAAACAGGATATGAAATATGATTAAAATTTATTGTCACAACGAATGAAGTTCAGACCATATCTTTTGTTTCATATGCAAATCACAACACACAGAGGTAAACGATCACTTAGATATTGTGCCGATAATTCAAAAGCAAGGGATAAGTGGACATAAAACAATACGAAACGCCTTACATTACAATTATATCCAATAATCCCACTTGCTAATTTAGGTACGTATTTCATTTGAACTCGCATCATGCCTGTTACGTAAAGATTTTACGATCTGAGTATAATACATAATTATACATAACAAACACATAACCACATATACACCCGCATTCATAAGATAGGGTGGAGTCATTCTTTTAACGTGAATTGAGCGTAAAATGTACATAGTCGTAGAATTTAAAATGTAAATTTCGTTGTTTATTATTGGAGCCAGAGTATGAAAAAGAAACCAGTCACGTTCGACTGTAATCTATTAATAGACTGGAACCAATACCGTTGCATTTATGCAGATAGAAATTAAATTGACACACTGATAGTGAAATGAATTATGTAGATATTTTTAGGTTAATTGTACTAGTGTCTTGGTATATACACAATGGCCTTTCTGACCATTCGGCTGTGCAGATGATCGATTCCGAATTAAAAATTAGTAAAATAATAGTATTTTCAGATATCGTAAATTGCTAAGGAATTGTTACAACTTGCTTTATACGTCTTTTAAAATTAAATCGTTTTAAGTAAGTTTTAAACAATTCTAAACATTCCATACACGAGACAAAAACTGCGCCTTCCTAGCAAATTTTCTCAATGAGAAATTTGTTGTCCAAGTATAGGTATTGCAACTAAACGTATGAGGATTGGAGTATACTATAAATACGCTGTGAAGCCCGTAATTTTTTTATCTGCGATCGAGGTTTTGGTGAAAGACCTCTTCATCACCTCAGATTTAGGCAAAACGACTCGAATTTCTTTTACAATACATCTTATATCTTTATGACATTTCATTCTAAGCATCACTAGCATGAGAGAGAGAAATAGTGAGTGATAGAGAGAGCGAGAGCGAGAGAGAGAGAGCTAAGTACGTTACTCAGAGTAATGTTACTTACATTTTTGACTAACTAAAATTTACCAATATGTATAATAAATTTTTGACAACTAAAATTTACCAATACAAACAATTCAGAAAAAAATCCAAGTTTACCGTGTATGACAGAATGAAAACAGGAGTGACGTTTTGGAAAGTGTTGCGCTTTTAAATATGTTTGACTATTCCTACAAATTGTGTGTTCAAAAAGAGTATCAAAAAAGGTGTATAAAGGTATTAGAACGTATGAGTATCTTGTTTAAAAGGAGTTAATAGGCAGTAATTATTTTAAATACTGTGACTTGCATATACACATTTATACGTAAAACGTATATGCATATATGCATGTGTTTGAGATACACACATACATTAAGTGCCATTGTCGACAATCGAACGCACAGACACCGGTGTTTCGACCTTTGAGGTCTCGTCAGTGGGCGTGGAGACTGTCGACAATGGCTTCGAGACTTAAAAAGCTGCTTATGTCATTCTTGCGTGTTAAATGCAGTGAGAGTATCACAGCGACATCTAACACCCAAAAGATGACACAGAAAAAGCGATGGCTTCTGACGGTATGTTTTGCTATATAGAGGCCTGTATGTTAATAGTGTATCTCGTGTAATAGAGCCATCGCTTTTTCTGTGTCATCTTTTGGATGTTAGATGTGGCTGTGATACTATCACTGCATTTAACACGCAAAAATGACATAAGCAGCTTTTTAAGTCTTGAAGCCATTATCGACAGTCTCCACGCTCACTGACAAGGCCTCAAAGGTCGAAACACCGATGTCTGTGGGTTCGATTGTCGGCAATGGCACTTAATGTATGTGTGTATCTCAAACACATGCAAATATGCATATACGTTTTACGTATAAATGTGTATATGCAAGTCATAGTATTTATTTACTACTTGATGTTAGTTTTAACATCCATATGTTTACACTATTCATTTTCGTAGTAATTATTTTAAGTATTATAATAGTATAGTATATTACATATTAAGGTTGAGAAGATGACTATTATTGCCTGAGTGGCAAGATTAAGAATAAATTTACGCCACAAGGGCAATAATAGTCTTCCCAACCGTAGTATGTATGCTATTTATTGTACCAGTAGTAGGATCTTGAAACCTTAATAATTATGAATAAATTTACTCATATATGTAAGAATGCCCTTGTAATAAAATTTCGTATAAACTAGTAAGTAGGGTATATTTTGATGTTGACAAATAAGTTTTGACATAAATGCTGAAACTAAAAGCCAGGTATTTATTAGATTATTTTTCATTCCATTTATAATGTCTGAAGAGTTTAGATGTACACCACCTGAATTGCGCAAGATTGCAGAACAGGCAGTTGAGTACTTGCTTCCGCATAAATCTAAACACTTATACATTAAAACATATACAGAATTTTAAAAATGGTGTATTTCCAAAAATTCAGTAGTAACTTCTGAAAACCTAATTCTGGTTTATTTTCAAGAATATTCAAAAAATAAAAAAGCCTCGACTTTATTGCCGCATTATTCAATGTTGAAAGCTACACTTGGCTTAAAAGAAGACGTTAACATATCAAAATATTTTAAATTAGTTGCCTTTTTAAAAAGAAAAAATGAAAATTATAAGCCCAAAAAATCATCAAGAGTAAATTATAAAATTCCTTACTGAGGCACCTGACGCATATTACATTGCAACTAAGGTAGTATGTTTATATATTAATACTTTGAAATTATTGACAATTTATAACCCTGTAGACTGCTCTTATAATTAGTGTTGCTGGTGCATGCCGAAGTGATGAGCTGTGTAATTTGTTAATTTCTGATGTCATCATGGAAGATGATTTAATTATTATACACATCCGCAATAGCAAAAATGGTTCGTGTAGAAAGTTTGTAATAATGGAGCCACTTTGGATCAAAATAATTAAAAACTATTTTGAAATTAGACCAATTCCAGATATAGCAAAATTCTTTATTAGTGTACGTAATAGCAAATGTACTAGACAAAACATTGGACATACCACAATAGGACAGATGCCAAAAAAATTGCCGTTTACTTAAATTTACAAAATCCACAGTTATATACTGGTCATAGTTTTCGTAGAACCTCGGCTACACTTTTTGCTGTCAATGGTTGTAATATCCTTCAGTTAAAAGTTGTTGGAAATCTTCTAGTGTAGCTGAAGGTTATATAGAAGATTCCCTAGTAAATAAAAAAAAATATAGCATGTATGTTACAAGGTCTACCTACATCTACTTACTCAACCACACCTGCACCTGCAGGAGATTCGATATGAGTCAAATTCCTCAACATCAGCAGTACACTCGGGATCTATTTCGACTGAAAATATCGTAAATACTTAGGGAATTAACGCATTTAATAATACTGTTATTAATGTGCCTACAGATCTGCACAATCCCGGTTTTTCAAATAGAATTGAACCATCAATAAATTTGACATGCCATAATTGCACTATCAATTTTTATAAATAAATTAAACAATTCTTTACATCTGTAATATAGTTACGTGTTATATTGTTTCCATATTATACTATCATACATATTTTGCTAGTGTTAACCTAAAATACAGTGATTTATTTTACCTTAGAGGTAGAGAATTTATAAGTTTTAGATTTTAGGTATGATTTATGGTACAAATCGATGATGATATGCGGATATACGAATGTGAAATTGGCCAAACGGGTAAAACTACAATGAATTTTGACGATTGACATATTACTGCGATAGCATGGTTGCAGCATGCGCTTTATTTGTTGTCATTATTCACCTCGGTCAATAATATGCTCATTACTTACCTGTTGGTAGTTCAGGTGGAGAAATGACATTTCATGGCGTTTTATTTTGTATAAAAATGCTATGATATTTTACTACTGGTACAACAAATAATTTATAGTACATTAATATGATGATATTTTAGTAAGCCAATCATGAATCCTGAAAGTATGTCTAAATTCTGATGTAAATAGATTATTTGCAATAGAACTCAAATAATAGTAATATGTCTGCAAGTACGTATTGCATTCATAATGAATTTAATCATTATGTTGTGGACATCGCAAAAAATAACTAGTAGCTTACTCTCACTCAGATAGTATAATGAGTCTCAGAATTTACTGGGTGATAGGAGGAAAAGTCTTACATGTTGTCCGGAAATGTGAATTTTCCTCCGAAGTAAACATACTATTTCTCCGCAAATCAGTAACCCATCCAAAAAAATTAATCTCGTTTAATTTTGAAAAGAAAATCACAAATAGTAAATCTGGCCATGGAATTGTGATGCTATATGAAAATGTATCAAGCTCAATTGTTAAATTTAACGCGTAGGAATTTTTGGTCTTTGAGTATTATTCACAGCAAATTGGAGTATAAAGTGTGCCATTATGATGAGTGATGAAGAATATTTCCAAATAAACCTGTTTTCATTAACTTTTGAAGTACACGAATAACTGTAAGGAAATGGTCATTTCATTACTATACCCTGTCTCAGAATAAGAAGGAGTGATTCAAATACCGCGCCAAAATCCGGAGCATATAGCTTAAAAATTTAATAAAATTAACATTCAAAGTAAAGTGTTTGTAAAGACGAACATTTTATACACATAATGGCCACATAAACTAGTCTCAATCACTTGTGCTAGACAAGTATGAATCACTTTCGCTATCACGGTTTCCGTCACAAATAATAAATAGTTCCACAATATTATCCACTAATTCATCTAAGCTCCACATTCTCTGTTCTACTTCAATTACATGGTCCATACAATTGCTCCAGTTATTAATTGTAACGTTTCTAATGCTTTGATTAAAAGTTCTCACAAATGTGACATTTTGAAAGTTGTATTTTTTGCAGCAACTTCACCTTTTATTTGGGCCCAAATCATCTCAATCGGATTGAGCTTACAATGATATGGTAGTAACCGTAATGCAGTTCTATGTGCAGCAGCTGCCATTCCATCAATTTTATAAGTACTGTATTGATCTTTATGAAGATGAACTAGATGCAATAATTCAGCATGTATTATTTCTGCATTAAACGGAATGGTTTTGGAATGTAACCAGTCTTGGATTGCAACTTTTCTCCATGATGACGTAGGCAACATTGCCACTTTTTGTGAACGATAAGATGCATTGTTCATGACTATTACAGCATTATCTGGCAATTTTGGCAATATTTGTTGGAAGCATGTTTCGAAAATGTTGCTGTTCATTTCATCATGATAATCAGCAGTCTTCCTTCCTTCAAAAAGCAATAGTCCATCATTAACAAATCCCAATACAGATCCTATATGTAGTATTATTAATCGCCTGCCTTTACCATTAGGGTTTCTTAATCCTGTTGATAAACCTTCAACGAAAGCTTGCCGTGCACTTATTATTCCTGGGTCAATCCAAACTTTTCCCTTTGTGTATCCTTCGTTCAACCATGTTTCATTTAAGTAAAATATCGGACGACCATCATCTCTGTACTGTTTTATTGTTCTCAGGTATTTTCTTTTCCAGTGTTTCATTAGCACCTACTTGAAATTGATGAGTTTCAAGAATCTGTGTAGAGTTGCTCGGCTCATTTTTGGTATGAACTGATCCATTGTTATATCTGCCATAATTTTATCAGGGGTCGGAGGTTTGTTTTTAAAAAAGAAACTGTTCACCTTCTGTCGTACAGTATTTTTTACAGATTCGTCAATTTTATAAAGTTTTGAATGCCTGCCTACTCGTTCTTTAGGAGGCCTTAATTTGCCTGTCTCTTTATATTCCTTCAACCGGTGTCTTTATGCGATATACAGTTGCCTCTGCTAACCCTAAAATACATATTTATAATATATTGTTATTGAAGTAATACTTATAACTTACTTAGTGTTCTGGAGATGTTTATTACCATTTCTGTTATTCCCATTCTGGGAATTTGTACCGTTCACATTTTCTACATATTTAAAACGGTTTGTTTTTCATGATGTGTTAGATGTCCTAATCGATCACGCTGTTTAGGCAGCGAGACTTACGCTTTGCTGGGACATGGCAGATCACTTATGTTCAAAAGTACAGATTTTATTTATATAATAACAGTTAAATGTGATATAACATAAAGCAAAAAATGTAAGAAAGCAAAATCGTAGGTTATAAACGTAAAATGGCGGAAGGGGCGTAGTTATTTTTGTATATTAAACTGCCTGAGCAAGAACCAATGAAATCTCAGAAAAAATGTACCATTTTGGCGCGATATTTGAATCACTCCTTATTCTGAGACAGGGTATAGTACAAAACTTTCAAACATTTCCATACAGCTACTTTTGCGTTGCCTGACAACTCTAGGTAACTGACCGTAACAAATTATCTTATGTTTCGGACTCGTCGTTTTATGGAGGAGGAAATTTTTCCAGAGTCCAGTACCATTTAGAAACTAAATTTGAGTTTGAAAATTGTAAAATTTTTCACGCAATAAAACGGAAGCTCGAATGTAATTCTTTAAGTAATTTAATAAATGTGTAAACTGAGTAAACAAACTGATGTCGGGTCAACCAAATGTAAATAACTTTTTTGCCGATTTAAAAGTTAAACTTCTTTCGCTGTCAAAGTGACACAACAGTCCCGACGTATGGGTTTTTTTACACATGCATTTACTTATCAGAAATATCAATATATCCGTACGATTTGCGGACACCTATATTTTTACATTCCGTGACGCAAGTAGTTATCCTACCTTTATTGTAAAAAGTCGTGTTGACATTATTGCAAAACTTTGAACTTCGATCACAAACCGGTGTCTTTAGAGAGCTTTTACAAATTTGTTGAAAATTCTGCAGTTACATGCATTCATAAAAGAAAAAATCGCGATTAAGTCACAAACTATAAATTTTCCAATATTTTCTACAAAAAACTTCCGGATTTAGGATTTCTTGAGAAGCATAGAATAGAATAGAATAGAATAGAATAGCTTTATTGTACCAACTAATATAAAATACAAAAGCATGTAAAATACAGCGGTAACGTCGAAACAAGTGGTGTGTGTGTGAGCGTGTGTGTGTGAATGTGTGTAGGCGTGTGCTATATAACAATGTATGTGTGTACTAATGGTAGATATAATTCAATGTAAATGAAACTTCTTGATATCTTGTAAAAACTCAGTAACCGAGTAGAAGCTGTTTTCTAATAAGTATTTCTTAATGGATGTTTTGAATTGTGGCACTGGCTTTTCAATCCAAGTGTTCGGTAATTTATTAAATAGTTCTAGATGTCTATGTTTGGCACTCGTGGTCTGCAACCTGTGATTCGGAAGTAGAACCTGTGATTGAGATCTTAGTCGCAACTGCGTCACATCTCCTTTTCTATTTAACGTGGGTAGCTCCAATTTAGCTCGAAGAAGCTGTCTGTAGATGTATGCTGATGGCAAAGGCATGATTTTGTTTCTAACAAAGAGAGGCCTGCACGATGTCATTCTATTGACCTGCTCTATTGCTCGAATCGCTTTTTTTTGTAGAATGAATATGTCTACAGCATGTGTTGATTCGCCCCACAGTTGAATACCATAGCTCATACGGGAATGAAAAAGTGCATGGTATGCCGTTATTGCTGCATCCTTATTTAATAAAGTTATTAACCTCCGTATGGCGTAAAGAGCACTGGAAAGTCTTGTGTGAAGTTCATCAATGTGAGACCGCCAGGTCAGCCGAGTATCCAGGGTAATTCCTAAAAGCTTTGCAGACCCGGCATTTGCAGGTGTTTTGCTACGTTTACAGGTGAATGGTAATTGAACATTCTTTGATTCATTGACAGTAAGACTATTGGATGTAAACCAAGTGGCAGCCCTGGACAATGTCGTTTCAGCTTTCGTTTTAAGTTGTTTTTCATCTGTACCTCTGAATAAAAAAGTAGTGTCATCTGCGTACAATACCACATGGCTTGAAATATTGTATGGCAAGTCATTTATATAAATACAGAACAGAAGAGGACCAATAAGCGACCCCTGAGCTACTCCGTGCTCAACATGTCGCGATTCACTCATTTCATTGTTTGCATACACAACTTGTCTTCTGTTCTCGAAGTACGATTTTAAAAGCTTCGATGTTAAACCACGAACGCCGTAGCGATCCAGTTTTTCCAAGAGAATCTCATGTCTTACGCAGTCGAAGGCCTTGGACAAATCACACATCACCACCAAACCATCGTCCCCATCCTCCATAGCATCCCAAACGAAGTTTAAAACTGATAATACAGCATCCACTGTCGATTTTCCCGGACAGAATCCAAATTGTTGCCCGGTTAGAATGGAGTGGTTTCCCAGGAATGATGTGAGGCGCAGTAAGAGGGCGGTTTCGAGGATTTTTGACAGTGTAGGTAACACGGAAATAGGTCTGTAGTTCTTTGGATTATTGGGGTCACCGGATTTGTAAATAGGAGTCACTTTTGCAATTTTCATGTTATCAGGCACAATTCCTTGCTCAAAACACGCATTCACCAAATCAGCAAGTGGTTCCAGTAGGCAATTCGAACATTTTTTTAGCATTTTCGTATTCATGCCATATACGTCCAAAGCATCTTTCGCTTTAATGTTTTGAATGATAGTCTGTACTTCCAAAGGTGTCACTGGTACTAGAAAACATGAACGTTCATTATACTGAATATTTCCTATAAAATTTATTGATTCATTGTTGTCTTTATGCAATGCAGAAAACTCATTTGCCGTATTACAGAATATATTATTTAATTCACTAGCAGATGGTGTCCGATGTTGTAAGTTGTTAGATGTGCCTGTTTCCCTTTTGATGATGTTCCAAAACTCTTTCTGGATGTTATCAGATTGGTATACAGAGCGTAAGTACTTATTTCGTTTCTCTTCTCTCAATTTCGTGATGTAAAAGTTTTTGTAAGAATTAAATATTTGTTTAAGATCATCACCTCCAACGCGGTTATAGGTTTCTTGTATTAATGAAAGAGTTTCTTTAATCTGTCTAAGTTCATTGCTGAACGAGAAAGGTTGGCTGGTTTTATTAGCTCCTATTAATTTGGTCTTCAAAGGAAAAGCGATTTCCAAGCAAGAGAGTATTTGTGTTAAGATTATGTTTGATTTTATATCAGCATTGTTTACTTTCTGTGAGCTTAACCATGTTTGTTCTTTAATGGCGTTTTCGAAAATATCGTAATTTGTATGCGATAAGTTTCTTGTTTTTCTGTAATTTTGTTTTGCTTGTATAGAGTTAAAGTGGAAGCTAATGCCGTGATGGTCAGAAATATACGTATACTATAAAAGTATTTGATTGCGTTAGACATGAAAGAAGTAGCAGTATTTTTCTTTCCTTTCTGTGATTATCAACACGCCTCAGGATAGCGTCTTTTGACCATTATTATATGTGCTATACTTTAATCATTTTTACAAAATTGTCTTGATGTATTATTGTGTAAATGCTTATGACATTACATATCTCCGAGGCATATTAATTCGAATGATTTGATTATTCATCAGATAATTTAATGCATGTGTAAAAAAAACCATAAGCCGGGATTGTTTTGTCACTTTAACAGCGATAAAAGTTTACCTTAACTTTTATACTGGCAAAAAAGTTGTTTACCTCTTGTTGCCCCGACAACGCTTTGTGTTTTCTCGTTATGTCATAAAATCAACGAACTCATTGTGAAAATGAAATGTCAAAGTCGACTGAACCGTAAGCTTTGAGTACTGTCTTTGGTTGACCCATTGAGAAAAAATACTATGGAGACGCTGTAAAGCATCTTTGCTGTACGCTCAAAACGGGAGCACTGGGCGGGGCTAAGTGTGGGACTAATATGGCTGCCTTACCTGGTCCGAACTACCCAAAATTATAATCTGTCATCCCACACCTCTCAGGTCCAAGTTTAATATAATAGTATGTAACTCGTGGATTTGAATTTTTTGTGGAATATCAACAAATGATATACAGAAATGTTGTCCTAGGTACGCTAATAACTGAAGATTGAAAAAGAAGAAATGTAGTTTAAGAAATATTTATTTGACTTAAGTGTACTATCAATATGGCGGACCTGTACCCGGTTTGATCACGTGACATCGTCTCCCTACCTATTCTTTGTCAATGGGTTGACCCAATATCAATTTGTTTACTTTACCTTCATAGTGTTCGTTGTGAAGTGTTATGACATAAAATCTGCAAACTCATTGTAAGTACTTAATAATCTTCACAAAGTGTATAAGAACTGTGTTTTTAATAACTGTATTTTCAAATAATATAGTTACTATGCAATGGTAAATGGTATCTGAACTCAAGAAATTGCCTTCTCGATAAAACGACTCATCCATCGGACTCGTCGTTTTATCAGGCAATTTGTTTCGTACAGTTACCTAGCAACAAAAATTTTCGTTAAAATCTGAAAATTTATTCGGAAAAAAGAAAGCTCTCGTGTAATTATAAGTTATAACTAAAGGGCGGAATATATGCAAAGTGCATATATTTGCATATTTTGCATATTTTAACAAATTTCACAAAAAATTGCATATTTCGGCAAAAATAAAATTTGTGTGCATATTTTTATGTTTTTCGTTTTATGAAAAGATTAAGTGCGACCCTGTTTAGGAATTTCCAAGTAATCAGCTTGCCGAATGGAGAGCAGATGTGGTCTATTCTTTTATATTTATATTGTATAGTTTTTATTATTATATGGTTTATTGCCGGCATTTATTGGGTGTTTAGGAATTTCCAAGTAATCATCTTGCCTAATGGAGAGCAGATGTGGTCTATTCTTTTATATTTATATTGTATAGAGTTTGTCGATAGATTCCAGTGTGAAAAGAGTGATTTCGAAAATATTTTATTTCAAACGCCTAAAATGCCGAAAGCCGCTTCGTGGATTAAAAATTTTCCAGAGTTGGAGTTTAGTGGGGATAAAGTGTTTTGCAAAGTTTGTGCCAAAATCATTGTTTGTGAAAAGAAGTTCCAAATTGATCAACACTTGAAAACAGCTATCCATAAAGCTAAGTTGCAGAAAAATAAATCAGTGCCTGTTCAGCAGTGTGTGCAAACCGCATTTCAAAATGTCAAACCAAAGAGTGAAAAGGAGGTGTTTCATCAAGACTTATGCAAAGCTTTGGTCGCAGCAAATATACCTTTGAAGAAACTGCAAAATACACAATTCAGAGATTTTTTGCAAAAATATTGTAATCAAAACATCCCTTACGAATCCACACTTAGAAAGAAGAATGTGCAAACAGTATACGAAACCGTAATGGGAGAAATTAAAGTTACACTGGGCGATGAACATTTTTATATTATTGTTGATGAAAGCACAGACTCATGTGGTCGATATATCGCACATCTTATGATTGGAAGGCTTCAAGAAAATGAGCCAGGGAAACCATATTTAATATCTTCTAAACAGTTAGACAAAACAAATAATGAGACCGTAACTCGATTTATTCAGCAGTCTCTATCAATTTTTTTTTTACCAAATCCAGTTCCAGTAGAGAAGTTTTTAGTGTTTTTGTCTGACGCAGCGCCGTATATGGTTAAAGTAGGCCAAAACTTAAAAATATTTTATCCCAATATGGTACATGTCACTTGTCTTTTACACGGGATAAACAGAGTTGCAGAAATTATTAGAACAGCATATCCCTTGGTGAACAAATTAATTTCAAATGTAAAGAAAGTGTTTTTGAAAGTACTTGTAAGAGTGCAGATCTATAGAGAGAAATTGCCAGGAGTTTGTTTACCTCCAGAGCCCGTAATTACTCGATGGGGAACATGGATTAAGGCCGCGATATTCTACGCAGACCATTTTGAAACCATTAAAGACATAGTTTTAGATTTAGAAGACAATTCGCAGTGTGTAGTGCAAAGTCAAGCATTATTCAAAAATGTAAATTTAGCTAAGGAACTTGTTTTTATTAAGGTTAATTTTAGTTTTGTACCAGATATAATAACTTCGTTAGAAAGTAGGAATATAAGTTTAAGAGAATCAATTAATATTGTTGAAACTTTTTCCGACAAATGCAAAAAAGTTCCCGGTGATGTAGGAAATCAAGTAAGAAGGAAACTCGAAGTTATTGTGGGAAAGAATGAAGGCTTTAAGTATTTAATGGAAGTCAAAAATATTTTTGATAGTAAACCATCCAACGAAGTAATACCTTGGCCTTATAACTTACTACCCAAATTAAAATATTGCCAGATCACATCGGTAGATGTTGAAAGAACTTTTTCTTCGTACAAACATATTTTTACAGACAGAAGGCAAACATTTTTATTGGAAAATTTTGAAAAATATATCGTTATAAATGCATTTTATACTATTTCAGTTTAAAAATTGTACGTATTATGTTTTTCTTTTAATTTTACTTAAAATAAATAATTTTTGTAAGAGTCGGCGTTTCTTTATTTCCATTTTTCCATGTTATATTCAAGGCATATAATTGCATATTTTGACAAATAAATGCATATTGTTGCATATTTCAGAGAAAAACGATGCATATATATGCGCATATTTTAACTGAATTGACGTGCATATATTCCGCCCTTTAGTTATAACCAAATCGAAATATTCGGAATCAAAATTGACTCGTCTTTGACATGGGCGGAATATGTTGATTATGCAAGTAATTATTTTGGCTGCATTCAGTTCCTTCAAGAAAACGTTCACGTTCTTAAAAAAAAATTTCAGTTCATTTTTCTCATGATGTCCACTGTGACACCAATAGGAGTTTTTCCAGAGAATGGATCCCATCTTACCTATTGTTGTAAAG
Source organism: Amphimallon solstitiale (assembly GCA_963170755.1). Classification (NCBI taxonomy): domain Eukaryota; kingdom Metazoa; phylum Arthropoda; class Insecta; order Coleoptera; family Scarabaeidae; genus Amphimallon; species Amphimallon solstitiale. Next base: position 87,175,881 of record OY720679.1, read on the forward strand.
AATTGAGAGATTATTCCCAAAAGCTAATCATCGTACGCATTTTTAAATCACTTGCATAAGATTGTGTCTGCTACTTCTTTTCCAAATTGTGCACGGATACATGCAAGAACTATATGAAATTCCTTCTTCTAGTTACACAATTATGCTAATCACACAATAAGTTTTACAATTAAATGCAAATATCTTATATAAATGTGTCACAAAACGGTTAACGTATGACAAACAAGTGTGCCAGTGAAATTTTTCAGAATGGGAAAGCACTTTGCCGTTCCACCGCCGTTTCAACTATTTTAGTTTCGAAATAAGTCGACCTTACGCTGGTGAAAAGAAACAACGACAAAATATCACAATTCAGCTGTGATTAAGATATAAATTTTATTCAAATCAATGCCAAGTGTACTGAAGTAAATACTCGGTTATGCAATTTCCGCAAAGGCCACCCTTCCAACAATTAATTGTAATTTTTTTGTTAATAAAATTAGAATTGCTCTCCATTAAGCAGTTAAATGTAAATATTACTAATTAAAACATTAAAATATTGACGAACTATTAATAAAACTGTAATATATTTGACAAATATCTTGGCGGCAATTATTGTACAGTAGGTACATATTAAGTTGTAATGTTTTAATTAGTTGATCAAATTGATATTTATATTATCGAAACATTTAATTTCCTATATTGTTTAAAAATTCCAGTCTTGAACATTTGCAGATTTCGTTCATTAAAAACTGAAAATATCAATGACAGGCAAATATATAGATCGAGAAAATCAAATACGAACACTAAATAATATAATGGCACTAATTTCATTGAGCACAAACTTTTTTTTTTTTTTGATTTTCGACGACAGTCCTCCGAAAATTAAATTTCAACTTATGAACCATCAATCAATGTCATTTCGCGATGACACTTGCCCAAAAACGACAGAACTATTGAACACAATCGTGTTGGTCGTGCAACACAACGTGCTTTGTTGTATACTCGTAAACTCTCAACACTGACAGCATTAATTACTGAAGATATCAAAGATGGATATCTATAATAATTTAGAGATGTTCTGTGGATTACGAAAAAATATCGAGAAAGAATAATCTAAATAGTCACTTTCATCGACCAAATGTCAAGTTTGAACGTCAGAAAGCCGACAAATGTTGGACAGTTTGGGAATGAGATATGCATTTCTAATTACAAGGAAACGATATTTAAGGCATCAAATGGGATTGATATTTTGGATTTTTTTGTGAATAAAAACTCTAAATTTATGAAGTTGAGTAACTTCTGTCAAACATTTATATGGGCCCGTATTAACAATCTTAGTATGGATACAGAATGACAAAGAAATGACAAAAATACAGGTTAAAGTGTAATTCTTTACTGAAACTGGTACCTATTAGATATGTATTATTATTATTACCAATTATTACTGTTGTATAGTTTTTTATATGTATTTGTTTTATGCGGAAGGCACTTAATAAATTAACTCACATCCTTCTCTCTTATAATTATAAATTGTCAATAAAGTTAATATGTATTATCATATAGCAGAAAGCAGCAATCAATCGACTTCCGTCATAAAGAAAAAATAATGATGTCTGCATTGCCAATTTCATAACAACGAACATAATTATGTTTTATATATCTAAATTTATAGTTTCATTAATGTAGAATATATTGTATGTACATAATAATAATTATAGGATTATTTTAAAGATTAATATTAATTAAAAATGATAATGTTGGCGTTACGTCAACCAGTTTTACTATATAGAAATATTTACGACGGATGTTGGCTTTAGTGTAACGTCGTTTACAATCGGCTAGGCATTTTGAGTCATTCAATCATTTGACAGTATTTCAGGTTTCGGTTCTTGTTTATTTTCGTTATTTTTATAATATAGTTTTATCAGTAAAAGTTCTTTTTAGAACTAACGATGCCTAAGCCGTTCACCAGTCAGTCAAAGGAACTCATTAGCTCTTTGATTACATATTTCGAACGTGAACGGGATAATGGTGGTCCTCTTTTACCGTTGTCAAGTGTGCGGGAGGTATGTTTAGTTTTGTTGTAATTACATAAAATACAATATTATCATTTTAGAGAGTTGCAGAAGCTCTAAGTATTTGCGTTGCATCTGTCAGCAGTATTTCTAAGACACGTAAGCAAAATGATGGTCAACAAAGCCCTAAAAAAACACGTCCCAGGAGAAAACCTATATGTGATTTTATTCCTACAATAAAAAGCAACAATACGCGATACTATATACGATATGTATAAAAACAGTAAGATATTTATATAATTCAATGACAATAAAATTAGTGTTATAATATTAATTATGTCATTTTAGAACAACACTTTACAAGAGCTTCGTTACTATCACTGCTAAAGGAGCGTCATATCTTTGATGGCTCTGTTGATTCTCTTGGTAGAGTACTAGCAGATATTGGCTTCAAATATAAGAAAGAGTGTCCACGGAAAGGTTTAATGGAACAAACCTATGTTGCTCTTGCTCGAACTAATTTTCTAAGAAAATATAGGAATAATTCAGATTCTCAAAGTCCAATGGAATGTGTCTATTTGGATGAGACTTGGATTTTTGAAGATGGCACTGTAGCAAGATCATGGCAAGATGATAGTCATAAAAGTGTTCGAAAGTTGAAAGTTGACGGCAAGAGGTAGTACTGTGCATTCAAATTGAAACATGTTCCAAATAATACAAATTTTGTTTTGCCCCTAGGTTCATAGTCGTTCATGCAGGTACATGTAATGGTTTTATTGACGGTGCATCTTTAGTATTTTCTTCAAATACTAGTAATCCCGATTATCATGGTGAAATGGATAAAAATAATTTTTTAAATTGGTTTGAAAATGAACTGCTATATAAACTAGAAGAGCAATCTATGATTGTTATGGATAATGCTAGTTATCATAGCGTTTTATATGATAAATGTCCGAATAATTTTTGGAACAAAGATCAAATAAGAGTGTGGTTAAACAACCATAACATACATGCTGCAGATGATTTATTAAAGGTCGAATTATTACATTTTGTCAAGTGGTATGCACTTAGGTATGTAGTTTTCATTTCCTGTAGTAACAGTTCATGTTTTAGTAATAAGCCAGAAAAGAAATATATTGCTGACATATTAGCAGAAAAACATGGTCATACAGTTGTACGTCTACCACCACACCATTGTATATTCAACCCAATAGAGCATATCTGGGGAATATCCAAAACATATTATAATAAGCACATTGGGTAACAAGGTTATGGGGAAAAATGCAGTTAAGATGTGGAATAAGGCACTAGAAATGATCACACCTGAAATTTGGGCGAATACTGTTAGACACACAAACAGTGAAATCAGAAAATGGTGGGACCGAGAATTGTTGCTTGACAGAAAAGAAATAACACCATTTATTATAAATGTAAATCAATGTTCAGACTCTGAAGAGAGTAGAAACAGTGATAGTGAATAATGTCTATAAAATCTATTACTTTTTTCTGATAATTTTTTCATATATTACTATAATTAATTTGTAAAATTGAAGATTAATAACTTGAAATAAAAAAAGACATAGGTTTTCTTTTTTTTACAGAAGTAAAATATTATAGGCATATGTCGTTATTATACAATGTAGTATTGTACGTGTTCTTTGGACGTTAATGATGTAATTAATGACAATCACAGTTAGTTTAATATTTATTGATGACATGTAATTATTAATGATGTAGTATAATGTGATATGTTGTTTATGCGATGGAAATAGCTCAAGCAACATATTAATTTAGTATTTATAGAGTATATTTTCATTACAACTTCGAGAATTTCGGTTGCAAGTCAAAGATGTATTAATTTATTTAATTGTTACTTATAATTAAATTTATAAGATAAATACGTAAGCAAACAATGTACCGGGTGTTTTTTTATCTTTGATATCATTTTGATTACCTGCAACTTTTTTGGTTTTAAAAATATCAGAATGAAGCAAAAATCATTTTGCATAGGTATCTATGAAGTTTTTTACGTTTTAAAAAATAAAACAAAACACTAACGTTTTTCCAAGATATTAACCTAACTTATATTTTTTTAAATGGAAAGCCCTAAATATTTTCGGATATTTCGATTTTACATGAAATTTCAAGTATATTTTATAAAGCATACCCCATACCTATCTTCAACGGTTTGCGAAAAAACGGCGTTTAAACATGCAACAAAGAAAAATTTAGCTGTTCTTAAAGATGTCGAAATCAAACAGAAATCATTTTTCATAATTATTTAGAAAGTTTATTTTTAATAAAACAAAAGATTAACGATTAACAAAGTAACAAATTATTAAAAAAAACAATTTTACAAAATTAAATTATTCTAAAAATGGCATGCTTAAACGCCGTTTTCTCGCAAACCGTTGAAGATAGGTATGGGGTATGCTTTATAAAATATATTTGAAATTTCATGTAAAATCGAAATATCCGAAAATATTTAGGGCTTTCCATTTAAAAAAATATAAGTTAGGTTAATATCTTGGAAAAACGTTAGTGTTTTGTTTTATTTTTTAAAACGTAAAAAACTTCATAGATACCTATGCAAAATGATTTATGCTTCATTCTGATATTTTTAAAAACAAGAAAGTTGCAGGTGATCAAAATGATATCAAAGATAAAAAAACACCCGGTACAATATATGTTATAATAAATTCGCTACATATACTGATTTAAATTTTGTACATAATGTTATACCGATTATAAGAAAAAACAAATATAAAAATAAATATCTACATTTTGTTACTTGCCTGTAACATTTGGAACTTTCTTTTTGTGTATTTCCTAAGTTGAAGAGGGTTGTCATTAATAATTTATTACAAATTTGGATAAGTGACGAGTTAATTTGTGTTAAGCTGTACCATCCTTTGAAACAAGTTAATTGTAAAGTACGACATTAATATAAATTGAAGTCAGGTTTAAAAAGATATTTTAAACAATGAAGAATTATTGAAAAAAGTTTGCTTCCTAAAATATACATTTTATATAATCATTGTTTAAGTCTTCAGTATTAAGAAATAATCACTAGAAGAAAAGTACGAAAAGTTTGATTTTTTATTTTTACTATTTATTAAGTGGAATGGTGAATTCAAAATGTAGTTTTATTTCATTATGCTCACAGAATACATTGTTTTACTTTATCAAAAAGTATTTAATTTACATTCAGAAAATGTGGTAAATTTTGATGTAAATATAACCTCAAAGTAAACTTCAGAAATCGTAAATTTTATTCGTCGATCACAATACTAACATTGACGTACTACAACTGTTACATCATGGATTTTGATGACGAAGGTCGATTGCTTGGTGCTTTCTACCATATGTAAGTAAAATAATAACAATAACGAGTTTTTTATATTATAAAAATGGTTCTTAATGAAAAAATGTTACACACAATTAATTGCCAAATTTACTTAAATTAACAATGACATGTGATTTGACAATTACGTCTCAGTAAATTTTTGAAGTTTATAGCGAAAAAATAATTTCTGATGCAATGACAGTTCGTGGAAAAGTTTAAATAAGGAATATATACAGAGCGTGTCAAAAGTTTAGAAAATTGAACATTATAAAAAGCATCATGGCAATGTACACGTTTTACAGTAAATTATAAAAAAGATGTAAGCGGATGCAAAAGTAGCCGATATAAGCGCGAAGAAATTGTTAGACAGTAAAATAATATATGTAATGACAAAATTACAAACAGAAAACCAAAGGCCATTTTGTAGCTTTACTGACTTTTACTGTTGCTGAACAAATGGACATGTATAGATTTTTTGAGTTTGGGATTCAAAGGTGTAAGATGTATAACTATTACACATATTACAACACGCATCTTGGCTGAGCTATACTGAAGGTAACTGAGAGTTTGAAACTCGTGTCTACAGTAGCCATCTAGTAGTTTCTATTTACACATTTCTGCATTATCATTTATCATCTTTTGATATATGTTTTGTCACTTGCGTGTCATTTAAACATAGGCTAGCTAGGTTGTTATGTGTAATACATTGTGGAACTACCAACAGAAGCTACAAATTGCCTCTTGCGTTTATTATTTGTTATTTTGTCATTAGTTTGCTGTATATATATTTTTTATGAAATGTCTGCTTCAGGATGACTATTAGATTAATTTTATACATTTTGGGGACACCGTTAACAATTAAAATATAAATGTCCAGTGCTTCTTCAGCGATAAAATACATTACTTCTCTATGGGAAAAATGCTATGTCTTATTAATTAACTTAGTTGTGTTTAAAAAATCCACAATATCACGTCAGTGTTAACTTAGCATACGGCCATTGCAACAGATAAACATATTAAACAGTTATTTTCCAAAAACTGTACAGTAAGACAACGTACGAAGCAATACAATTAAAAAAATATCAGATATATAGGGCTTAGCATTACGTAAACTTGCAAAAATTAACAATAATATTTTCTCTAAATCTATAAATACCTGAATACAGGGTAGAAATGAATCAATCTGTTTAAATATTCATAAAATGTCATTTCAACAAGCACAACTAAAATTCAAAGACTATATTAAATGCATAATGTGATTTCAATATTTCATATTGACGTGGGTTCACTCGGAATCCGTTTCACTTTCATACAGAACAATAACCAAGCAATTGCTGTTTCACTAAACTGGAAAATCACTAGTATAAATCATAGCGGTGCCATAATGATATTCTATCGTCATGTATAAGAATCGACATCGGAGAAGAAAAAGAAAACGGCGAACTGCTAAGAGACTTAAGGGGCCGGATACCTCGTTTCATTATTTACGACTTATTTGGAAATTTGAGGTCGTCAGAACACAATAAAGGCGAACGTGGAGGTTCTAAGATCCTGTAGAAAGGTGTGACCCTCTATGGATACATAAACAAAGCTCGATTATTGTTCGGTCTTCAATAGATTTTACGCCACGGTGAATTACCGATGATCGACGATGTATTTGATTGATCGCTCAGACAGTTTAATAAACAGGATACCGGTTTATTTATGTGTCAGCTGTTGTAGAACATTATGTTGGTAATCGTAAATTAAATTAGGTATGTGTTAATGGAATTATAATGGAAACGTTTTTGTGGCAATTTTATCAGAATGCTCATTTTCATAATTATAATCATAACTTTTAATTTTATAAAATACAAGACGATCAAGAAGAAACAGTATCTGTATAGGAAACATATAGAATTATTCATTATTTATACATAAATAGCTAAGGAATACTCACGAAGTACCAATTTGCTTTTAATGCTATTTCATATTTATAACTTTTTGTCTCATTTTTAAATGTGAAAATGGTTAAAAAACGATAAAATTTACAGTGCATAAAGTAATGTTGCGTTTTAAAAAAGGTTGATGTACTATAATCGTAAACACGATCTAATGTTCATTTTAAATTTTAATTTGTTATACTGGTCGTTTGGCGTAATACTGGAAATACTCTATTATTCCAAAGAAATCGAGTCCCACAGATTACAGAGATCTACGATCTATCAGCATTTTGCCGGTGTTGTCCAAGGTTGCTGAAAGAATCGTGGAGTATCAATTGAAGCAATTTGTGCTAGACAATAATATTTTATCTCTTTATCGGGATTTAGAAAGAACTTCAGCTGTAATATAGAATTACTGAATATCACAAATGATATAATCAGAGAACAAGATAAGAATAACTTAACCTTTCTGTGCTTGCTTGACTTTTCGAAGGCATTTGATACTATTAACTATTCGCTATTGTACGCCATTTTGTCTCAAGTTTGTTTGGTACGAAACTCGGTAAATTTACTACATTACTACCTTATTGGAAGGAGACAACTTGTGGTGGTTGACAATCGTGTCTCTGCTTTTGTGTATACAAGTTTCGGTGTTCCGCAATGGTCTATTCTTGGACCACTACTTTTCTCAATTTATATTTCGTCAATGATCGGATGTTTCTCCTTTTGCAAGTACCATTTTTATGCGGACGACACGCAGATTTACTACTCTTTTTCGGTATCTGATATAGTATGCACAGAAGAACACTGTGTAGTTCTATATAAATATATAACACTTTCGGCAGTTACTTTGTGAAGATTCATGATACTGGATATAAGTAAAATAAAACACTCAATTAAATTTTGAATACCTTCACTTTATTTTTGAACACTATGTGTCAGTTTGATAATGACATAGTGATTAAAAATAAAGTGAAAGTATTCAAAGATTAATTGAGTGTTTTATTTTACTTATATCTAGTTCTGTATACGCTACTGTATATAGACAACGCAGTTTTTAATCAGTGCTACTGAAGATGACAACATAGTTGTCGAAACACGTTCTTAGTTTTTTTGTGCTTTGTATGGTAAAGGTGTTTTAGTGTTTTTGATCAAACGAATATACAACCACGGATCACATTATTTAACAACGGATCAGCATGGGTTCATTAAAGGAAAATCTACTAGAACCAATTTGTGCTCATTTGTACATTATGTATCCGGATGTTTGAATGTGCGCGATCAAGTGGACTCGGTACATACTGATTTCTTCGAAGATTTTGACCAGATTCAGCATCCAGTTATACAACAAACAAGCTGAACAATTTTGGTATTGCAGAAAACATTATTGAATTAATTTAATTATATTTAACCGATAGACGCAACTATGCCTAATAACGGGCCTTTGATTATATATCTATTCGTGGAGTACCTCAGGGCACGTTAATGGGACCGCTCTCATTTCTTGTATTTATTAACGACATTCTCGATGGTATCTCTTCAAAGTGCTTGCTGTATGCAGATGATTTATAATATTTTCGTTGCATTAAATCGATTGAGGATTGCGAATTGTTACAAAGAGATTTGGATTCAATTTGTAACTGGTGTAAAAAGAACCAGTATATATAAATGTAGCCAAAAGTTAAATTTTGGCATATAGTAGAAAGCACTTCTCGACTATATACAGGGATTCGATTACATTGACAGAACTTTAGAGATTGTTATTCATAATATAAATTTACCGGTTGTAAATAGAGTTAGGAACCTTGGTCTCTACATTGACAACTCATTCAGATACAAGGATCAGATACCCAAAGATATGACCACTGGTTACAATAATTTGAAGAAACTGTACCCCTACAGGCGTACTCTTAATGAATCGGTAAAGAAAGTATTGATTGAGGCTTGTTTTGTGGCATTTTTCTTACTGTTCAACACTGTATCATGGGGCATTGGATTTCTTTATCAGCTCCAGAATTCAGAGAATATAACATGCTTGTTTACGATACATTTATAATATAAGCAAATATAATCACATCTCTTACTGGTTGTGCATGGCGGAGCGTAGGAAGTTCCAGGCATTATGTTTCTATCATGGCATACTTTTACATAGATTTCCACCATATTTTTATAATAGGATTAGATTTACATCAGATGTACACAATGTGACCACCAGATTTCGTGGATTAATCTCTTCCACGACCCATAGGTCTTCTCTATATAAACGATCTTTTACATATCAGGTATACTGTAATTATAAACCCCTACCATCTGAGTTTAAGTCTCTCACCCTCTCCAAGATTTAGTCTAAACTGAAGTCACATCTTTTATTGCGGTAACGCTTGAAGTTCGCCTTGGGATTACGTTTCTACATGTCATTGTATTTTTGTTATTTGTACTTTAAATTGAACTTAATTTTTCCTTTGTGCGTAATAAACACATTTATTATTATTATTATTATTATTATTATTATTATTATTAACAACGCAACGTCAAACTACTACTACTGCGAGATAGTAAAGGATCTTGGAATAACCTCTGATATCAGATATTTGAAGTTTGACTGATATCTAGGGTAAGGTCGGGTAAATCGTACCATTGTGTAGAATTCTGGTTACGATGGATATTCTAGTAGAAATTGAGATAAATAAAAAATACGGTGTTAAGAACTTAACATCTTTTATTTTATTTTATATGATTGTTTCTTGCGTTATATATGAATGTTTTTCTCTATTTTCTATGTGTTATTATATTTCTGTAATGTATGTTTTATTTTTCAACTTTTAAAATATATTGTCACTTAATGTATTTTTTACATACAAATATTACGCATACTGATGCGGAGCCGGCTTCGGGCGCATACAGTCTCACCAGCCAAATTTATTGTCTGTCGGCAGAGTTACACGACTGTACACCGAAGGCGATGCCAGGCCTCCTATGTGTACGTACGGACGGCAGTGTCTGACATGTGCGTACATATAGGGACCACGAGCGATGCACATTATATATGCTGTAATCTTATGTTCGATGCAAGAGCGGCCCCGAAATTCTCGGCGCACACCGAAATAAATAAATGTGTATTTAAACTGATATTTGAGTTTTATTTTACGGTACTTTCAAACTAGGAAGTTTCCTTATCATACGGTTTGTTAGAATAAGTATTTGTTTATAAAAATAACATACTTTTATTGCTGCATTAAAATAAGAACATAAAAAAAATAATAAATTGCACAACGCTGCAAAAGGTACGATTTTCCCAACTCGTTCGGTAAATCGTACTTACGGTTGGCTAAATCTTACTTAAATGTTATAGGTATATAAATGTACCTAAGATTGAATAGTTTATTTACATTCAACACAAGTGTATTGTTTGTTACCAACACTCGTTCCAGCACACATTTGGTGGACACAACGGCGACACTTTAAACACTGCAACATATTTTCAATAATGGCTTCTTCGCAAATGAAACAATACCATTCAGCTGCGTTCAGCTCTATTTCAACATCTTTTACAACTTTCGATGTAGATGGGACATCCACTTCAGAGTTTGTTATTTGTTCTGATGCTTTTGATGTGGTAGCTTTGAAACGTCTTGGTTTGTTTTTCGCAGAAGCAGCACTTGTTGAAGATGTGTGTAAATTTCGCTTGGCTTCTAAGGCTTTTTGTTCATGTTTCTCGTTTCGAATTTGTTCTTTTTGCTGACGTTTGTCTTGCCGAGCTTCCAACTCATTATTATATGGAGTACTGCTCAAAATAACTGCAAGCTGAGACAGCTTACGTTTCTTTGCATTGGTAGCTTTTTCTGGAAGAGGAAGGATCTCTTCCACCGACACATTCTTTGCTGGTTCTGGTGTAAGTTCACGTCTGTCAGAGTTGTCTGTTTCTGGTAGACTTATTACATTTAGGTTATCGGGTATTGCCTCCAGAGTCACTAAATTCCTCTCATCAACTGTTTCTGGTGCCATCACATTCTGATCATCAGGTGTATCTGTGATACCTACTAAAGCGTCGGCAGCCACAAAATCGACATCACTAAAGACACCTCTATCCACGGGTCACACTCCGGTAGCTCTAAATCCATTACTGATGGTTACTATGGATGCAGATCGAGAATAGGTCTCACTCAAGAGAGCTGTCATATTGTATGGCGATACAGCACTTCCTGGGTTGGTCCTTAACCATTTCTGTATTGCTTGTGTAAAATACGTTTCCATAGGTTTAAAAAAACTAACGTCCAATGGTTGAAGACGATGAGTGGTATGCCCCGGCAATTGCAATAAAATAACCCCATTTTCTCTGGCTAATAATATAGCATCCAAATTCTTCGAGTGCGTTGTATGACTATCTAACAACAACAAAACTTTATTGTCATTAGAACATTTAACATTGCTAATGAAGTGTTTCAGCCACTCTATAAAAATATCTGCATTAATGTAACCTGTGTCAGATATGGTCACGATAGCTCCTGGTAGTGCACCAACTTTCAATTCATTGGCCATACGCTTACGTTTGTAAATTATCATAGGCGGAACACAACTACCTGCAGCATTCACGCAACACACAATTGTGGTGTTAACACCACGTTCTCCGCTGGACATACCTCTTACTTGATGTTTCCCTCTTTTAGCCACTATTTTTCTGTTTCTTTTTTGTACAGTGGAAAATCCACTTTCATCGACATTATATATAGTCAACCCTGTAAAGCCATATTCATCGACAGTTCTCTCAAGAATGTCAAAAAACTCGTTAACGTTTTTCCTGTTGAATCCTGCGGCTCTAGCTAACGAAACTTTCTCTGGCTGTCTGACTGACAGATGTGGATGGCGTTTCATAAAATTATAGAACCACGCCTTGCCAGCCATACCCTTTTCTGCTGGCTGGCTAATTGAAAAGCAAGACGGCGAATATCACTTATAGTCAAACCAAAGAGTCTTTCTTCTAACTTTATAATGTGCTGTGCCCGCTCTTCTTCCATATTCAGTGAGAATGTTGGTAGACGACCAGAATATTGTATATCGTTATTTGCTCTTTTATTTAGACATTTTAAGTGTCGCCGAAACGTTGGTTTGGGAATATTGTAGCGTTTGCAGCATTCATTAAAGCCATATTTATTTTCCTTGAAAGCTTTTATGGCCAGTTGCATATCTTCCTTAGACCATTGGTTATATTTTCGTTTTTCATCAGAAGGCATTATTTTTTTTAAGTTATAGGTTCCCACTGAGGTAGATAGGTATACAGTGCTAAAACAAAACAAAATTAATTAGAATTTTTAGGCGTTTTAACTGACTAGTTCGACAAATCGTACCAGGTACTATTTAGCGAACATGTGCTGGTATGATTTGCCGAACTATTACGGTGTGAGATTATTTTATTGTTATTAAGTTAAATAAAGTTGAAACAACTTGACACTAGTTTCAGATTATGCTAACAAATCTTACTGTAAAAACATTCATACAATTCCACTTACCGATTTATAATTACACTCTTACGCCTGGACGTTACAAATTGTAGGTTATAAGACTATTTGTGTATGTATGAAATCACTTTCAAACAACTAACTTGTCGGTAAAAATAAAAACTGCTTTAGGCGATGCAATGTAAAAGCTTCAGAATTTGTGCAAAAGGTGTCACTACTAACTCTTTCAGCAAAAAGCCAGTGGTACGATTTAGTAGGCAGTACGATATACCCGACCCTACCCTATATATAAAAATGAATGTTTCTTTGTTAGTCCCGCATGCCTTCCTATACCACTCATTCTATTGCGATGACATTTCGATGAGTTGTTGTGTGAACGCCAGCAAAGATTTCTAAATTAGTACAACCAAATCACAATAGGTGGCGCCCCAGTCGTGTCAACAAATATGTTTATATAGTTTAACTGAAGATTATGTGTGACATAACAAGTGCTGATTGTCAAATTCCAATTGCCGATCGACATTAGATAATAGATATCACAAGTACTTTCTTTGCTTTTTCCTAGTGAATTTGCAATAGTCGTCACAAAGCATTATTTTCGCTCTCAAATCAATTACGCCACCCAAACGATATGCGATTGGTTGATCTACACCTCAAGCACAAAAAAGTCATCACGAGCTTCAAAAACAGATGAACAACGAAAAGCAAGACGGGAAGCTGTTTGAGTACGGACTGCTTAAGCCCGTTTTGGTCTGAAACAGACGAGCAACGGGAAGCAAGACTGGAAAACAAACGAGTTATTTGAGTGGCATTGCAACGATTGCCGTGCACAGATAGTTACTAATAAAAAAATAAGAACAAAGAAATTACGAAAAAGGAAAAAAAAATTTACATCTATGGCGTTTACTTCATTTGATTTCCCAAAAGTTCAGCTTCAGCTGAATAAGCAGAATATCAAATAAGTCAGCGTTAGCACACGGTTCATTAGCACTTCTTCACATCTCTAAAACACGTGAAAAAAATGATTGCAGTATTAGTCTTGCACAATAAAAATCAACCCCAAATGAAGGGATAAAGTGATATATAGAAGGCATTGTTATTTCATGGTCTACCTCTGCAAAAAAAACAAATACCAAAGTCGTCGAAATACTATACACATTCTTAGAGGGAAGCAAACTCTTCATATTCGGAGCTTTTTCTAGATAGTCATGAACTTTCTCCACGATGTTGCCTACCTTCTTGGGAAAAATTTTGACTACAAATCCTGAAAATTTGGTCTTAGGTGTATAGTATACAAATCAATTAAAATACCAGAGTTCAATCATCTACATCTTCTACTAAAACATGCATATGGAATTTCAAAAGTATATTTTTAAAACCGCAAATATCAAAGACAAACATTTTTAATAGAAATATATTATTAAAGTTGCATTATTTCTGCTAAAACGATCTCCAAGTATTGAACAATTCATCCTCTCGAGCGTGTTAATGAAAAAACATAACCGGCTAATTTGTTTCGGTAATAATCCTGCAGATGTTTTTATAAATTGAATTAGAACTTAACAAAGCAAAAAAACACCAATAAAAATAAATCATGTCAAGGATAGACCAATGAAACTGTTCGCCAAACGCAATTTTTCTTCATTACTTTTTGTAAGACCGGTGCAGAGCAGAGTAATTTGTTGAATAACACATAAAATCAAGTGAAGCATAACGGTTGGTTACGTAAATTGCGCATGCTTTTGCCTAGATGTATATGCTTTATATACATACTTCGCCGCTGTATATAACTAACTGTATTATATATCTCAAAATATACGTATCATTGTTAATTTACGCACTTTATGGTAATATTTTGAATTTCCTTATAATAACTTTCTTTTTTCTTTCCGTGTTCATGTAAATAGGAAGACTTCCAATATGTTCCATTGTTTCTCCGTAATGATTTAACATTTACGTGAGATAGGTATCACGAAATGCTGATCAGTTCCTACACATTCGCTTATTATATTTGCTATAACGTATTAACGGAGAAATTGGTTCAATTAAATTATTGAATATCTATAATCTTATCTGAAATATCAGATACGTTTCGACCGTTCGTTACGTAATCTATTAAAATTATAGTTCAAAATTGTAATAGTACTGGAAACAATATCAAAATACTACTATTATATAACTTGTCCTGTTGTAAAGTCTGGTACACTTCTCGTATTTCATTTTATGTAACATAAATACATTGACAGACACTTGCTGGTCACATATTGCAATATCTTATCGTGTTGTTTTTAATATATAGGTAAATTAAATAGAATCACAATACATATACAGGTTAGATCACTAAAAATAGTTGAACAAAATTTTAAGAGTAAATGAGAAGGATTTTAGCAAAAGTAGACAACAATGGATAAATTCCGAGAAAACATTTATTTAAAAGAATGCTTTTTAACAAAAAATATTAATATATAAATAAGTCATCCATTAATTAATTTTTCAAAAAAGAAAAGGATTTTTAATAAATGACATTAAAAATGTTTGTTTTTGCAAATATATCTGATTTTGTTTGAACTCGTGTTGGACATATTGGGATTTTGCCAAGATTTTGTATAAAATAAAAATATTATTTCTTTACTAAAAATTCTAAAGAAAATAGAACGTTATTACTTCGTTTTCAGAATACAAACACATAATATAGCTTCTTCTTGTTGTTCAGCATTATTATATTTTTCTCCAAAATATTACGAAAAAACTTCGTTTCTGGAGGATTCAGACATCGAATATCATCATCATTATATATTTGTTTGAGTTTGTTGTTGGCGTGTTCATGGATCTATCAAAAGCTTTTGATCGTGTTGAAATTCTACTTACCAAATTAGAAATTATGCGTTTCCGAGGAAGAGGACAAGATTTATTAAAACATTAATTGAATGACAAGAAGAAGTGTGTATAACAGTCGCTCCAGATTGTAAAAAACTGACTTCATCATGCAAAGATATTGGACAGGCGGTGCCGCAGGGATCCATACTCGGCCCTATCCTGTTTCTGCTAACTGTTAATGATCTTTTGGAAGACACAGTTGCAGCATTTCACTATTTGCGGATGACACTTCAATGGTACTGGGAGCACTAACAATAAATGACTTAACAACAACTAACCATAAAGCACTAATTGAAGTGCAAGAATGGTTCGAAGAGAATAATCTGAAGCTCAATGTAGACCAATCTAGTGTTGCAGTGTTCTCCGATAAACTGTCCGAAGATTTTATTGTTACCATAACGATTACATACTTCCGCCATCTGAAGACATCAGGTTTATTGGATTGATGGTGGATAGCAAGTTGGACCGGAAACCACACATACAATTCTTACTTAATCAGTTGGGAAGTTTCCGATATGCTTTGAAGATAATATGTGAAACAGAAATACGCAATCAGCGCTGTATGCCTATTACGCATATGTGGGTTCTCGCTTAGCACATGGCATCATTTTTTGGCAAACAGTGTGGATGTTGGTCGTCTACTTGTACTACAGAAAATGTGAAAATGTGTATTAGTAATTCAAATTAAGCAGTCGCGACTTGTGCATAAAATAACGATAACATACTTACCTTAACGGGAATCTATGTACTAGAGTATTATCCATTTGCAAACAACGAGTATTTTAGTAACTACACTCCTACACCAATCCTGGAGCGGAAGACGATTACTTATGCGAACCAAAAACTAAATTAACCAAGATTATGAGAGGAATGTACCATCAAGCGATAAAAATTTACAATCACATCCCCACACATCTGAAGGAATTAGCTATCCAGAGATTTAAAGCGGCTCTCAACCACCATCTCCGGCGCTTCTTACACGTTGAGTGAATTCTTTGACACCAATTTTCAATCAATCTCTTAACAATATTACCTTTGTTATATAATTTATCTTGTACGTTTGCCCTTGTACTTTCTTATACGTAGTATAAGGAAGTATTGTGATGATGAAAATTTTCGACCTCGAGATTTTTGCAGATCTCCACGTTTTGAAGTCCCCTGATACCGAAAATGTGGTTTTTAAAAAATGTCTGTCTGTCTGTGTGTCTATCTGTCTGTCTGTGACCACGATACCGGTCAAACCGCTATAGCTATCAATTCCAAATTTTGTATTTACGTGTATAATCTCCCTCTTGAGATCTGGTTAGTTTTTCAGTAAAATCGGTATACCGGAAGTAGCAGTTTACTTCGGTGAAAAAATCGAATTTTGCCAATATTTCGTCAACTACTAAGTTTAAACAAATTTATAAAGAATTAATATGTACTTAAAATTAAGTTTGAGACAAATTATCTGAAAAAAGTTTTTCGAAATTCCAAGCGGAAGTAGGTCTTTTACTCTTATCGTAAATCAGTTTTTTGCGAATATCTCGCAAGTCATGCCTTTTAGACAAGTACGTTACGAGTATAAAAGTATTTAAAACATAATTTTAAATATCTTTTGTATAAAAAAATTTCAAAATTCAGACCGGAAGTACCACTTTTACTCTTATCGAATAGCGATTTTTTGCAAATATCTCGTAAGTTATGCATTCTGTATATATTTATCAAGAGTACAAAAGTATTTACAACTGGATTTGTAATATTTTTTGTATATCTGAAATTTCAAAATTCGGACCGGAAGTAGCACTTTTACTCTAAGCAAGTGGCACTTTTTTGATAATATCTTGCAAAGTATGCATTCTATAGCGATTTATGAAGAGAATGAAAGTACTTAGAATAGGATTTTGAATAAGTTTTGTATAAAAAAATTCTTAAAATTGTATAGTTTGAAACGCTCATACGTATAAGATAGTCGTGTGGTGGCCACACCTCATTTTTTTTATATGAAATAATATTTGTCATAATTTTTTATAAGTATGTATTGTGTACTTACGATGTCTATGTTAATTGTGAACCTGCAAAAAATAAAGTATTATTATTATTGCTCTTCTAATATGGTTAAATAATTTGTTCTTTTCTTGTCTTATACGTATTATAACAAATTACTTGATAAAAATGTCTTGGGAATACCCTCCCCCTCTCTCTGTGTGTTAGTGCACGCGTCGCCACAATAACGGCCATACGATTAAAGTTATCAATACCAAACGTTATATTCAGGTGTACCCTATAACTGATTAGATGTTGAATGAAATCGGTAGACCGGAAGTAGTAGTGGTTACATCTTCAAAAAATCAAATTTTATCAACACTTTCTAATTACTAAGTTCAGAAAAATTTATGAAGAATACCAAAGCACTCTAAAGCTCTTCGAAATTCCTACTGAAAGTATATCTTATATTATTGCAAAATATAATCGCAAATTATGCATTACCCACAGAAAAAATTAATTTAGTACTTAATTTAACACAACGTTGTTATAAAAGATTCGTACTGCAGATACGTGAAAGAAAGTCGTGTGATGCTCACACCTCACCTTTTTTCCATAGAAACTGTTTCCCAATAATGTTAGGTATAGTAAGATGCAGTTATGTTCGGTATGTTCACTTTTTACCTAAAAATCATATTTTACTACTACAATTAACATTTTCAAAACGATAATGTTAAGAGGCCTTGTATTTTATTACAAATATTGCTATTAGTCTGGTTTCTTTGAATGTTGTTTTATATTGTACAGATTCCAATCTAATTTCTGAATTCTTCCTTACGAATAAATATTACACTGTACTTGTTCAGTATCTTTTCGGCGTGAAAAAAAGCAATACCTGCAGGTTGATATGAATGTTCTTAGCTGGATAAAGAATTATAACTTCCTTAAATTTTCTGTGGCTTCGGGAAATGGCACTTTTTATTTTGACACCCACAACCATCATAAAACAGTCTTATTTATTAGTTCTATGTCAGCTAGGTTAAGCGATCGAAGATGGAAAAGCGAATCCTATTTATGGTAAACCACGCTCGCCTTGTTTTCTGACCAGCTAATTTACCATAAATAAAATGCATCCTGAATAAATGTCTTATGTAGTGAATGTATTTGTTGAAGGTCAAACCAATTACATTGTGGATTAAAAATGTAATACTTTTTTCAGGTGTTACTTTAACTATAACTACTACGTAACGTTCGAACTCAAAAATGTAATGAATTAAGACGGATTTCGATCACTGCACGACCACTTAGTATTAAAGAAAAACAATAACAGTAAACCCTTTCGTAAGTGATATACGAGGGTGAGTCAATATGTCCGTGACTCTTTGAATTTCCCGCCTCTTAACTGAAAGGGCAACACAGCTCCTGTCAACAGACATCTATCAGTTGACTCCTGTCAAAATTTGAACAAGCTGCGTCATTTAGTTTGTGTTAGACAGTCATTGATAGCAGACTACCGCGTGATTTGAGGAGAAAATGGAAAAATGTGAATTTCGTGTGCTCATTAAATATTATTTTTTGCGGAAAAAAAAACCATCACTCAAACCAAAGCTAAGCTTGATAGATACTATGGGGAATCTGCACGATCAATTACAATGGTAAAAAATGATTTAATAAATTTCGTTGTGTCCGTACAAGCACGGAAACACATCCGAAACAATTAAAAAAATTCACGATATGGTGTTGGCCGATCGGAGATTGAAAGTGCGAGAGATTGTGGAAGCCATAGGTATATCACATGGCTCAGTGGTTTTAATTTTGAATGATCAATGGGGTATGAGAAATTTTTCCGCAAGATGGGTGCCACGTTTGCTCATAATCGACCACAAACGCAATCGTGTGACAACTTTGCAGGAGTGTTTAGCGTTGTTTAACCGCAATATGGACGAGTTTTTGCGCCGTTTCGTAACCGTGGACGAAACGTGAATGCACCACAACACACCAGAGATAAAACAGCAGTCAAAATAGTGGGTTTCTCGAGGTGAATCGGCGCCAAAGAAGGCCAAGGTGGGTTTGTCAGCCAATAAAGTCATGGCGACTGTTTTTTGGGATGCACGTGGTATAATCCACATTGACTACCTTCAAAAGGGTAAAACCATCAATGGCGAATATTATGCCAACTTATTGAGTCGATTTATTGAGGATTTGAAAAACAAACGACCACATTTGGCCAAGAAAAAAGTTCTTTCTTACCAGGACAATGCAAGGGTGCACACATGTGCGGTTTCCATGGCAAAAGTCCATGAATTAGGCTACGAATTGCTCGCTCATCCACCCTATTCTCCGAATTTTGCCCCGAGTGACTATTTCTTGTTTCCAAACCTGAAGAAATGACTTGGCGGAAAGATATTTGACTAGAGTGATGAAATCATTTCACAAACAAATACCTATTTTGATGACCTCGACAAATCTTATTTTTTGGAAGGGATAAAAAAATGGAGAAACGTTGGACAAAGTGTAAAGAGCTCAAAGGAGACTATGTTGAAAAATAAAATGATTTTTTATCCAAAAACCTGTGTTTCATTCAAAAAGTCGCGGACATATTGAGCCGCCTGTAGACTTTTGTATTATAAATATATTTTGACATGGTCATATTTTCCGTTACTCGTAGATCATCTAATTCTATAACACGGGCAAGTGAAAGGTGCACTATCAGCATATTACACTTATGTATCTCATATATGTATTTGCAATTAATACGACGCTATTAATTGTTGTTACAATCACATTAAAGCACATAGTAGCAATAAATTAATGCGAGCAATTTGTTCATTCTTTAATTATTACACTAGAAGTCGCACAATTTTATATCTATTGTGAGTGTGCCTTTGCAAATGTACATTTGGCCGCATTGTATCTACGTACTAGGTGCTTATTAATTACCAAGTTTATATGGACATGGGCGTTCCAATACTTTAAATGCACACGTATAAGGACTAAACGAAAAAAATGCAATATTTAATTCTTTGGTATACTCGTTTATATATTTATGTGGGTATATATATAAAATATTTGTCAGATATATGTTACAGTTTTATTAACAGTTGTTAATATTACAATGATTAAATTAGTTTGTTCATTCTAAATAATTGACAAGGATAATATCTATATTATTGAAACGTTTTATTTTTTTTTAATTTTGTTTTTATCTCATTTTATAGCCGCTAGACCACGAAAAGGAATTGTTATATATATACATGTGTTATGTGTATATATAACACATGTATATATATAACAATTCGCACATTAATGTATAATGTGCGTGTTTGTTAACTTTGAAAGGCATAATTACTATACACCGGACACGAGCGGTTGATGACTCATCGCCTATGGGCGCATTGAAATCTTGTATTTTTAAAGAGGTTTTAATTTTATTTATATAATTGGATAACAAGTGGGTGGTGATCTATAAAATACAAAATATTATTTCTTCATTTTGTAGTTCAAGTCGAGTAAAGGAGTATTAATATTTACTAGCAATACTTTCTCAAGGTTCTCTTCTGTAAGATTTGTTCTCCTTGAATGAAGTACATCCACGTATATAGAAAACGTCCTTTCTATATCGCAACTGGTTATAGGTGCATAATAGAAATATTCTTTTATTTCAGCGTATTTAGCAGTTAGATTTTGTCATTGCCCCCATACACAATTGCCGCAATGTTATTAAATCTGGATTTCTATTAAAAACTGCGTCTAACCTTTGCCAAGGGCCACATCCGAAGTCACTTGAAATACTTTTGAAGTTATTAATAGCCACATCTAATGTGGTTAATCTATCTTTTAATTTGAAATTTCGATTTTCAAAATATGTTTAAGAGACTACACTTGGAGTCTGTGGCTTGAAACTACACAAAAACACGGAAACACCTTCACCACACTAAAGCACAAAAAATGGCTAAATACGTTAGTTGTTGAAATACGTATTTAGCCATTTTTTGTGCTTTAGTGTGGTGAAGGTGTTTCAGTGTTTTTGTGTTCAAAATATGTGATTAGTTTAAGCAAATTTCCAGTGTTCCTGAAGGAATAACAACTGATTTTTTAAATTGTTTCCCATCTAGTTATTACTGGCAAGAGAGGCAGTGACAAAGATGGTAGTTTTTCACTGTAAAAAGCTACTCTCTATGGTGCCTTTCTGAAATCTTCTTTAAAAGCGGCTACAAGTCTATCAACTTCCGGATAGGTGTCTCTGATATATTCACAGATTTTGTCGAGAGTATGTGCTATATAAGTAATATGCAGCATATAAGGATATATTTCCTTTAATAGTCTGCCGGTTTTTAACATATATGCGGCACTGCCACTAACAAATAAAAGTGTTTCTTCGTTGTACCTGTCGTCCGAATGAAGCATTTTGTGCAAATTCTCGTCAATGCCTTTAGCAATTGTTTCCGCACCAACTGTTATATGGAATAGTTGGATGTAGTACACCAGCTACAACATTTACCACACTACGTCCTAATATTTCCACAGTTTTGTCGGCACCTATCCATAGGTACTGATTTGAAAGATGTCTTCTAATGCTTTCTACTGCTTTCGTGAAGCACTTAGAAACATGATATTTGCGTAAGCTGGTTTCATCAGGAACATTTCGACCAGTATATTTTTGGAGAAATGTTTTCAAAGTGCGATTGTCAAGTTTATTTAATGAGTTATTAGCCGCCATTAAAGTTTCACAAAGTTCTTCGTTTAAATTTCGGTTTCCATCAGGTCCAATATTGGTTTTAGTGAAGCTAAGTGACGTACGTACGATTTTTTGGCATTCTGTAACAATATTTTACAGACTTTGCAATAAATTTCGGAATCACTGACATTTTATTTATCAAGAGGTTACTAATATTTCAGTATTAGAGTAACAACTAATGCATGATTTAATAACTTGCAGGAGAATTATCGTTTACACACTGCAAGTACTGTGCAAAAATGGGTGGCTGAGAATTATGTTGATCTCTTTCCATGGGTGTCAAAAAGTCCGAATTTGAATCCAATTAAAAACATTTATGGGTATCTTGTTAGAAAATTTAATAATCGAAATGCCGAAGATTTGTGGGACTATATACAGGAGGCATGGCAACCTTTAAAAACAATTACATATACCTTCTTTAATTTTGATTATGAGACGTAGACTTGAAAGTGTAGTCGCAGCAAATGGTGCGCCTATAAAGTATTAATAGGTTAAGTACAAAATTTCTGATATTACTTAGTAAAATAAATATATCTTTTAGTTAGTTATTTTTAAATGATTTGAGAAAAAAGGAACTCCCCCACTGACAAAAGACGGTTATAATGTATGAAAATGCCTTAGTATTGAATCATATTATAGAACAATCAGAGGGGCGTAACTTAAATCAGACGTTTGTAACTATGGTTTTTGATACCTGAAAATCTCACCAGATTACTCTGATTAGACTGTCATGTAGATTACTAAATTAGCTACCTATACTTTACCGCCCTAATTGTTTTAATTTTGGATGCAGTTGAATTTTAATTAGCCGGTTTCGCATAAGTGTTTATTTGGTTGACTATTTTTAAGAATGAGTGTTGCTTTCATTCGTTTGTATAAATTTGTTTCTATTATAAATAGTTGATGTTTATTAATGTCAATTTCAGCTAAGTGTCATATAATTGTAAATTAAGCTAGATACTTTTTTGTACTATATTATATAACTACATATTATACTTTTTTAATATGTTTTATAATGTGTATTTTTTGTAAAATGTGCAGATTTTTTTACTTTGAGCTGACATTTTACGCAACAAATTGCTCTTATAATATAATTTGCAGCAAAGTAATTTGCGGTGATGTAGCGATACAGTCAATGCGTGGTCTATTCGAACAAAATAATGCCAACCACTGTGCCAAGAACTTCGCCACAAGTTATTTTCTTAGAAAGTGTCATCTCATATTAAACACTACGTGTTATTTTTTCATAAATTTTGTAGTTCCATAATCCTAGCGTTATCTAAAATGTTCTTCACACTCGTCCTTATTACTTCCAGCTTTACCATTCCATTCCTTGTGAAATCATTATGGCGTATCGCTCATGTTCTGTTCGGAATTGTGTGGACAAGAAATCTCCCCGACACTCATTTCCTAATCCCTGTAGATTTATTTGTTAAATGGGTAAACATTTGTAGCAATAGCAACCACTTGTCGTATACATTGCAGAAATTCTTTAATTTAATGTATAGATACGGCCACCAAAATTTCAGCCAAAGCTTTTTGTAGTTTATATATTCTTCCATATAGACCTTGGCAACAGTTGAGAGTACATGAATGAACCACTTTAGAAATGATATTGCGACAAAGAAATCATAAGGAGAATAGAGAAGTCCAACTAATGAAGAACTAGAATAGAGTGGAGAAAATAGAAGTACCTACAAAGAACAAAATTGTAACAGAAAAGTGCTTTGTGTATTTTATCTATATTTTTGTATGTTTGAATAAAGACTATTAAATTTTTGTAAGTAATATAGCTTTATGTTACTTTTCGATTACCTTTCAAACACATTTTTTGTTTATTGAATATCGTTCAATTATGTTTCAGAATACGTATGTGCATAATTGCCAAAAAAAGTCTCCAAACTCAAATAGAGATTTGTATAAGACGTATATGGACAAAACTCTAATATTTTAGTATGTAACTTTTTCTTAATTATATTAATAATTTTAGATAAAAGAAGTTACTTACAAAAATATTAGGATTTTGTTCACAAACTATAAAATAAAACCCTTTATTTTGGATAAGAATGCTTAATTTCAAAATTTGCCGCCATTTACTTTAGTACCTGAACATTTCAAGAGATGCGTCTGATAGGGTTACAATATTTAGTATTTAGTTACCCACTGTTATGTATATGTTATCTATGAGAACAATGAACCATTGTCATTGTTCTATAATGGCCACATATGTCAGTAAATTAAGATAAATAAGGTTATGTGCTATATTTAAGTTAATATTCCTATTTAAGTACCTATTATATTAGTATCACTGAATAAAAGTCTTGTTGAAAAATGATATATATATTTATGACTGTACATAAAAAATACATAATAGAATGAGAACAATACTGCATAGTACATACAATAAAAAAAGTATACATATTATATACACACAAAGAACACTCAAGCAGCAATGATATAATAGATAATATGACATTTTCCATAGAGTAATGCACTTATGTATGTCATTGATAGAGGGCGTTCACATTTGGCATAGCGGTCAGTCTGACTCGCTTCGATAACTACCTTGCAAAATTCGACAAGAACACAAAATGGAATAAATAAGTGAGTTTACAAAGTATTTACAAAGCAAGCCCAGCCACAAAGAGATACGGAAAGAAAGTACATTATCATGATTGTAATACAATTCGCACTGAATGTTCTTTGGTCAAGTTTGAAAGAAACAAACATAAATGTACAGGACGACAAGAAAATCCAGTGCGATGCAAGAGAAGCCCAATGAGCAATTCAGACACAACAAAAATGTATCCGTACTGGTATGAACTTCTTTTGTAGTTGCGTTAGTAACAACAATGTATTACTGGATAATTTTAAGATATGGTTTTATGGCAAATTTATCCTTTGTAGCCTAAAACACCTCCGTATCCACCATATCCTCCATAGCCACCGTACGCCAGCGCTGGTCCGTGAGCGACGACTGCTGGAGCAGCAGCGACAATTGTTTTAGCTGGAGCTGCAACGGCGATTGCTGTAGCAGGATGTGCCGCATGTCCTGATCTTGTGACTACTGCATTGAATCCATTATGATCGTCAGCGGTGTATTGGACTGTGCGGACTGTGCCGTCGGGTTCGTGAAGGGAATAAGATCCTTTGACTACATCACCATCACGGACTTCATGTTGTTCTTTTTGATCTCCAGTATGACCGTCAGATACTCCATAATTGAATTCGTATTTTGGATATGCCTGCGAAGGAAAGAAAGCATAATTTAATGCTATTTGTTTACACGTTTCGATTTGAAAGAAAACAGTTTTATTTATGAGTTGTCGACATGACTTAGGCTTGAGCTTTTACTCGCTGATCTTGATTTATGAAAACTTATCAAAGCTACTAGAGTTACATAATGTAATTATTATATGAGACGAGTGTCCCATGGCATTGCTGCTTTAAGTGGACCTGTTGATAAAGTCCTCCGTAGATAAGCAGCACAAGAGAGTTACTGATCTCCGAACTAACAGATTTTTATTCAAGCTGCCGATCAGACTATTCGCTAACTTCATTTTAAGTTTCTGATCATCTTACAACACGCCCACTTGTCTACAACATACGAATCACAAGAGCAGTTTGAATTAGTATAGCTAATATAAAAAACTGGTTGTATATCGATGGTGAAACTTACTGTAAATTATAAATTTCGAAAATAATCCAAGAAATATACGACAGATTTTTCAGTAAGTTAAACTTTAAGTACAGCTAACATATATGGTAAAACAGAACAAATATACGTTTGTTAAATATACTAATGTAAACACTATACTTTACTACTATATAGAACAAGAATGATAATAGTGAAATAAAGTATGTGTTTCATTTGCTACTAATTAAAGAACAATCATCAATGCATGTATTTAAATTGAAACAAACGATATTTTCGTTTAGTATGTACTCAGTATAATAGTGTGATAAAATAATGAAATAAAGATATATGGAACCACTTTTAATAAATATATTAAATCGTATTTTGTGCTAGACTTAGAATACCTGCCCCCATATTAGCAATCTTTTCTAGTACCTAAGTACTACAGATTGCAAAGTTATATTAATATACAAGCTGGCCCGGCAGACGTTGTTCTACCCTTTCCGGCAGGTGGTGCGATGAGTTTGATTTGAGTGAAGTCCCTAACGTCGAAATCCACAGAGAAATCATGTGGATATGTCAAAATTTAATTTTACCAAAAAAAGTGCCATCTATCGGACGACAGTATATACTAAAACAATTTGGTTGACCACGCAAACATATTGTGTACATATTAGTTATTTTAAATATGAGTCATTTTGGTCCGTAAATATAGAATTTGTTAATAACTTGACTGCAGCGCCACCTATCGGATCCTAGCATAGCTATGAACTATCGTCGCAACAAAACATTGTGTGAATATAAGCTCAATCGGTCAAGTCGTTCAAAAAGATATGTCTATGTGATTTACAGAACATACTACCAAAACAAATGTCCAATAACTTTAGTTTTCAAATTTTCTATTAATAATAAAAATTGCTAGGAAGACAATATCCCGAACAAAATTTAATTTTTTCAGTAATCGTTGTGTAATTTTTCATTATAAACACAAATTTATTCACATGCATATCTTGCATATTATTTCATAACTCTTAATTCAGCACCATAAATAATGGCACACGAAGAATTTCAAGTAGGTTATAGTCATTTCAACAGCTCCATAATTACGGTTATTATTCTAAATCGGCTGCGTTACGTAAGACATAACAGAACGTTTTATTAAACTTAAACGATGAAAAAAACTGCTAAAAGTACATGCGTACGTGATTCTTCAGTGTTGCTTTTCTTTTCTAAATATAACTTTCACCTTATTCATAAGCATCGAATACGTTCGTTGATTTCCTTAGCAAAGGAGACGCCATTTGGCGAATGCAACCGCAGCAGCGCCTCGAGATGAGCTATCGGATAAATCAAGAGCAAGGACGATTAATGTCAAGGTTGTAGACGAGAGCATCATTCGCGCTGAGTTCTTGGGAGACGTTTTTAGAAAGTGATGAAAGTAATGTTGAAATGAGTATTAAAATAAAAACGGTAAATATTTATTGTGAAAATATGTGAATGAAATGATAAACGAGAGCTTTTTAATGTTTTAATCAGATGATTATTGTATACAATTGGAATTCCCGAATGGCAATAAAATATAAACGAAAAAGTGCTTTCACATTGTAAATGACTTTATTTCACTATAAAATTTTAGGTTTATCTTCGATACTTATTTTATTTGATGATAGAAACTATATACTCGATTAAATAAAATAATAATTTCGCAAATAATAAATTAATAAATTAGCTTTTACTAGCGGAAAATTGAAAAATCTAAAAGGTAAAGTAGAATTACAACTAGACATTATCTAACGACTAATAAGCAAAATTTCATGTTTATAAATACATCTAAAATTACTAAAATAATTCTGTTTACATATATGGATTTATACGCAAAGTATATACGCATATATGCATGCTACACACATACAACTAATGTCATTACCTACAATCAACGCACAGGCACCGTGTTTTGGCCTTTAAGGCCTCGTCTCGGTGTCTGTGCGTTGATTGTCTGTAATGACACTATATGTATGTGTCTATCCTAACACATGCATATATTCATATATGCTTTGCGTATAAATGCATATATGTAAACAGTATTATATCTTGAAGCTAGTTGTAGCATCTATATATTTAACACTTTTCATTTTCATACTGAAATAATTGTTCGACATACAATAAATTTGGTCACGTTTTTTTTGTTAAAATTACAGATTTCGTTTCCTTCTTGTAGGCACCTATTATTTTTTTCTTTAATACATTCCAATATTAAAAGCTAAAGTATAATACAAAGTAAAACAATATAAATTGTTAGGTTTCGCTTTATCTATAATGTGTCTGTCATTGATTTACCCTGCCAACCATTTGCAGTTTAGCGATCCATTTCATCATTGAATTTTATATCATCTTATGACTTTATTTATTTCAAAACATCTACAGTTGATGACTCATGAATATGATTAACATGTTGGCATATTTTGCAGACATACTATCATAAAATAATCTGAGCCCGTGCAATTACTGAAATAGTAATTCTCTGGAAATAGTACTTACGACATAATCGACTGCTGGAGCGGCCTTAACGATAGCTGGTGCTGCTTTAACTATAGCCGGCGCATATGCTGCACCATGTCCATAACCAAGTCCTCCCAAACCTAATCCGTGTCCCAAACCTAATCCATGTCCCAAACCTATCGCAGGTCCAGCTACCGCATGTCCAAGTGAGATTGCTGGAGCTGCTAGACCGGCATGGCTGATTGAGACAGCTGGTCCAGCGAGAGCTGCGTGACCAAGTGAATATGCTGGACCTGCTAGTGTCGCGTGACCATATGATAGGGCAGGTCCGGCTGGAACGATTCCTGCTTGTGTTGTCGCCAAGAAGGCAGCGAAAGCTAAAATCTGTCGCAAATTTAACAGACGTATATTAGATTTGGTTAGCAAATATGTTGCACACTGGAATGGTAATTTGATTCAATAAATTAGTATTACAACATAAATTAATATAACAATATAAATTTAAGTTCTGATTAATGGGGTTGAAGGTCAATACAACATTCATTTCAATAGTCACTAGGTATAAAAAGTAAAGTTGCATTTTGACAAAAAAATGGCGAGCAACAAGTAGCTGACATTTGGTGACATGCATATTTTTTTTAATTCATATCATATTTGTAGAATTACCATAGACTAAGTACTGTATTTAGTTACATGTTAATGATAATTATATCGCAGCTGGCAGCCTGGTAAACGAATTCATCAGATCCAATAGATGGTTACAACAACTCATTCAAAACAATATTCTGAACATAATGTGTGAGTAAGTGAAAATTCCATTAGCGATTCTGGCCATCATATTGGCAATTGCCAAATTGACTATGATGGACATTTAGAATATTTGCATATTTTTGTATAGATCACCATTCGGCTATTCTCATATGATACTGGACACACAATTTAAGCTCAGTATTTGTATAGTATATTATAATGGGTATTTGATATAATAGTATTGCACATATTTCATCAAAATACACTATTAATGCGATTAATGATAGAGTTTTATCTATGAAGAGGCTCTTCAGGTCATCGCAAAAAAATGTATGAACAATAAATAAGAACGTGTCCGTAGCCATGTATGATCATTTTTCAATTAAATCTTTTATCAGTGAAGTATATAAAAGTCTACAGTTCATCTGTTGACGTGTATATTATTGGTGCAAATTAATGCAGTATTATAGATAAGCGTGTAAGAATACCTATTGAAGAGAAATGAACCTAGTTTATGAAGATTCGTATGTCATGCACGCACCACCTTTGGATTTCGGATAAAAGTGACATTTATGATGAACAACTTAATGTCTAAGGATTTGAACGCTCAAGTAACATTGTAGGAAAACCACTACGAGTTATCACATACTGTGCTATATTTATACATGGAAGCATCGTTATTTATTTTGTGGAGATCGAAGATAAGCATCCACTCACTGATCAACATCTGGAAGTGCACAGCTAATAGATTTAGCAATATTTACAAAAGAACTATAATGCTAGGAGAAGAACCTCATCTGACTCAATAATGCCCACAAATTTTGGGAAGAAATTTCCAGCTATCTATTAAAAGCAAAGTATTGGACTACCAGCAAGTGCAAAAGGTATAACCCCAACCTACATCAAAGCCTGAGTATATGAAAAGCATTAGTATTACTGGGTAACATTTCGTGGACAAATGCACGGTAAGGAATTTATAGGTCAGCCATGCAGCAAACGGGCTGAAAACTCACTACATATGAGCAGGTAATCGTAACTGTTTTTTTAACAGTTATGCACCCCTCATAGTGCACCTTAACAAGGTAGAGCTGTATGATGGATACCTTAACTGTAGGCAGCAATAAGGAATTAGAGGCAAGAGAGGCATATCTTAGTAAACTGTGAGGAACTAGATCACAGAAGACCACGTACTTTTGGGTTACCGCAGTAGACCAAAGATGCTCTAGAAACACCTGATTGAGGATTGGTATAGCTTTGTTCAAAACACACAAGTACTGGAGTGAATATAAGCTATAGACATTTAGCACAACTGGGGACGTAAGAAACAACATGCTTGAGAAAAAAGTAACAAATGCTTGGGCTGTTAAGTACATAGTGGGTTTGTACTAAAAAAAGCAAATACAATTGCCTTCAAGTATTCCAGAAGCAATTGAGAAGGCACATTTTCAAAAAAAGCCGTGGCTTGTGTGAAATTAAGATCTGTCCAGATAAGGACAGTTAAAGAAGAAATCAAGGAGATTACAAGAAGTCATGAGGAGAAACTATATAAACCTTTTGAGCTTTTTCAATAGTATCATTATAAGTGAAAAGCAGATAATAAGGTAAGAAAGCCACACTAGTGAAAAGTCAGTTCTTTTTTCATTTCCAGGATATAATACCATACTACTGAAAGATTTAAAGTCAATTATGAAATTTGTTTGCGACGTGAATGCACGTATTTTGAACATTTAAATAATGGAACTTTGTAAAACACTGATTTGTTTCTATTTGGCAAGTATTTTTTTACTATTGCACATCAAAAAGTAAATCTCTCTAAATTGATTTTTTTAGAAAATTAAATCGGAGATACTTTAACAAGTGTAAATTACTTTGATGATATATCCCTTGATACTCAAAAAATATGTAATTTTAAATCAATTTCAAATATAACGTTCAAAACATCTTCTACTGTTCTAAGAATCTTATTATTTATCTAAATAATTAAAACTGTCATATTAACGCTGCGATCAAAACTTTTATCAACTATCACAGCAAAATTTATGAATTCACAAAATATGTGGTATATAACAATGTTATTAATCCAATTAGTACTAGAATCTACTACAATTTGCACATTCCAATTAGGTTTCAATACATGCACAGATAACACGCTAAGCGCTTTAAAAATTAATCTTTTTGTCAGAAATATTATATTTATTCAATTAAGCGGTGTTATGTAAAAAAAACGAACATGTTGAGTAATTAACGGTGATATTACGCAGCCATACATTTGCATATTACCAAAAAGAAGAATTTTGTAATTAAAAAATGAAAGTTTCCCATTTGTAATAGAACTGAATAGAACATGAACAATCAGTGAACATTGGTGCATGTTAATTATATTAATGTACATTATCGTAATATTATTAATAATTTGCGTACATTAATAAATTGCACATTGAATTAGAGATAAAAGAATATATGCACGTTATATTTTTTTATTACTGATATTATATTTATGTAATTATCTAATACATATATAGCTATTTTGATTAGAGTATATACAGAGTGAATCCAAAAGGTTTTCGAATAACAAACATCATATTCTTCCCGTTAAATAAAGCAAAAATTATGAGTAAACTTATGTCTAAAAACGTTCGGATAAGGAAGTAAGGTACTAATTATTTTCGAACCAAAATCTAGACAAGCTAGCGAACTGTAAACTAAATTATCCCAATCACGTTTGCAACCCTTCATCAGAGATGTGTGAGACTGGCACTTTGAAAATTAGAGGAAGCGCGGATTGTCGATAAATGGTGAGATCGGTATAGCTACTGAAGAAATGGTACTGGTTCAAAAGAACCATCAGCTCGAGCATGTACATACATAAAGTAGGTATTTTCCAATGAACTCTATGAGGAATTTTCCACGTACAACTACTATATCCACATAACTTACAAGAAGTGCAAGAAATGACATCAACAGAGGTTCATTTTTGCCGGTGGCACAAACCTACTTTTATCTGTGGGGTACTGTTTAGTAACAATGCTCATTTTACAAGAGATGTTTTTCCTGACATGGCAAATAATCATAATTAAGCGGATGAAAATCCGCGCTCTTCACATTGTATAGACAATCGGCGAATATTCTCGTTTATAATATCTTAGTGCGATGTTAACATTTTTGAAACCAACATGGTGCTATTTTGAACAGTTGCTTTAATTTTATATTTAGTTTATTACTTACAAAAATTTTCACGAAAATAAGGTAAATTCCCTCAATTCCCAATATCGGAATGTCGTCTTTATACGTTTTATGCTTCAGTTTGAGGAATAGCATCAACTGTTAGATCTTATCTAAATGTTTTTGACTCTGTATAATTTTCATGTAATTATGAACTATTTTTAGTCAAGAGACTTTAGTGAAATATAAATCAAGCGAATGACATAGAAGAAATGTCATAGCTATATGCTCAAATTGACGACATAGACATGTAAAGCAAGAATCTGGGGCGTTGCAAATATGTAACATTCGAAAAACCTTCTTTTTTAAAGATTCGAGATTGCACAGCAACTTCCTCAATTTTTATAAAAACATTTTTTCATTCTCAAATCCTTCGGTTGTCTTTCGTCAGATGGTTTCAATGTAAGTATACTATAATTATGAACGACTTACTTTTATAATAGCAAGTGTTACACTGTAAAATTTTGCAATTACATTAACATGGCACTAGTCATTATCAATAATCATTAACGATTGCGATGTTATTAAATATCACTTGAGAAAATCTTTTTGAAGACTATACAGAATTTTGAACAATACGCTGGCTAATAGTTTATTTAGGAAGTAATATAATATGAAGGTTTTGCTTTAAATAATGATAATATTACTGAATCTATTACAAATAGCAAACTTTATTTAATAATTTATTATTGGCTGGGTTCATTTTAGTTAAAAAGAAGCCACAGAAGAATATTCTTGAAATTTAGTCTCACGTCAAGACCTAATAATGAATAGGCACAACAACAACATCAATTATATACAAGTATTCAACTGAAGAAGAAAAACATGTGCATTTTTAAGGATAGGTCGTCTGTTTGTTTTTGTCCATTTTATTAATATGCCAAGTTTAACCAGTAATTTTGAATGTTCCTAGAGACAAGCTTAGTCTGTTTTGTACTATTTCGAAAATGCTTGGACGTGATTTTAATTGTTTACTCGAAGAGCGACAAGTCTAGATTGTTGATCTAATCTGGTTGGTTGTTACGATTTAAGAAGGGGATAAGCATACACATACTATATGTTTCGGATATTATATAATCAGGTTATGCCAAATACTATTCGTTTTTTAAAATGTTTTTGATGCAGTCGTGGTAAGAAAAAACGTAACATTAAATGGAAGTTGCCGCTACGATAAACTTTATGCTAGGAGGAGACCACATAAAACATCAGCATTTATTGGAACAAGAAAATATCATAATACTACCTCTGCATGTAAAACTTGGGCGCATTAAAGCATTGATAAGGCACTGGATTAAGAATGTACCAATTTAAGTTTTCCTTCAATAAAACTACTCAAAACTATCAAAAGGAAAACTGCTAGATGGTATAGAAGTTATACCTCAGATAGAAAAGTAGCAAACCATAGAACATATGAAACCAAGTTAACTGCATAAAACAAAAATGCAGAAAATAACAAAACTATAGTTGAGCACATTAATAGTGATGTCATCACTATTATTGTGTCCAATTTTTATTACATTATTCATTTTAGTCCAATCCTGCAATATACTGACGATCCCTACATAATACTGTTACAGATTAAAACTGGAGTTTATGGATGTTTTTTATAAGAGACAGCGCAATATTTTGACACATTTTTAATTGTAAAAATTTGAAATACACATTTCATGGCAAAATCAAAAATAGAAATTTGTTGGTGAGTGCTATCAATTGAAAAAATATTTTTGTGTTATATTAGAAAACCTTGAAAAAGAAATTTCGTTATTCATTTTAAACATATTACACTAAATAATTGCACTCACGTTTTATTTATACTCATTTGTCCTAGCAGATGTACAAATAATAACAGTCTTAAAATAAGGACAATTTCTCTACCTCTGGCAAAATTTTTACTTGTCAGATTCAAATTGCTGATATAATAAAAATGTTCACATAACATTCCTTACAAATAGGGCACCATATGATTGATAAATTACAGTTGAAAATCCGGTTAAGATACATTAACAAAAAAAGATAATGCAATTAATTCATTTAGTTTTTCAAAATAGTTTTTCCTACAGTTTTTAGTTGATTAGGAAGTCATTTAAACAACAGTATCCCCTCCCCAAACATATGTAATACTAACGGATTTATGTTGTTATTCCGCGGAAAAACCGACACCCAATTTTCCGATAAAATATTATCCTACCTTAAACATTGTGTTATCACTAAAAATTGCAAACTTAGATATTTAAACTATTGATTGGTTATTTTGTGTTTGTATATATTTATCTGTATGTATTTATACCATGAGGTATCAGAATCTACTGACCTAACTGCACCACAATCAGTCCTTTTATACTTCAAAGACATACACAAAACGTTCACTTCATTAAATGAAAAAAATGGTGAACTCTATGTTATATTTTTCAAACGGTGTGCCTATTAGAAAAAAAAAATTCAAATCGAAATTGAAAGTGCACCGTAACGACAGCCAGTCAGTGGAAGCAGTACATACATGAAATAAGTTCAGTACAGTACGTGTGGTGGGCAAGGTCACTTACACCACATCTCCAACCGGTAAGGTTGGAGACCTCCCAGATCATTACTAGGTCACCAATGCATGCATTATTGGGACAGGTTTCCTCTTTCTTCCATGTCACACTTTGACCTCTCTTTGCTGGAAAAAGTAAAAAATTACGAATTGCAAACGAATGAAACAATGAGAGTCACTCTGATAATGTTTGAAGTGGATTTTACCCTGAAGATATAATATGTAATAGCAAATTATACTTTTACTACTGAATGTTATTTATAACTTTATTTATTAGATAACACTTGAATGTTGAAGTAATTACTTAATAAATGAAATAATCTTAATTCTATTATTGGAAATAAGTACGATATGGTAAATTAAATTGTACTTTTACTTTAATAAAACTATTATACCTAACATTATGATGAATGTTTGCCTGAATATCATTTTACAAATCTTCTTAATAACCAAAATTTTCACATATTTAAACTGGCGTAATATATATATCTATGTACTGAAAATTATTAAATTTAATTTTAGAGAAAATTATGGTACGAGAATTAATATATAAAGTGTATGTGTTTTAAACTTTACAGAAAATATAAACTAAGATATGAAAAATATATATTACATTTAAATAATTAAATGTTTGTCTTGTAAATAAGATTAAAGATTGGTGATTCGTTGACCTTAAAAAATCATGTGGGTTGGAGGTCCTGAGTTTTGTGGCTGAGGTTTATACTGAATTCTGCTTAAACAAGTAGATTAAAATATTTCATATGCTCGGATCTCAAACCAATATAGACATTCCGGGATGTTCAAACGAAACCACTACAAGTGATGGAAATAACAGTTTTCAGGAAAATATTCTATCAAGAATTTTACGAGTAGTTTGCTTGGTATTACTATGAATGCCCAAGATAGGTGTCATGTATCTATCAATGTATACAGTAACTGTAAAATCCAAGAACATAATTCAAAATAAAATATTTGAATACATTTTATTGTTGAGGAATTTATCGTTGCAACTTCATTTTATTTATTTTGCCCATATAAGTGATATACATTTCTAAATATAGAAAAATTTTCAATGAACATCGTCAGCACAAATTATTATAGTTGTAAAATATTTTACATGATTTTATTTTTATACACAT
Source organism: Amphimallon solstitiale (assembly GCA_963170755.1). Taxonomy (NCBI): domain Eukaryota; kingdom Metazoa; phylum Arthropoda; class Insecta; order Coleoptera; family Scarabaeidae; genus Amphimallon; species Amphimallon solstitiale. The sequence continues at coordinate 87,211,962 of OY720679.1, forward strand.
TTTACACAATGTACATTGAAAATACAGATTTAATTTTGATCTTTTGACATTAGAATTACAAATTACAAGTAGCCACCTTCAAAAACTAAATTGAACCAGATAATCCATAAATGTGTGCGTTTATAAGTTATAAATGCATCATTTCTGATGTGTTAATAGCGATATTATGGCATCAGATTAGAAAAACATCTTTATCGACGACTAAACAATAAAGTATGTATTATATTAATCAATATTGGCTAATAATAACACTCATAATACCCGTAGGGAATAATGAAATGCGACCAGTGAATAATGGGCCATAACGTTACCATTATTCACTGCATTCCGCCAATAAGAACATATAATGGGCCATAACGTTACCATTATTCACTGCATTCCGCCAATAAGAACATAACGTTCCTAACGTTGTCATAGTAACGATAGACAAGTCCGGCCATTTTACTGACTGCCTAACCATCAAACGTCATATTGATATAGTAATCTGACATTTTCGTTTACTTATTTTGATTTTTTTTAGTAATTTTCAGTTAGTCGTCGATAAAGTAGTGTATACTAACTCGCAATAATGACTATTATTCCCTCGAGCTGAGTTACTCCCTCGCCGCTTACGCGGCTCGGGAGTAAATTCAGCTCTCGGGAATAATAACTGTCATTATTGACTCGTTGTATAATAGTAGTTTATACAACGAGTCAATAATGACAGTTATTATTCCCGAGAGCTGAATTTACTCCCGAGCCGCATTATTGACTCGTTGTATAAACTACTATTATACAACGAGTCAATAATGACAGTTATTATTCCCGAGAGCTGAATTTACTCCCGAGCCGCGTAAGCGGCGAGGGAGTAACTCAGCTCGAGGGAATAATAGTCATTATTGCGAGTTAGTATACACTACTTTATCGACGACTAACTGAAAATTACTAAAAAAAATCAAAATAAGTAAACGAAAATGTCAGATTACTATATCAATATGACGTTTGATGGTTAGGCAGTCAGTAAAATGGCCGGACTTGTCTATCGTTACTATGACAACGTTAGGAACGTTATGTTCTTATTGGCGGAATGCAGTGAATAATGGTAACGTTATGGCCCATTATATGTTCTTATTGGCGGAATGCAGTGAATAATGGTAACGTTATGGCCCATTATTCACTGGTCGCATTTCATTATTCCCTACGGTTATTATGAGTGTTATTATTAGCCAATATTGATTAATATAATACATACTTTATTGTTTAGTCGTCGATAAACTACTATTAGTGTTCGTCATAATACCCGTTTGATGTTTCTTATAATTGTATCAACAATGATTTTCTATTACACGGTGAAGTCAAAGGTGAGGCTTATATTTCGGGTGAAATTCAATCATTCATCTTCGGAATAAATAGAAATACATATACAGCTTTATCAATTTCAACTTCAGACACAAAATAATTGAGAACACAATTTAAAATACTTTAAAAAAATTTCTAAGAAAAAACGAAATGACGAAAGAAATTCCGTCTAGCAAAACTGCGGCGAAGAAATTTTTTTGTAACAAAATTCATGATCTCATTTTCGATAGAATTAGTCACAAAACTGTCATTGCCAAATCTGTAGTACCTAGTTAAGTTCAATGATATATGATAAAATTGCATTATTATTTATATGCGTACTAATTTGCGGAAATGCTTGCCTTGACAAGGAAGTAGACACTTACCTGCATTATATTCATATAGTTGCCTTCATGTGAACTTGAAGTTGGTTAGTTTATAACCGTAGAGAATTATTCGTGCGTTACTAAATATTCCCAACGACTTGTCGATAATGATTTTCTGATATTTGATTTTTATTGGTTTCCAGATTTATGCTTCTTGTAAATTTATAATACAACATTTTTAAAATAAAATAAGAAGCATGTTTATTTATATTTATGACAATTGACAACTGATAATTGAATTTCAGAATACTTTAATTTTTGCTTAAATTTAGTAGTATTAGAATTTATAACTGATATTTGAGAAGACATCAATTTTTATATAAAAATCTTCATTAGACGGAAGAAAGATCGCTTTCGAAGGGTAACGTTTTGAAAGAAGTTTTTCATTTAAATGCAGAACTGATGTTAGGTACTGACAATATGAGAAATCTGAATATGGAAGGCTTTTCTATAATTATTATTTTTTGTTTGAATAGTAGTTTGCCTGGTCGCGATGTTATTATATTAACGGCCATGGATCAAATTAATTTATGTAAAAGTTTTGAAAACTTCAAACGAGAAAAATAATTTAGATTCAAGAACTCATAAAAATGTAGTTAAGTACAATACGATAAATTTTGAGAAAGTTACCATGTGCAATGTAAAACAATAGTTTTGTGAATATTTTCCAAATAAAATTCATAACAAGTTAAGAAAAATACAAGTAAATACTAAATCCTAATTTGGACACTTACCTTTAGCATGCTAAAATGTCATCAAACACGGAAGAAATCAAGTGTAGGAATGTTGATACTAGAATGTTTTCCCCAAAACCAAATTATTTTTGTATCAAAACAATTCGTCGAACTGGCAAACGAAGCTCTCTCTTGCAACATTTATGCGATTTAAGGTTTTCATGGATAACTGATATTAAAGCAGAAATGAGAAATCTCCTGCAACTTAAAAATGATGTAATTGTCTGTGTATAAATACGGAACCCAGATTCGAAAAGCTAGTGCCTGAGAAACAGGAACATACTTCCAAATAATATTCAATATTTAGTAATTAAAAAAAGATAAGATATTAAGACGTTACATTTTGTTTACGACGCAAAACATAAACCTTTAAATAACCTCTTTCTGTTTTATTTCGGCGAGGTCCCCTCACTTTCCCCAGTTCCTCATAGCGAATATGGGAATCACTTCAGTGACTCACAGCGACACACTAGAGTATGGCATTTGGATCTACTAAGGTATTGTCGGGTAATAAGACCCAACGGGTAATAAGGCCCAGACATGAGTTTTCTACAAAACAGTTGAATATAATACAACTGTTGACATTACAGAAGTTTATTACGTTTCAACAGTTCTCTATAGTACCGGTTTCTTTATATTCGAATGTGAAAACAAGTATCAGCCAGTGGTTGTATTAAGTTATAAGATTTTACCAGAATAGAATCAAGTTTTTGCAAAAATTTCTGGGCAGAAGTCTTCTACTTTTTGAGGTATGTATTCTTATGATCATTAGTGATTTACCAGTTTTTTCTAAAAGCTTGTCGGTTCCTATCATATAATTCATTCCGACATCAAAGCAGCAAATAAGGCCGGGCCTTATTTCCTGCAATGATGACTGGGCAGTTATTTTTTCTAATATTTGATGTTATAGACAAAATGGGAAAAAATGCGTGGAATCCGCGCTAACTGGACGGAAGAAATGATGGAAGAAGCACTGAATCTTATAAGACAAGCCAAATCTCAAGCATAGATAGAAGAACATTGTGGAATTCCTCGCCGAACAATACGAAACCACATTAAATCTGGAATAACCTCTCGACGTTTGGGAAGAAAACCAATATTAGACGCCGAAGCTGAGGAACAACTGGAACGTAAAATAATAAAACTTGCTGAAAGAGGATTTCCATTAACTACTAAAACAGTTCGCTGAAGTGCCTGCTCTTTTGTTACGAAATATAAAATTCCTAACCGCTTTAATGATAACCAAAAATTGGCCGGGAGAGAATGGCCAACATTTTCAGGTGGATTACCTCCGGGGTCTATTGTTCAAATGACACTAAAGGGAAGCATGACACATGAAGTGCTTGTTAAATGGCTTGAACATTTTTCAAAATTTATGTCAACTCCTCCAGTAATTTTAATCTTTGATGGAGCTTCTTGCCACCTAGATGTAAGTATTGCCGAAAAAGCTGAAGACTTAAGCATTCATTTGTTATGTTTACCCAGCAATACGACTCACGAATTGCAACCTATGGATAAATCCGTCTTCAGACCTTTTGTACATTATTGGGATGAAGAACTTCTACATTACTGGGAAACATATCCAGACAGACGTTTGAACAAAGAAAGATTTTCGGATGTTTTCGCACCAGTCTGGGGGCGATCAATGACAATAAGCAACATAATGAATGGATTTAGAGCTACAGGGATTTATTCTTTCAACAAAAATGCTATTCCGAAACATGCATATGCTCCAATTTTACCCAGTCACACAGAACCAAATAATGAAACCAAAAACAGAGAATGGGATTCAGAAGATGAGCAACCACTCACTTCTTTAATAAACAAAAGAACTGAACAACAACTTAAGACATTCACAGAGGTTTTGGTAACTCCAGTAGTAAAAACTAAACAAAACAAACAAGTCCGGAAAAAGGCCTTAAATTATAAAGCGCTTGAAGTTACAAGAAATATGTTTGGAGAGAATATGAGAACTACTAAGCAGAACAAATCTGATAAACCACGTCCCTCTACTTCGACTGGGGCAGCGACTTCCCACTGTGAAGCAGAAAGGTGGTTTTGTGCAGTATGCAAGGAAAGTTTTGTGGCAGATATGCGTCAGTGTGTTAACTGTAACAGGTAGGTGCACGAGGAATGTGTTGGCTTTACTGCAGATGACTTAGAAGATCTTATCGGCCCAAACTGTGACGATTAAATTGATTTTATATTGCAGGCCTTATTACATGCTGTGCAGATAATAAGACCCAAAATCAACTTTTTTAAAAACAGTATTATTAGAAAAAAACTATATATTTTTATGTTTATTTTGATATGTATTTTATACAAATTGAATATATTTTTAGTTTTTCAAAAATGTTTTATTATATTTTGTACCTTGTTCTCATAAGATTAAATAACTCTTAGGTAGGGGTTATATATTACCCGACAATACCTTAGAGTGTTTATAATAATGGTTTGGGTGTCCTGGGCGCGAGCCTTGGTACATCCTCTCTGAGTGTTGTGTGGTTAGCAACACAACATGGTGAATGCGAAGACGCAGTCCAACCTAAGTAGCACTACAGGTGCTGGTGTAATAATAACACATGTCCACCAAAACTCCCTATAATATCCTATCAACTTGTTAGAGAGGCAGCGTGTTTAGCGGTTTTTATTATACAGAAATTATTCCAAACACGGCTCAAGATACTTTTATTCTCTTAATAAATCTCTACAAAATGCATAATTTGAGAAATACTTGCAAAAATCACTATTCGATAAAAGTAAAAGTGTTACTTCCGGTCCGAATTTTGAAACCTTTTTCATACAAAAATTTTTCCAAATGCAGCTCTACATACTTTTGTGTTCTTAATAAATCGGTATAGAAAGTAAAATATGGGAGATATTTGCAAAAACTGATAAGAGTAGAAATGTTACTTTTTTAAAACTTCTTTTATACAGTAATTGTTCCAAATCTAGCTCTCAATACTTTAGCACTTATAATAAATCTATACAGAATGTTTGTAAAAAAGAACTGTTTTTGGTAAGACAAGAAACCCGCTTCCGGTAGAAATTTCGAAAAAAATATTTACAAAAACTTTCAAAAATTCACTTGTTAGTACTTTTGTATTCTTTAGTACTTTGTTTAAACTTAGTAGTTCACATACACACAGAGAGAGAGATGCTTGTAAAAACAATTTTTTTCGGTAACAGGGCATTTCAAAATGTGAACATCTGTAAAAATCTCGATGTCAAAAATATTTGTCATTACAATACTTTCTTATACTACGTACAAAAAAGTAAAATCTAATGGGGTGCGATTGATAGTGCAGTTTACGACTGTTTACACACGAAGCACGCAATTATTAAATTTTCACTATACCCATGCAGTGATCGTCCGTGCAAAAGCAGTAGACATCCAGGTCGCACGCATGAGTAACTAGTAAATACGTTTTGGGCAAGCGGTCAAGCATTGTTCTTAAGTAGATAATGAAGGATTTCAGACACTGCTTCAAGAGAAAGAACTATAAGAACTTGTCCGAAAGGGACAAAGATAGAATTAGACCGATAGTTGTTACAATTTATTGTTTGAGAACTACATGGTCAAATTTGCACTAGTTCTCGAAATGCTCAAAACTGCATGTCTCAAAGAAACCTATAATGCTTTTAAGAAGTCTTTAATAATTGCAAACATATAAATATATTTAAAACGAGAAAGCAAAATTTTCTTACATTTAAAAATCTTCTTTTACGTTTGTAATTTCACCATATAAACAAGTAAAAATATTGCATGAAAATACATATGTCTTCATGGTAGAACTGTTGAGTCATTAAATTAACCTGAATATTCACACTCGTATACCATCTGATTTCAAGTTTTTATATTAGTTTTCTTGGAAGTGCAACACACAACATACTTACTTATTAAATACCTACTTTAATAAATTGAATGTCTAACCAGCGATAAAACTGCAAATGCGATTCAGGACAACAATAAATTAATAAATTAGCAAATAATATGCCAATCGACAAGGAAACTACATTCAACCCATGTTATGCAAGCAAACCCTTTCGCAATCTCAAATAATCCGCATTAAAAAAAAAGATCGAGAGAACTTTGCGATTCAAAGCGCATAAAAAAGACATAAATATGAGCCTCAGAAACAGGTAGTATTTCTATCATAACGCACAGTTATTGCAGAATATTTCACAATATTTTTTGTTGCTGTTGTGTATACGTGGATATTCGTTTCTGCGGAAACACGAATTTCTTTCTCATTAATCCCAGCGATATTATTGACCAATACCAATGAGTTCTTCACGCGTTAACTTAATTTTATAAACTAATTGAAACGCAACAGGTGTTTGCAGACGATCAATTTTTTTTGTCGTCTTTGTTTTCGCATTTCCTCCTTTTTCCTTGCCGCAATTTTATAAATATTTATGGTATTTAACGAGATTACTCGCGTATGTAACGTATGGGCTCTATAAATCACTGGAAATCTCCGTAAAAATGCTTAAATTTAAATCAATCGCCGTTTGATATGGCTCTCGTATTTTATGTATGTTAGGGCGTTGTCGGAATATTATACAATGATAGAAGCGTACGTCTGTAACATACATATCGATATGCTTCGACATACTTTCACTGTTGCTTTGGCGACGCATTACTGCTGAAATAGACTTGTTTCTTTTTTTTTATTATTTGCGCTCTTTACTTCTTTTTCATGTATTCGTGGAAAGAATATGTTTCATTTACATATCATCTTTTTTAAATTACATTTCCTTAATAAAATAGTCAAAATAGAAATGTCATCTAAAAAAAATGAGGTGTGGCCACCACACGACTTTCTTATACGTATGAGCATTTCAAACTATACAATTTTTAGAATTTTTTTATACAAAAATTATTCAAAATCCTATTCTAAGTACTTTCATTCTCTTAATAAATCGCTATACAATGCATCCTTTGCAAGATATTCGAAAAAAAGTGCTAATCGCTAAGAGTAAAAGTGCTACTTCCGGTCCGAATTTTGAAATTTCATGTATACAAAAAATATTGCAAATTCAACTCTAAATACTTTTATACTCTTAATTAATATATATAGAATGCATAATTTACGACATATTTGCAAAAAACCGCTATACGGTAAGAGTAAAAGTGGTACTTCCGGTCCGAATTTTGAAATTTTTTTTATACAAAAGATATTTAAAATTTTCATGTAAATACTTTTATACTCGTAATGTACCTGCCTAGAAAGCATGACTTGCGAGATATTCGCAAAAAACCGATTTTCGATAGGAGTAAAAGACCTACTTTCGGTAGGAATTTCGAAAAACTTTTTAAATAAAATTGTTCTCAATTTTAATTTTAAGTACATATGAATTCTTTATAAATTTGTATAAACTTAGTATTTGACGAAATATTGGCAAAATTCGATTTTTATACCGAAGTAAACTGCTACTTCCGGTCTACCGATTTTACTGAAAAACTAATCAGATCTCAAGAGGGAGATTATACACGTAAATACAAAATTTGGAATTGATATCTCCAGCGGTTTGACCGCTATCGTGGTCACAGACAGACAGACAGACAGACAGACACACACACAGACACACACACAGAGAGACAGACATTTTTTAAAAACCACTTTTTTGGTATCAGGGGACCTCAAAACGTGGACATCTGCAAAAATCTCGAGGTCGAAAATTTTCATCATCACAATACTTCCTTATACTATGTATAAGAAAGTAAAAACACAATAGTTGTCATTTTCATAGCTTACTTTAATAATGTTAACTTTTCCATAGTAGAGTAGCTACGATATTCGACATTTAATAACTCGAAAACGGTTTAAGATGCGGGTATCATATGGTATATTTTTGAAATCAGAGTAAAAAGACCATTATAAAAATTTAATAATATACAGGATGTTCCATTAAAAAAAAAATTTCTTTTTTATACCGTTGTATTTGCACGCCACTGTGTTTTTGATAAAATGCAAATAAAATTCAGTCTCAGCCACACAACTTTTATTTGATTTGTTTTTATATGCAGTAATAACGATGATAAGGGGTGGGTAATTTATAATGAATAACCCTGTACAGGGTGTCATTAGTAGCCGCTTCTTCGATTGCTCTTTTGTGTTTTAAATAAAAGAAAAAAGAATTAGTGGAAGATCCATGGTTGTTTGTGGCGTATATTGTAAAAATACTTAAGAAGCTCTGACGCACTTCCGGTTTCACCGGAAATGCACGGAACTTAGTTTCTTTAAATAATTCATCCTATATATTTTTGGATTTTATTGTACTGCTTTACATTGTCTGTTCAACTGTTTATTCTTTTCCAAAATTGAGCTAATAGTTTTTGAATTATTAATTTTTTTGAAAATATTTGACTAAATATTTCTTTCAAAACGTCCACTTTATACTTTTGAAGGTTTTTTGCTTCGGTTGACTTCTTCCAGGCATCGCTGTGCATAAAGTTTGGATGTTAGCAAAGAGTTTCTTTCAGAATCACCCAAAACGTCAATCATATCCATTAACTCTTCATAAGAATAATTCATTTGGAACTAATAGCGATGCTTTTATAAGTTTGACATAAATATATACCGACTTTCGTTAACAGTTGACTCAGGCAGTCAGCCATATTCCAGCCTTTATTGGACGAATATTTGGGTGCATAGAACAGCGCTCGTAGTTCTTTAATTGACCGCTAATTGGTCCTATAGTGATTATCTCGAAAATTACAAAAGAAACAAAATGCCTCAATAAAATACTGGGTATTCCTTTAAAAAAAAAAAGTTTTTTGTATGTGAAAATTTCAGGAAGTGGGCTTTGAAAAAACAAAATTTTTTGAGGTATTGTCGAGTGCAACTTTACCAAATGAGAATTTTCTTGGCTACAAGCACCACCAAAGTTAATGGGAAAATGATTTTTTTCTGAAAACGTGTTTTGGTCAAATATTTTCAAAAACAATTAATAACTCAAAAACTGTTGACTGAATTTTGAAGACGAAAAAACAGTTGAACAGGCATTTTAAAGCAGTTTAAGAAAATCCGAAAATATATAGGGAGAGTCATTTAAAAAAATTAAGTTTCGTGCATTTCCGGTGAAACCGGAAGTGTGTCAGAGCTTAAAGTATTTTTACAATATGCGCCACAATCAACCATGGATCTTCCACTAATTGTTTTTTCTTTTATTTGAAACACAAAAGAGCAATCGAAGAAGCGGCTACTAATGACTCACCCTGTACATATGTATGTACAATATATAGGCAATAACTACTGGGAATTTCCGTATTTACACAGGTACAGAAATAACAATGACCTTATTTCTTAGAATTCATAAACCGCACTGAATATGTATGAATATTTGTTGTATTGTAAAAGAGATATAATAAAGCATGTTATGTATCGGATTAGTTATGCAAAAATTTGTTAAAGTACAGTTTTTCGAAATTCGCCTTTCTTGTGAAGGACGTCACTCAATTATAACGTCAAAAAAGTTTCAGCCCGATGATGACGCTATAATCGTGTTCTACTGTATATTAAAAATATTCTGTCATCTTGATGTGGCGTTGATTCATTAGTAATTTATAACAGATGTGACAATAGAAAGCAAGCCGCCATCCAAACAGTTTCATTGCAGTTGATGATATTTTTAGTACGCCACTGAGTACGTAGTAATCTAGATACGCGCGATCGTGATCTAAGCGCGTAACTCGCTTGCTATGAGAAAAATTCTGTGACATTTTCAACAAGTCTATTAAACAAGTGACTATTTGTCTATCTGTGCTATTTACATCAACACCGCTGAAAAGAAAGAATTCAACAAACAACATACTCATATGCTCAAAACGAATTAATTAAAGCATTTCGTGGCGAGTATGTATAACTAGCAGCCTATTTTTCATTTCCTTTCTTACACAACTTTCGTTACACTGTTAAAAGTTAAATTACGGGGTTATATGTGTGTTGTGTACGCCATTTACTATTAAATTTACGTATTATTCAATCATTGTATAAAAAAATCGCGAATTGCAGTTCATAGGATTGCTATTGCTTCATAATCTATTAATATATACACTTATACAGGGGGATTGATAATTAGGGAAACAAAAGAGGTATCTTGTTTTAAATGGAAAAGAACAGAAAATTACATTTACAAATGTGTGTTTAATTGCTAGTAAATCCAATGCTACATCACAGAACTCGAAATAGTCTGTTATGGCCTACGAGGAAAGAATAGAACAGGAGAGATAATAAACTGCTGGGCGAATAGGTATTATTTAGACGGAAGTTACCACTTTAAGGCAGGTCAGTTATGGAAATATTGACCAATCATAATTTATAAAATGTGTATTTTGAATAACTTGTCATATATCCGGTATGTTTGATTATGTGTTCAGTGGCGTAACATACATATTCTAGGCATGTCTTTTTTTTGTTTTCTTTAATACAGTTAGAATAAATGTTACTATATTAAAAAGAATAGAAGGATTGAAAAAATAATGCACTCACGATATTGCTTTAATTATTATTGGACTAAGAACCTATTTTAAATGATTTTGGAGAACATACGAAGTGTACATATACACTATACAAAATATTTATGCACGTCTATGCATTGCGGCGGCCATATTGAGTTACCACTTTGGACAAATATTATTATTAAGGAGACTCTCTCCTGTTCTATTCTTTCCTCGTAGGTTATGGCGTACACCAAGTGCTACTTATACCTACAACTTGTTCTAATATATACTAGGTGTTGGTAAAGCAGTCAATATTTTTTTCCAGGAGTATATTAACCTTGACTGTTGCCTTTTTGAGAGGTAGTCGTACTCCTACGAGGTGTGTATATTAAGTAACACTGCGTTCCATCTGGTACCAATTGGTACGCGACACTTGGAGAGGCAGCAAATGAACATCTAAAATACCTTCAGTATAAGTTTGAACTCAATAGAGAGAATTGTCGTCCACAGCTATATTTTTCGTAAAACAGTTTTTCTAGTGAGTTCTAAAAATGGTGACATTAATTTCAAACAAATGTGTGCTATCAGCTTTTGCTTCAGACTTAGGCACAATGCAACAAACACTTTTGCAAAACTTTGCAGACCTATGGAGACAATGTTACGCCAAAGGCCCAGATTTTCCGGTCGTTTAAGCCATTTTCACAAGGGCAAGATTCGATTGGAAATGAGTCACGTAGCGGAAGACCTCCATCTTCGAGAACTGATAAAAATGTCGACAAAATTCGAAATTTTATGCATTCAGATTGTTCATTGACAGGCAGAATAATCGGGGTAGAGTTGAACTTGACTCATACTACAGCTCATCAGATTTTGATCAATGGATTAGGGCTGAGAAAAATGTGCGCAACAGTGGTTCCAAACACATCTTTCGCACAACCAAAAGGACATTAGCAGGGAAGGATTCATTGAGATTTTGGAATCGATTGAACACAATCCCCATTTTCTGGAACGTGTAATTACTGATGAGAAGTCTTGAGTGTTTGAGTACACCCCGTAGAGGATGAGAAGTCTTGAGTGTTTGAGTACACCCCGTAAACTAAATGCCAGAGCATGGAATGGCATACATCAACCTTTCCAAGGTCTTAAAGGGCAAGTCACAGATTAAAAGTATGTTGATTGGCTTTTCTAATTGTTAGGAAATCGTAGGCAAAGAGTTTGTGATCCTAAGCCAAACGTTGAATCAAGACTATTACCGAGAGGTTCTTGACAATGCGTCTTCACGCACAGCGATTTCAGAAAACGAGTTTTTGGCCACATTTCTGTGCCTCTTCAGTCTCTTTATTCACTTGGCTTAAGTCATTGTGACCTTTTCCTCGTCCCGAGATTGAAAAATCATCTCAAGATACTTAATTTTGGGACACTCAAAACCATTTAAGTCGCTGTAACCGATCATGTGAAGCCTACTCCAATATCCAAGTCCAGTACTATGATAATTGGAAAAACCGTTTCCAGCTCTGTGTCTTCCCAGGGAAGTTATTTTGAAGGAGAAAATATTGAATTGAAATTCTATTCAGAATGTATTCAATCTTATTTACGATGAAGTAAAAATCGCAGTAGCCATGGAACAACATGTTCACTGTACTGGTGGAAAAATGTTGCACTGTTCCTTTTCCTTCAGGAGTAGTTGAATAATTATTTTTCAGTGTTCCTCGTTAACTTTCTCCTCATTTTATCTGTCATGGGTTCGGATGACACGCAGCTGAACAATGTTTACCTCGTGGCGATGTTGGATAAATTATTATTTTTGTGATTTATAATTATTGCATAAATTGCAAACTCTTTCGGGAATAGCTTTAGCAAAAAGTGTATAACAAAAAAGAATGATAAGACATATATTTTCCTGTACTTCAAGAATGGAATATCGCATAGAACATTGGCATCTGAAACAGTCTGTATATGCTATTTACACATACGCTTTCTATAATATGCACGTTATCAATACTACACAGTCATAAAATTTTGTATAATTGGTTTTCAATACGTACACATACCTTAATTAAACCAATCGATTTATTCTTAAAGTTTACATGTAAGCATTAGGATTCGGTACCAACATTTAGAGCAGCTTTTCTGTTGTGTGTACGTATAGGTGTGCATGTATTTACTTCTACATAGAACCTACTAGTAGTACCGGAATGCGAAGCAGTGTCGCAATGGAAATGTAATTTAGATTTGAGATTTATTGGGAACACCTGTCTTTTTTTCCGGATAACAAATTTTAATTTCAGTAATAGTTTATAACATGACATGTTTAATGTTTTCTCATTACGGTACAATGAAACCAAAATTACAACTGGTTACATAAGGAACCTTATTTTTTTAAAAAAAAGCGTTATGTATGATTTACAGACTAATAATATAAACTATATATAAACTTCGACTACCACCAACACAAATAGACCGTCAAGTCTTTCCAATTTAGTCTGATAAAGCTTGATTTACATTTGGCCAATTTATTAATTAATAAAATTGCGTAGGTATTCACGAAAGGTGTCACATTTAGTATAATCTTCTTCTGGGTTTAATTACTTAATTGATAATAAATCAGTCAATGAGTCGACAAGTTTTTACTATATTAATACCGTGGTAATAAAACCGATCAATAAATTAGATTTTACTATCTTACAATGGCAATAGATCGAACACTAAAATTTACGATTCATTAATCAATGAATTGCAATAATGAAAACCAGCTTTCATTTATATAATAAACTCCACAGTTTCACTCGCAAAATGTTTTTGTTCTCAGTTTCCATACAGGTAACATCATTCTAACTTTTAACCTCAAAACCATTTAGCAGCAAATTGAAATTTAAAAATACAACAATATAGACATTGACATGTAATCTATACCGTGAACACCCAGTCGCTGATGTTTTAAGAGTCCCTTTTGTGTATGAAATACTCTAGCGTTACATTTCGATAAGATTTTTTTTTAAATTTTTGTTTAACGATTATCAAACACAAATAAACTGAATTGGTCGTTTTATATCAGCTGATTATTTTTTAATTAATATTTATCTAGAAAATATACATATTGTCGTGAATCGTCAACAATGATTATTAAAGCGTGAACGACACATATAATAACCATTGTGAAAACTCGCACAAATGATTATTAATCTTCTACGTCTATATAATCATAGAGCATAGATACGTGATTAACGATACTTAATGCTAAATTTCTTATAGCTATTGCATTATTTGATGCGTCGCATCTTAGAACAAATTCTTCATTAATATCGGGTAAATTTTCTATTAATGCTTTGCAAAAATTCTCTTTCACTTCTTCAAATATTTTGAGAGTTTCAGGAGTCCATTTAAATTTTACTCCCTTCTTTATTATTGCAATTAATGTAAGCATGAAGGCAAAATATTTCCTTTCATCCTTTTGTACTTTGCTTCTTTCATGAGTCTTTTTAAACTTGACTCCTTTCTTTCTAATTGTAAATAACATTACTAAGAATGAGCAATTATTTATTGAATCATTACGTATTGTTGCGAGCCAAAAAGTACGCCTCCGATCGATCCTTTTGAACTGTTCGATATTTACACACATTGTTAATGAAAATGTAACGCTCTGTTGAGCTTCAAAATAAGGTGAGTTTCTAGAATTTAAATATTTTGGTAGTATAGTGTCCCTTTGATCACTTATACCCCTTTTGTTTATTTCGACTACAGGATTGGTAAATGTTGATTCCGTTTTTTCTATAATTTTGTTCTTTAACATTTCTTTAATTTCTAATTTGACTTGTTCTCTGTATTTATTGGGGACAGGATAATTTTTTACTTTAAAAGGTTGTATTTCATCTACCTTTAGCCTGTGTTCATAGCCTTTTGCTAAACCAGGTTTATTATCAAATAACTCTTTATACTTGCTGACAAGATTGCTCACATGGCTTATGTATTGTTTATCGCAATTTAAATTCGTACCATCCCTATATTGCGTGAAGTCCTCACTTTGACGATGCTTCACAGGATGTGCACACTTATTGTCTAATAAACTACTATCCATTTTATTTGTGAGATTTTGTTCAGCATTATTTATATATAAATTATTAATTAATATCTCATCTTCCTGTGTTTCCTTACACCAGGAGATTATTGAATTTTTAATATGAAATGTTTTGTTTTCCATATTTATTTTTGTACCATATTGACTTAAAAAGTCTATCCCCAAAATACAATTGCTGTTCAAATTAGGCACTATTATGAATTCTGTTAATAAATTTAAACTACCTATTCTACCATTTATACAAAAAACTTTATCTACAGTAATGATGCGTTTCTCATTTGCATTTATTAAATTTACTTTTCTTATAGGCATACAATATCCTAATTTTTCTATGTCTTTACTTATAATACTACTATCTAATAAAGATAATTGCGCTCCTGTGTCTAATAATGCTTCTATCTCTTCGTTCCCTATTTTTACTGTTATGTGTGGTAATTCCGTCGTGATTTTCTTTAGATCGTCAAAGTTATATACGTTTTGTACCTTCTTTTTCTTCTTGACTGGCCTTTCTAAAAATCCAACGAAGTTGCATTTGAGTAGGTAGAATTTACCCATTCTTTATTTTTCGGTAGTTGTCTTGAATCCTTGGGTATTGCACCTTTTGATTCTGTTTTTTTCTTCGTACTTATTTCTTCTTTTTCTTCACTTATTTGAACATTGTTCACTCTTCTTTCCCTCTCAGGGTTTCTTTCTTCCTTCCCATAATTCTGTTCTTTCTTCCTCTCATTTTCATCGTTTCTTGCTTTATTGTATGAATATGGATTGTTCCCATAGCTTGGCTTATTATATGTATAAGGGTTGTTTCCATAATTCTTTTTACCCTGATTTTGATTGTACCCATTATTATTGTACTGTTTATCTTGATTGTAACGAGGTGTCTTGTTTATATGTGGATTATTTCCATTGTTGTAGTTATTATTATCATTTCTGGGTGGATCGTTTGTATATTTGATGTTTCCATAACTCTTGCTGTTTCCCTTCTCATCCACATCGTCTAATCTCTTGACCAGTTCCAGGAGTGCTTCAATGTTATCAATTCCTTGAAGTGCCACCGCCTGTGTAACGTTGTGGTCAAAGTGTGCTGCTAGCTGTGAAACAATATCACTTTCTTCAATGGTTGGTTGGATGTATTTAAGAAAAGAATATTTTCTTATGATGTAGTTTTCTCTAGAAGATCCAGCTCTGTATTTGCCAAACACTAAATCGTGTCTAATCTTCCTCTGCTGAGTCTGTCCCCAGTACTGTCTCACAAAACGAATCTCAAATTCTTTGAAATCCACTACTTCATCTATTATCATATCGTACCACTGAAGTGCATAATCCTTCAAACAACCTCTTATGAAATGTAGCCTTGACATCTCATCAGATATTCCCCTCATGTATGTTTTTATCGTTCTCATAAACGCCATTGGATTATCTTTGTAAAATCCTGAGAATTTTGGTATATTCTCTGCGCTACCAGGTATTTGTGTCAAAGATACACTAGGTGTACTAACCCCATGTACTTTGTTCTCTAACCCTTTTATAGTGTTTTCGAAGTTTAAAGTTTTGTTTTGTAGGGTCAACATTGTGTCCGTACAAACACCATATTTTATTTTACAATCTTCCACTTGGTGTGAAAGTTCTTGTATTTGCTCTTGATATTGCACATTATTCCCTTTAACTTTATTTTCAAGAGAATTTATTTTCTCATCTACCTTATCAAAACTAGCTTGTGTTTTGGCAGATCTTTCGTTGATTTCTTTTATTATGACTGTGCCTTTACCTTCACATTTCTTTTCATTAATGTTTATTTGTTTATTTAAAGTTGACACTGACTGTTCTAACTTTAATTCTACTTTTGCATTTAGCTCTAAAGTTTCTTTTCTTAATTCCATGAGAACCTTGTCTATTCTTGCGTTTATCTCTACTTTATTTTGTTCTAATCTTTGATTGCTTTCCTCAAATTTCCTGTTCATATTCAAATTATTTTGTTCTAATTTTTGATTTATACTTAAATTATTTTCTACTAGTTTTTGATTTATACTTAAATTATTTTCTACTAATCTTTGATTTAAATTCTTATCACTTTCTTCTATTCTGCTGAATACTTTATTAAAAAGATTCTCAATTTTTTGTTCACCAGTTATGCTACTGATGCTTTCTGTTTGTACGTTGCTATCAAGTGTTTGATCCTCTGATTCAGGTTTTTCTGAATCTGAATCAGAATATACCGGACGATTGTCCCTGTATTTAGTGAACTGTGAACCTTCACCATCATTTTTATCCTTCTCTGCCATTTTTATTCTATTTCTAACTTATAAATTAATAACTAAACTTATCTAATTAAATACTATTCCTCTTTCTTTATCCCTTTCTAAATAAGAGAAATTCACCAGTAAATGAAAATTAAGGTAATCTGTCTCTAACTTGGACACTGAATAATTATTCTATTTACTAATAAATAAAAAAAATGAAACAAACTTTGTACCCATTATTTGTACAAAATAAATTATTATTTTTTTGTTTAAACATTTAAAAAAAATTGCATTGCTTCACAACGTTAAATGTTATGTAAATAATTATTGACAAACGAAAAAATGAATACAATGCTCCACTATGTTAAGCAACATTAATTATATATATATATATTTTTTCTTCTTTTAAACAATTATGAAAAATAATGCATTGCCTCTCTATTTTGGGCGTTAAATAAATACATGATTAATAAACAACAAGAAAAAGGAATACATTGCCCCACTACGTTGAGCGCCATTTATATTAATGCTGTGACATATAAATATTTATTTTAAATAACAATATTGCCATATAATTTATATGCTGTAACAACATACTTTTGTGTGTATTACCACACGTAGGGTATAGTCTTTTGTACACATTATACTCTTTAAATTATTCTTTACACACCAAGAACTTATAATTGGTTTTGTGTTTTATCTTATATTGTTGTGTCATGTACCTTATAACTATTGTGGGTCCTGGCAATGTTTGTGGTTCCTTCTTATTTGCTGATGATTTTTCTCTTGCTCATTATAGGGAAAGAGGTAATAGTTTTTTTCAAAGAAAAAAACTGTATGTCTATTCAACATAATCATGTATTTTTTTTTTTTTTATTTTGTAATTTATGGATTCAAAAATATAGTTTCCTTTATATGCACACCTTTATGCTCTAAACAAGATACATAATTGAAAAATGCTCATATCATTTATACCTAATGCCGGTTGTAATGTATGTAAATCTTTTGTTTATTTATTTATTCTACCAAACAAAATAAATATTTATCCTGCAAATAAACAAAAATAAACTTTTATTGTACGTTTATGAATATACTCATCGACGTTATAATATTTATGTATAGGCTTCAATTAATTGCTTTAGACAACCATTTGCACGTGTTGTATCGAGCTCTTAATCTATGCCTTGTGAAATTCTAATTTATTATTCGCTTAATTTGAAAGAAATTAATGATGTCTAGACAATACGATGAAGAAAATGCTCATTTTCACGTAACATCTCTCCAACTGACCAACACCATTAATCCTATTTGGTTGTAATTCCAACTATATAAATTCAAAATAAACCTTACAGGATAAATTATTTACTTGTCTATTTTTTTTTTGTCCAACAATACATTGATTAATCATTCGCACGTAAAAATCAATGTCTGTCCAACAACTCGTATAACTTAATTTTCAAAAGAAATAATAAACTTACTTGTTATCAATAAATCTATTTTGAATGTCCATTATGAACGCTTCAAATGAATTCAAATGTATTAAATAAAATAAATTACTGTTACTATACCTATGTGTTGAAGAAATAATGAAAAACTACAATATAACAATTAAAAAAAAAACTTATTCTTTAAGAGATCTTCCTTTTGTAAGTGTTCTGAGAAGTTCACCTCTCGGAGGTGTTATCAGAAAGTCTCTCCTCTCGGAAGTGTTATCAGAAAGTCTGTCTTGTCGAATCTTGTCTTCGTATTTATAGCGGCAAAAATAAACTATGTTGACCATTGCGCCCTCTAGTCCATGTTTAGGTTGGTACTGGAATACACTTTTCCCGTGAAATCGCTGCCCATATGTTGCCGCCTTGATTCACGCACACATACACATTTTGTTCTGACAGTTCACAATTCACTTAAACGTCAACATAACCTTCCAATTCAAAGGTCCCCTCTGCTTTGCACATGATTCCCAACGGTAGGTTTATTCTTGTTACTAATACCATCCTTCCTTGTACTCGTCAATGAACCTATTACCTTGTTCATTGTTCGACACATACTTTTTCTTTCCATTTATTAATGTTAGTTTTACTTTTCTTTTAGCCGGAGTTCGCCTTGGCAAAATGGGAAACATGTCGAAAATAACCATTATTCCGCACTGCCTGTCCTTGTAGAACACGTCCGCCTCTAGTCCCTGAAGCATTGTGTTACGAACAACTCATGAACACAGATACCTTTTTATTTATTTATAATGTCAGCTTTTAAATACAAAAATATGTCATTGCTGATTGCTTCCATGTTTTACACATTTTTATATCCTTTTTTATTTGTCTAGTAGTAAGCTAAGGTAAATTTTATTCTTTAATACTATTTATTTCATAAACATTTTCATAACATTTTATTGCTTTATGCATATAAATTTCATTTCTTTTCATGATTTATAACCCATACTTTTTGTGTATCTTTTCTACAAAAGAAATATATTACTTATATTTATTTTGTCTTTATTTCATATATTTCTTTAATTAATAAATTTTTATTCTACATCATTTGTTTTATATTTATTTAATAAACTTTACTTTGCATATTTCATTATTTACTGTTATAATAAAAATTTGACTATAAGTATGCAACTTTGTATACCTTCATGTAGTTCTTGTTGCATAATTTTACTCAATAATATCTAAATAGGACTTTTTCTTATTTTTACTTTTATTTCTAAGCTTAAACTAATTCTTAAATCAATCTCTAAAACTATTCTTATTTTACAAATTTGCGAGGTCACAGCAATATGTACCATTAGCTGACATTGCAGTAACTAATAACTGACACCCCAGTAGGTACCTGACAACTTTTGAAAATAGCTTTATATAGGTACCTAGGTAGGTAGGTAATTGAATAAGTTAAACATTCAGGTAAATGCACACTAATTTATTGAATATGTTTTTTTGATTACAACGGTCAAACAGAAAATAAAAATAGAAATAGGAAGGATTATTTATTAATAAATTGCATTTATTTCTGGTACCATGAAGCCCCTTTCTCCAGGAAATAAAGGGGGACTTGTAACTTGAAGAACATGCTCCTCAATATTATACCACAATCTGTCAGGTGGATTGGGCAATTTCCATTGATTGCCACTGGGGCACATTGCACTGATGCAGACATTATCTTCCTTTATTTCTTCAACGATGCCCGGATAATCCTTATTGTCATATTCAACTATAACATAGGCGTATAACGTAACTTCGTCTTTACTTATTTTGGCATTACTCTGTGGTGCTGGAGAATTATTATCTATTTCGTTATCAGAATCGATAGCACTCAAATCGTCTTCTGTTGTTACAGCTGATTTATTTTTTTTGTACTCACCGCCTGTAAAGTGATATTTGGCGCATGTGTAGCTCGACTGGGAAATACGTTTTCCCGGTTGAGGCGACTGTAAAAATTGAAAAAAACACTGGCACTTTGGGACATTTAAAAAAAAATCTAACTTGGTAGTAATAAAATTTAGTCTATAAAATACTACTTCCCTTCACTATTCTTCACTAAAAGTTGGGGAAATAGGAGTAATAATTAAAAATTCATCCAAAAAAATTGTGGCGCCATCTATTTGACGATATTTTAAGCGACATCCTAAGCAAGATTCAAGCGCCATCTATTTGAACCACATCGACATTCATGTTGGCAGTTCGGAACTCTTTGTATTTAAACCAAAAAACGCAATAAATGTACTATAAATTTATAAATATAAGAATAAATACCTCATGTTTGCCATGTGTAAGAATATAATAACTTAATTTTAGGGAAAGGTGAGTAACAGTTACATACATGAAATGCTTAAATTAATTAGGTTATCTATCTTAGGTTAGGTATGATACCAATGACATTAATCAATAATATTTTTTTAATTTAATGTTCGTACAAAAAATATTGTACAAACCACTTGCGCGAAGACATCTTCCACGCATTCACGCAATTAAAAGCACTCGCTTCCTGCCGTCGCTCGTGCTTACAATGTGCGCTCATGCGGGGAAATAGTCTTCCCGCACTTGGTTCGTAAATAACTATTCTAGCTTCTCGGCTTCTCTTTTACATTTCCTTTCTTGTTTCTCAAGATTAAAAATACGACTACCGTCTTTAACAACATCCATGTAATTATTGGATTCAAGATACTGTCCAACTTCATCAAACCAGTTACTGATATTTGCTTCAGAAACCTTCCCACATATATTTGTTGCAGTTCTTTCTGCTAATTCTGGGTGACGCTTACATCAACTCTCATACCAATGCCTTCCTGGTCGATTGTGAACAAATGAATTCGGTTTTTTGGTTTCGTTTAAAATCATTTGAACGCTGTCTAACAGTTGCTCCTTTGTTACGGGAAAACCAGCTTCAGCAACTTTGAAAATCCACCTTACAAGAGCCTCTTCCTCTGTTTTCGACAAAACCGTTTCAGGGCCCATTTTTCGTTTCACAGGATATTTCCCAGTATGTTTGTACAATAAAGTTGTTCGTGGAACGTGAAAAGATGTAGCAGCTGTTGAAATAGGCATTCTGGTTTTAGCTGCTTTAAGAGCTCTTAACATCGAGTCTTCTGAGTACTAGAAGATTTTATCCCTATTCATTTTTTCGATTAAACATAAAGCGGATCCACCAATACCTGAAATGCACAAGTTCCTCATTAGCCAGTATCAGACATGTATTTAACCCTGAAACCCCCAAAATTGATACAATTTTCATAAAATTAAAGAAGACGTATTTAACAACTTTCGCTAATCAGCTACTGGTCCAGAGAACACCGAAGAAACCATTGTGTTGGTTATAACACTTTTTTTTATTAATGGAATTTATAAAAATACTATTTCAAAAAATCATATTTATTTGAGTGTCCTAATGCCTAACAACTGACCATCAGCTATAGAAAACTATGTTCCTGACATGTATCAGTAGCTGATACCCGTATTTCTATTTTAAATAAACAATTCTGAAATCGATAAAGCCGAAAATAGTAAGATTACACCTTAGTAAGAGTAATAATTTGAAAATTTTTTTTAAAAAACAGAAAAAAACAACACAAAAGCGGTATGAAGGAAGACAGCTTCTTAACTCACCCTATTAGCTGAGCTGTGGATACAAACTGAGACTGCACTAAGTTCACTTCTCCATTTTGTATTTAATATGTAAGTAAAAATCTGCTTTATCTGCAGACGGAGGTTAAACTAGATACAGTAAAGGAAGTATAGACACAAACACTAGATGTCTCCTCATTATTGGTTTCTTAATTTACGAAAGAAACTGATACAAATGTCAGGTAATGGGACAGTGTCAGCGACTGGGTCGTTTATGGTACAGCTAATATTATGGTAATTAAACAGTAAAACATTAATCTCTTCAGATCCAACGCTCATACCTAGGTATGTACATAGATTTTATTAAATCGGCACAATATTAACTTTTAAACAAACGTTATTTCTGACAATTTGTACAGTCGATTTCAGAAAAATTAAGTACACTTTTGAAATTATGCGCTTGACATTTTCTAATATTTTACGTTTGTGTATCACTCTATTTCGCATTGTCAACGTTTATTTTTTTAATAGGTTAGGTTTAGAGAAAGAGACAAATTACTATGTATCACAAACACGTTTATTACGATTAGAAATTAAAACAAAACTCATTCTTGTAAACACCAAGCTGTGATAATTCTGCAATTACTTAGTATTTAGTTAGAGTCCACTAAGCTTCCAGCACGTTGTTCAGTCTTCTAAGCATAGACGATCATATTTAACTATACCCAGCAATATTCAATTTTAGGACGCCCCAATCCTTCTTTTTTACTATATAATACTAGCGTCTTCTTCCCAGCTTTTTTTTAACCCTCTCCATAGTGCGTTTGGCAATGTTATAATGTTGAGATACAGATATCTTCAAATTTTGAAATGATTAGAACTTTATGCTTTCATGTATTTGGCATTCTATTTATCACAATATAATCAAAAAGTGATATTGACAAAGAACAATTTACAAATAGAGAAATTAGTTGTACTCAATTTTATTGAAATCAACTGAACATATCAATTTTTTCTAGAGACAATTATGTTGTCGACTAGTATACAACAGTATAAGAAAATACAATTATATCAAAAAATAGTGTATTAAATAATTATTCTTTATATAGCCCTTTATTTGACAATGTTGCCTACAAGCAACATCAAATTTGTGCTCACTTTATGAAAGTTTTTCTGGAACTATTGCTTGTAGCTGGCCATGTTACTTACAAGCAACTGTATTCTTATTTGCTAAGACGAATTATACACAATGCTTGTGATTGGTTGCGGCAAAAATTGCAGTGTGGTTTGTCAGTAACTGTAGTGTGAGAGGTTATGGAAAGTACGCCTACTTATTCCATAAAAAATTATTACAAAAACGAATTATTGTTCTGTATTCAAATACTATTTTGAAGGTAAGTGTTTATTTTATTAGATTATGTAGAGTTTAAATGTTGTTCTTGTTTGCAAGCTGCAGTTTTCTTGGCTTTGTGCTGAGGTTGCTTATAAGTAACACCTTATAAGTAAGACATGTGCAATGGATGTAGAACCAATTACTGTAAATGTTTTCTACGGTAATAAACCTAAAAAGCAAATAATTTTACTACCTCCGGAGGATCCTAATTTGTCTGATGCGGATGTATCAGATTTAGATGAAGATGAAGATGTCAACAACCGCACTATGGGTGAAGTACCGTTTCCAAACCATGATTCTTATGGTGTTGGTAGAAATAATCCTGCTTTGGCCAGTGATTACGTTGGAGATCGTTATGAAGATGCGTGGGAAGACGAAGATGAAATTCCTCTTCAACAGTTACGGATGCAGCTTTTAGAAAATGTTACCCCAGATTTTCCACTGCACCATTTCGACTGGCAGAAAACAGACATACCATTCTTGGATATAGATACAAATTTGTCGTTTACAGATGAAAATGCTCCTACACCTCTTAGTTATTTTACAAATTTTTTACAGAAGACACTATTACCTACATTGCTAACCAAATTAACTTATATTCACAACAATGCAATGGAGTGCCAATCAACACTAATAAAACAGAAATCGAACAGTTCATTGGATTGCTGATACTAATGGGCGTTATTGAATTCCCTTCATACACAAACTATTGGAGTCAGAATTATAGATATGAGAAGGTTGCTTCAGTCATGAGTCTGAAGCGATTTCAAAAGATTAGGCGACATCTGCATTTTGCAGATAATCAGGAAAATGGAAATCAAACTGATCGGCTCTGGAAAATACGCCCATTACTAAATGCTGTTCGAGATCAATGCCGAAAGTTAGATCAAGAACATAATCATTCTATTGACGAAATGATGATACCTTATAAAGGAACAAGAGCTGGGAATCTGAGGCAATACATCCAGAACAAACCCCATAAATGGGGATACAAAATATTTGTGCGATGCGGCGTTTCTGGAATTATATATGACTATACATTATATTGGAAAAGGAATGACAAGCGACGAACTTAACGAACACGAAAGGAAATTTGGAATTGGAGGACAGGTAGTTATTTCGTTGTATAAAACCATACCGCCAAATTTACAAACTAGGGTATTTTTTGACAACTTCTTTTCCTCGTTTGAACTGTTTGCGTATTTGAAGGAAAAGATGAATATAGAGTCGTTAGGCACTTTACGGAAGAACAGATTGAAGAACTGTCCTCTGAAGAGTGACAAAGACTTAGAGAAAGAAGGAAGGGGAAAGTACGATTACTTGTTTGATACTATACATAAATTAATAGTAGTGAACTGGGCCGACAATAAAGCTGTTACGTTAGCCAGCACTTTTGCCGGTATCGAACCTTTAGGATCAGTCAAAAGATGGAACTCGAAAGAAAAAAGAAAAGTGTCGGTAGATTGTCCAGCAATTGTAAAGTCTTACAACCAACATATGGGAGGTGTTGATTTGGCTGGTATGTTGATTGAACTGTACAGAGTCCCTTTGAAATCACGAAGATGGTATCTGAGAATATTTGCTTACACTATTGATCTTGCTGTTGTAAATGGTTGGTTAGTATACCGGCGTGAAAACATGAATAGCAAGACCTCTCTAAAGCTATTTCGTACCTCCATAGCTGAGACCCTTATAAAGCATTGTAAAAAAGTAGGTCGACCATCATCAAGTGACATCGTTACCTCTACAAAAAAGGCATGTTTACCTAAACCTATTGAAGACATAAGGTATGACGAATACGGTCATTGGCCTATTCACGGTAGCAAAGGACGCTGTCGTCACTGCAGTAATGGTTTCTCAACAGTTCACTGCCAGAAATGCAATATTATATTATGTTTTGTACCAACAAGAAATTGTTTTATGTCGTTTCATAATAAATAAAAGTCTGTTTATCTAGCAATGTTGCTTGAGAGCAACATATCATTTTTTGTTTTTGTAAAACTATATACATTTTGTTTTGTCAACAAATCGTCTTGTAAAACCATATTCAACATATTTTTATTGATTTTCAATTTTTTGTAATCATTCATCCTGCGTTGCCAAATAAAGGGATAGATATAAGTTATATTCCTTTCTTTTGAATGAATTGTATATAAGAAATTTTTATTGTTTATACGAATCATCTGTTTTATTTTATTTTTACCTCATCCATTCATAGCTGCACATGAGATTAAAAATTTCGCTGGGGTAGTATAATTAAAAGTTTTAAATGCTTTTGTTTTCTTAATAAAATAAACCTGTATGTTCAGATCCGAATTTTGAGAATTTTTTTACACAAAAATTATTTAAATTTCTATTTTACTTACATTCTCTTAATAAATCTGTATAGAATGTATACTTTGCCAGATATTTGCAAAAAGTGCTATTGATAAGAGTGAAAGTGTTACTTCTGATCCGAATTTCTAATTTTTTTTTTATAGATAAAGTATTTAAAATCAAGATTTAATACTTTTATAAACGTAATGTATCTGCCTAGAAAGCAAAAACTGATTTTCGATAAGGGTAAAAGACCTACTTCCGAAAAACCTTTTTGCATATTTTTTTTTTGAAAATTATAAATTTGTTTAAATTTAGTAGTTGACGAAATATTGGTAAAATTCGATTTTTACTTTCTTATAGTATAGGAAAGTATTGTGATGATGAAAATTTTCGACCACAAGATTTTTACTGATGTCCACGTTTTGAAGTCCCCTGTTACCGAAACAGGGGTTTTAAAAAAATCTCTCTCTCTCCCCCCCTCCCCCTCTCTCTCCCCCTCCCTCTCTCTCCCTCCCTCCCTCTCTCTCTCTCTCTCTCTCTCTCTCTCTCTCTCTCTCTCTCTCTCTCTCTCTCTCTCTCTCTCTCTCTCTCTCTCTCTCTCTCTCTCTCTCTCTCTCTCTGTGTGTGTGTGTGTGACCACGATAGCGGTCAAACATTATAGCTATTTATTCCAAATTTTGCATTACGAGTATAATCTCCCTCTTGATATCTGATTAGATTTTTAGTAAAATAAGCAGACCGCAAGTAGTAGTTTACTTACGTCAAAAAATCAACTACTAAGTTTAAACAAATTTATAAAGAATTCATATGTACTTAAAATTAAAATTGAGAACAATTTTATTAAAAAAGTTTTCCGAAATTCCTACGGGAAGTAGGTCTTTTACTCCTATCGAAAATCAGTCACGCTTTTTTGACAAGTACGCTACGTGTAAAAGTATTTAGAACTTAATTTTCAATACCTTTTGTATAAAAAAAATTTCAACAATCAGACCGGAAGTAACACTTTTTCTTACAAATATGTTGTAAATTATGCATTCTATATATATTTATCAAGAGTACAAAAGTATTTGCCGGATTTGCAATGTTTTTTGGATACACAAAATTTCAAAATTTAGACCGGAAATAACACTTTTAGTCTTAGTGAGTAGTATTTTTTTTCAAATATCTTGCAAAGTATGCATTCTATAGAGATTTATTAAGAGAATAGAAGTACTGATAATAGGGTTTTGAATAATTCTTGTATAAAAAAAATTCTTAAAATTCCATAATTTGAAACGCTGATACATATAAGAAAGTCGTGTGGTGGCCACACCTGATTATTTTGACTGAAATAATCTACTTCCGGTTTGCCGATTTTACTAAAATTCTTATCAGATCTCAACTATTCTATATTCGAGAGTATAATCTTTCTTATACTCTCGAATATAGAATATGGAATTGATAGCGTTAGCTGTTTGACCGTTATCGTGGTCACACACACACACTGACAGACCGACACCCAGAGAGAGGCTTTTGAAAAACTGTTTTTTTTGTATCAGTGGACTTCAAAACGTGGATATTTTGAGGACAAAATTTTTTTTTTATCACATTACTTTCTTATACTGCTAATAACAAAGTAAAAATTAATTAACCTATCTTGTTCTTTCTCTGTGATGAATTTTAGTTAGAATTTAGTTACTGGCTTTCAGGTAATACTATTTTACTAAGAGAAGTTATATAGCCTAAAATACTAATTAAATGGTTTAATTTTATTTTACTGAAATACTTTGACCGTGTCGGTAGCCAAAACGATTCCATAAAATGACTTACAAATTTAACGTTCCCTTATTATTTGCCCACATACGTCATATTGGAATACGTGTTCCGATTGCCTAATTTAAGACTCCGAGTAGAAGAGATAAATATGAGCTTTATTCTTTATGAATAAAAATGTGTATTATGTTCGCTTCTGGATTGATTTTTTAAAAACTAAAATAACAGGTTTACCTAATAACAAGTACCTACAATTGTTTAATTACCACTAACTCCCAAATTTTAATAATATCTATCTAACACGTGGCTTTCCTTAATTAACACTTCCACTGTCATGAATTTTGTTCCTAATCAACTTTTTATATAAATATTAATGCAAAAGATATATCAAGGTGACTTATTTTATTACTATTGTACAAGGTATAAATAATTATTATTATTAGTATAATTTCAATTATCTATACTTGAGTTGCAATGTCTAATAAGACGAGCGACATGTGTAACTATTATGCGTTAAAATTCGAATAAATCATTCGTTCATAGTTTTGTAACGCGACTCTAAATACATAAAATGTACATTTCACGACTTTACAACACCAATCGGTACCGCAACAAGAATTGCTGTAGAGGTAATGTGGCTTAATTCCAACAAGAAGTTGGGCACGCCCGTCTTTTTTCTTTTTTACGTCCGCGTCTTTCTGTAAATACCGTTGACGATCAAATCTTACTATGTCTGCAATAGGTTAGTATGTATACACTCACAAGAAAATCGTGGAAAAGTGAATGTTTTGCACTAGAATTTAAATACGTATGTATGTACCGTGTATTGTTTCTACATTTGTATTATTATTAAATAAAATGTGGCAATGTGAGTAGCTATACCTTGTCTCAAATTAACTCGGCACTATTGCTAACTTTGTTATTATTGGAGCTATGACTTTGGTTAACTTAACAAAGTGGAAGCGTTTTCATTGCTGTTTACGACGATGAACTTATAAATAATTGGACATCGCTTTTTCGTGATATTTGAAAAACATCAATTTTTTAAATGGAACATATTTTTATCCACAACTATTAAGTAATATATGTATTAAATACGCGATTTCTATCAAGTAATGCCATGCATTATTAAATACTGTTGAATAATAATGACACTTCGATGGAATAATATTTATTACGCCACCGTTGTGTCAAATTTGACATTTCATAAATATACTTATATTATATATGAATTTAAGCAACTGTAATGTAACGATTAATAATTATTATAAAAATTAATTTTTTGTGTATTAGAAACGTCACTATTAATACATAATGTTGTTCCTTTATCTCTTTATCTTTTGTATTTTTGAACAAACATATATAGTTGTGAATATGCGGTATACATAAATCGCATTTTTTGTTTGCCGTGTCAAAATGTCATACTTCTGACAGTGTTTGTAGAAAGAAATATTGTTCTTTATCTTTCGTATTTTTTGAACAACATTTAAGTTGTGGATAAAGTATAGTATTTAACTCGCGTATAATGGCTATTACCCACTCAGATGTTACAACACTCGCCTGACGGCTCGTGTTGCAATTTCATCTTCGTGGGTAATAGCCATCATTACACGCTTGTTGAATAATATACTATTACTTTAAATGAAAGAAAAACTAATTCTAGACAAAAGTCATTATACAATCTTATGTTAAAATACTTTTAATAACGTAGATATTGACCATTTTGTGATTTAATCAAAGTGGCCGTAATTCACAAACTAACGTCAAAATTTTTTTACTCGCTTATCAAAACATGTCACTTCGCGCTTGCATTTATGTGCCGGAAAATGACATGAAACTACATGACCGGTACAAAAAAAGAAACATATATAAATTATATAATACAAGTAGAAATATATTTAAAGTGGCCATAATTGCAGGGGCCCCTAGGATGTAGGAAAAAACCTACAGCATAAAGAAAACCTCTAGTACAGCATCACAATACTAAAGATATTCAGTTGTTAAGATTCAAGCAACAGCCTCTGGAGTTAAATTATGTAAATCTGTGTATCCAAATAATCTTCAACAAAATGTTTCAATCTCAGCTCCGTAATCACAAGCTGGACTCGCAATCACATTCCACTTGAATAACATACTATTGTACCTTCCACGACCCGTCCTAAGACGATTCAACTTATACAAAAATTTTCTTGATTCAATCAAAAGATCATCTATTAATTGTTTATTAAACACTTGACATTCTAACCAAATAGATTTCCAGACGAAATTAATCGAAAATTGTTAATTTAGGAAATCTTCCTTCCAAATTAGACAACGTGATTTCAATCTATAAGGTGGTAAGTTCTGAAGATCTTGAGTAATTAAATATAAATTAGGAAAATGTTGATATTCTTCTTAACTGATGAGGATAAATGTTGGCCAGGACGTTGAGCCAACAAAGTGGATTTTACTGTGCCCGTAATATAATTCGAAGTGTACAATTTAACTGAATATATACTTTACTAACATGTACGCTGTTCATCCAAACTGCACTACAATATTCAGTAGCAAAATACACCAATGCAAGAGCGGACATACGCAAAATGTTTGCATGAGCTCCCCAATTTGAACCAGCTTCTGTAAGATATTATTTCTTGTTTTAATCTTCATACGCAATTTATCAATATGTTGTTTATATGTTAACGATGTATCCAAAGTAACTCCTAAGTATGTTAGGAGTCTTAGAACAGTATCATTAAAAGACAACTCTTTTATGTTTTTCGTTATTCTTGAGGTGGAAACAAGAAATTTCTGACTTGTTAGGACATAACCTCCATTTACTAAAATAATCACTCAGAATCAATAGATCTTCGTTAAAATTACCTTCAATTTGATTGAAATTATTGTGTTTGTAAGCAATTGCCATGTCATCAGCGTAGATAAATTTTTTAGAAATCGTATCTGGTAAATCACTTGTATATAGATTAAAGAGAAGAGGAGGTAATACCGATCCTTGAGGTAAACCATTATATAATATTTTAAATTTACTACTTTCTCCATTGATAAAAACTTTAAATTTACGATTTGTAAGCATAGTTTAGTTAAATTACCATTAGACAACACATTATATAATTGTAAAAATAACCCATCTAACCAAACTGTATTCATAAGCAGCTGTTAAATCAGAAATTAAAAATTAAAGAAATAAATCATTATTACAGTACAACTTGTAAATTTCGTAAAATATTTTGATATAAGAGTGTATAATAACTTTTGTTTAGCATTAGTTTTTCTTTCATTTAAAGTCAAAATATACAGGCTGTCCCATTTAAAAAATCAATGATTTTCAAATATCACGAAAACCGATGTTCAATTATTTTTTAAAGTTTACCATCGTAAACAGCAACGAAAACACTGCTACTTTGCTAACTTAACCAAAGTCATAACTTCAATAATAACAAAGTTAGCAATAGTGCCGGTGTAGTGTAAATTTGAAACAGACTGTATATAGACCTATGTTGCAAATTATAAATACAGCATGGTTCATTTAATCCTAACCAAAAGTTACAAAAAAAACATAAAAAATATATTGTTAAGCACCATTATGTATTTATTTTAGGAAATAAATATTATCAAAACAGTGCATAGGACATTTGGTATGTTTCAATAGGGTTAGTTTTAAAGTTCACCAAACACTAGCAAAAATGTGTAGATCACAATGAGACGTAACATTGCAAGAACAAAATTGCAAGATTGCATACATAGGAAGCAGAGCAATTATTATAATTGATGCACCATCTAATTATTATTAACATTTGCTTTAATAAGAACTCCAATACACTACACACACATATACTAATGATGTACATTGTACGTTACAACATCCATTCAAATTAGGTTTGTCGGTACGTAACACACCATTGCAAATGGAGAAGTTCCGCACAAAAACACATACTCACACAGAGATACATGCATGATACAGCATTAAGATGAATTACAAGGATACAA
Organism: Amphimallon solstitiale; assembly: GCA_963170755.1. NCBI lineage: Eukaryota > Metazoa > Arthropoda > Insecta > Coleoptera > Scarabaeidae > Amphimallon > Amphimallon solstitiale. The sequence continues at coordinate 87,243,671 of OY720679.1, forward strand.
AAACAATATAAAAACCTCATCAGTCTCCCATCTCTTCAGTACAGTTCGCGACCACTCCATCGAACAATACACAATGATTTCTAAGGTTCGTTAGTAGAGATTCGTAATTTCAAATGCACTATTTTTCACAAATTATTATTATGAAATAAGTCAGTGGTGAAATTTTAAAGAATGATAAATTTGCAGTTTGTCATATTTTCTCTTCTGGTGGCGATTGGATATTGCGGTCATTATGATGGTGGAATTGGAAGTCAATCTTTTTCTTCTTCAAATTTGGCTGGATACAATACTGTTTCGCATGGAGCTGGTGGATTAGGTCAAGGTTTTGTTGTAAGTGGTGGCGCAGGGCATGGATTATCTGGAGGTGCTGGCATAGGTTTGATTGGAGCTGGTGCACTTGGACATGGATTAGCCGGAGGACATGGTCTAATTGGTGGTATTGGTGCAGGAGCTGCACATGGATATGGTGGTGAAGGATATGTGGATGAGAAGGTAAGAACATTTGAAGTATTTGGTAATTATGTTTTAATGTTATTATTGTTATTAATTCAATTAGGATAAGTATCTTGATATATGGATTTAAATGAGGAATTCAGTCCAAACATTAGTATAAGGAAAAATCATTAAAATTATGGTTATCGATAAACTAATTGGTTAGTCTTTCAAAATTCAAATGGTTTAATTTAACTTAATGCTTAACAGATTTTTTTATACTTAAAAGAAAGTATTTTATATAAGCACTCGTGTTATTTAGTACTTTTTCCTATCAATGTTTAAGGGTAGACATCAGATATAGTTAGAGGCATTCTCTTTGTATACCCCAAAGAAATCTAATATCCATTTATGTATCTTTTGTGTTCACAGGAAGTTTAAATACTCTTCTAAACTATGTATTTACTTAGCATCCAGCAGTATCTTAGATCAGTATTTATCTTCAAGGAACTTCGATATTCTAATGTTGCCTTTTCAAATATCCCCAGACCTTCTTCTTATTGAAAGTGTTGTTTTTCCGGTATGCAAATTCTGGACATATAAAGTTTTGTTTTCAATATAACCTGAGCAGTTTTTCGTATGTCAAATTGCCATGAATATCCTCATCTCCTCAGACAGATCAGTGACATAGCCTGATTGCAGTCTATTACTTAACCAATGTTGATAGAAAACGATTTCATTTAGTTTTTATGGTATTTAGCCCTATTTTTTTTCAGATATATAAATTGAAATATATCAATGCAAATTTTTTCGAGACTTACGTTTATTATACCATCCATATTTTCTATGATCGTCTTGAAATTTTGACTTTTCACTTATCGACTAATATAACATTGCAATTTTTAAGGCTTATCCAAAATACGAATTCGATTATGGTGTAGCAGATTCCCATACTGGTGACAAGAAGACTCAGCACGAAGTCCGTGATGGGGACGTAGTTAAAGGCTCTTACTCCGTAGTCGAACCTGATGGTACTACTCGTACTGTCCATTATACGGCTGATGATAAGAACGGATTTAATGCCGTAGTCACTAATTCAGGTCACGGTAATCATGCTGGAGGACAAGTCGTACACGGAATCGGAGGATCTCACGGTTACTGAAGAAATAAGCTGATGGTACAATGAATTATATTATAAACTGTTGTATATATATATTTTGTATGTTTTGAGTTTTTATTATTTATTAAATTATTTTGATTCAAATTATTGTTTTTTTCATTGTTTGTTTATGTGTATTATAAAATATATAACACATTTAAAAAACGTTTGATTAACAGTCTAAAAATCAAAGTAAACCATTACCTACTTAAGAAAATGGCTGTGACATATTTAGGAGAAAACAAGAAAAAAAAAAGCGCCGAAATTTAAAATTTAGTATAGGTAATTCCCTCTTTCTGGTGCTAACGCAGGAGGTGATCAACAACTTAATTCCTTTCTAATTTGTAAAAGGAATAAAAATCCAACAAAAAATATTTTCAGTGCCACTGGTAATGGAACCAAAAAGGCTGAGTGACAACAATTTTCTTGCTACACTGAATAAAAGATATTCTTATGTCTAAACTACGAAAATACTTTTTTAAACAAAATACATATTTTCAAAAATATAATAGCCTGGACTTTAACACAGCTATCGAATCTCTAATCATGAAGCTTGTTATTATGTAGGATGTTAAAACAGCTGCTTAAGATTCCAATGAAATCGTCCTCAAACAAATTTGGAAATCATTTAACATTTTAAAACCAGTCGAAAATAATGGAAATAGTGGAAAGTTTAATTAATTAATTGTTTAAACAAGATTTGGAGCAATTATCTACTATTGACACTGAAGCATCACTGAGAGAGAATGCCAACACTACCAATTAAGATTTGGCAAATTATTCACTAAATATAGGTTTTGAAGGAATTGGTTTAAGCGATATAAAAGATGCTTATTAGGAATAAAGCAGTTTTTTTTGTTGATATGTATATAGTAATAATTTATTTATCTGCGGGGACAATGATTTTTTCGACTCACGAGCAATGTCGATGAATTAATGTAAAAAATGAAAAATGTATAACCTTTACTCACCGAGACAAGGACACATTTGGAACTTATGGAATATGTCATACGTCAAAACCTTTGTGTACTCATTAAAATTATTAATTTTAGAACTTCATTATTCAAAAATTGACACGCATGCATTAAGGGCTCTTAGCGACGCAAACAATTACTATTTCAATTCCTCTGTCAATAGCAAGGTTACCTCTGTATAGAAGGATGTTTGTGTTTTACACATACATAGCGCGTTTCAAAAGTCTGGAAATATTAAAATAAAATTCCAACAAACACTTTTTGAGAAAAACGCTCGGACAGGTTAGTTTTGGTTTTTATATCAACTAAATTTTTCGATCGTCTTTTGTTTTTGATATATAACTTCATCAATTTTTTTTTAAATTTACAACCCATATTTTTTTCGATGGATTTGGATAGAACTTGAAATTCTGAATACAGAAATATGTACAAGCATGACCCAGACCTTGATAGTTTCTGTAATAAGGGACCTTAAATCCTGAAAGAGGAAAAAATTGAGTAAGCTTTGAAATTTTTAATTACTATGCGAACTGTCACTTTTGACGCATTACTCTATTACCAAAATGGTACGATACTTAAGTGAAAAGCAAAGACTACAAATTTTAATGATGAAGAGATATGGAGACAGATGTAGAACTCAAGATGAAGTTTGCGAGCTCTTTAACAATAAGTATCCAGAAATGGAACCAATTACAAGAACAGCCGTATCCAGGATTTTAAGAAAATTTGAAGATTTCGGGCATGTAAGGGATCTCCCTAGGTGTGGTCGACCAAATGTTTCCGAAGATGTTCAGTTAGATGTTCTACTGCACCTGCAAGAAAATCCTTATAAAGTCACACAAGAGGTGGCTGCAAATTATGAAATCAGTAAATCTTCGGTGTGGAGGTCATTGAAAAAGAATAATGGCATCCCTACAAAGCAGTTTTAGTGCATGAACTTAATGAAGACGATCCGGATCGCCGTATGGAATTCTGCGAGGATATGATGGCTCGATGCACAACCCATCCCGAATTTGTCAGTCGAGTATTATTTTCGGACGAGGCCACGTTTTGCCTTAATGGAGCAGTAAATCGGCAGAACTGCCAATACTGGGCTCCCCAAAATCCTCATTGGATGATAGAGGTCCACACGCGGTTTCCACAAAAAGTTAATGTTTGGGCGGGAATTGTTGGAGATCGAATTTTAGAACCATTTTTCATAGAAGGGACGTTGACGAATGCTAAATACTTGGATTTTTTGAGAGATGACCTGACACCCGCTCTTGCGATGCTATATCCCAATGAAGAAGATCCAGACTTGCCAAATAATAACTTATGGTATCAACAAGAAGGAGCGCCTCTACATTTTTCGTTAGATGTGCGAAATTATTTAATTAAGTTTTTCCCAATCGTTGGATTGGTAGAAGGGGGCCAATTGAGTGGCCTGCACGGTCCCCCGATCTTACCCCACTCGATTTCTTTTTGTGGGGCTACCTGAAAAGCAGGGTTTACTTTAATCGGCCAGTTACAGTTGACGATTTAAAGAACAGAATTCGGGCCGAAATTAGAGCAATTCGTCCAGAAACCCTCCGGAATGTTCTACAAGATTTCGAATAACGCCTGGGATATTGCCAAGAAGTAAACGGTAATCAATTTGAACATCTCATTTAGTTTATTTATAATAATTAGATTGCTAACTTGCCCGTTTCAGCAGTAAAATAAAAAAAAATGTAAACAATTTATTTATTTATTTATTTTTTATAGTTGAGTTGCAATTTAAAAAAAAATCGATGACCTCATAACTCGAAAACAAAAGGCGATCGAAGAATTTAATTGATACAAAATGATGTGTTTTTTAAAACTAAAGTTGACGTGCCCGAGGGTTTTTCTCAAAAGCTGTTTGTTAGAATTTTATTTCAATAGTTCCAGACTTTTGAAACGCACCGTATAATACTGCTATATTGTTTATAGACAAGGAAAACTTCGCTCCACCATAGCGAAATAGAAAACATAGTGCTATATCGTTCTTGGAGACGTGGTCACAACTGCGCATGCGCCATAAATAATTTTCTATTTTTGATGTGTTTGTTTATGACATGAATGTATAAATATTTAATAAAAGTATGTAAATCGTTAAACTAGCAAAAGTACTTTAAAAATCAACGAACAACAACAATTAATAATTGCACTTTGTTAAATGTGGAAAAACAATTACTAAAATAATAACTTATACGAATGCTGTGATATGATACAACTCATAGACAAACAGACGACCATGTTGAAGAATATATATATATTGTAACAAGTTGTATGCATTTTCGTCACAAAATTTCAATCATGATTAATTAAATCAGTTTTGTTAAAATATTCATATTAATTAAGTTTGTAGGTTCAATATAGAATTAAATACAAGAACACAACAAGAATTGAATAAGTTTTTTTATATCGGTGAATATACAAAATTATCTTTAATAATGTATGCAAATATAAAATAGATACTTTTTTATTCTTATGTAGCGTCTAAATATTAAATAAAATAATTATATTTGCATTTCGAAGTTTACAAATTCATAAAAGAATCATATGTCGAAATATAATACAAACTTTATATTTGATTGTGTTTATAAATCACCAATTTATGTGTGTTCTATTAAGTCGAAATGAAACCAGCAGTATAATAAGCACGTACAAAATGAATACAGTAGTTATAATTCAACGTTTTTCTGTTGGAAACCACTGGAATCAGACTTCATGTCGGTCGTTTGTGCCTTCATGTGCTTTTTTTAATTTTACATCGTATTTTCTGTATGCATTTACAAAAGCACCGATGAACTCATGATATCCAAACTTGCACAAGTGCTAAATTTCTTAAGGAAACAACTTTGGGTACGCTTACCGTAATGTCATGTTTATAGTTGTCAATTTAAATCAAAGGTTATAGGCTTTGCTTTTATCTGTCATTTCGTATAATACTAAATATACATTTTGATTTAACGCATGCGCAGAAAAGATTAGGTCACCAATTGTATCTCTCTTAGTTGGGACCAAAAATCAGGAATTATTAAGATACAGCACTCGCAATATAATAGTTATTAATGTATCAAGGGAGTTATAAGGGTGATAATTGCCGCGGGCTACGGGGTTACTATCCCGAGGGAGTTTGCTCCCGAGGGATAGTTAGTTGCCCAAGGTTATTGTCACCTGATAACTCTCGTGATAAATAAATAATTTTATTTCTTACTGATTTTAAAGCAAAATACGACCAAATTCTGCCTTCCTAAAATTTGATGCTAAATTAAGCTAACTCAGTTAACTGGGTACGGTCGCCATGGTTGTAATTGTTTGGTGAAAATACAATTTTGTTCATGTTATCAAAATGAGTGACACCACAGGCAAAAATACTGGTATTTCGCAAGATTTAGTAGCAAAAGCCGAAAAAGCTAGTGCTACGTCACTGCCAACGAAGTCCCAAGATTCTTATAAAAATGAATATATCAAATTTCATGAGTGGCTAAAGATGAACCAACCAGGAAGCAAAAATATAGATGAAACCATATTACTGGCATATTTTCAAGATATGGTACGGTTTTATCATTTCAAACTATGTTATTATTAATTTTGATTTATATTTCTTGCAGTCCGAATCGTATAGTCCTAATAGCTTATGGACTAAGTGGTCAATGATAAAAACTATGCTGACAATATGCAATAACGTAGATGTTACAAAAGCTTATAAATTGGAGGCGATTCTTAAGAGAAATAGTAAAGATTACGTGCCTAAGAAATCACAAGTTTTATCTCGGGATAACATTGTCAAATTTTTGAAGGAAATTCCTAATGAAGTTCATTTACTAAATAAGGTAAATAATGCATGAAATTGCTTAGATTATTTTATAACGGATATTATTCTATAATACAAGTTGTTTTAATTATGGGATATTTCGGAGGATGTCGAAGCCAGGAGCTGCTGAATATGAAGGTTAGATATATTGATGATAGGGACTCTGTTATGGTTGTTAATATTCCAACTAGTGAAAGGGGTATTCAAAGACAGTTTACAATTGTGGAAGAAAATGAGTTTTCTGCATTGCCACTGGTCAGAAATTATATGTCGTTGCGACCGCCAGACATTGAAAGATTCTTTCTAACATATCACGAGAAGCGTTGCACAGTGCATCAAATATACGGGGCACTGCCTACGTCGAAGTTCTGCGACTGCTTTAGCAAATGCGGGTACAAATATGACAACGTCGAAAAGACACTGCGGATGGCGGAGAAATACTGTTGCGGAATCATATTTGGCAGATAGCATTGAGATAAAGAATAAAACTGCACGATTGTTAGTTGGTGTGCAAGATGAGTCCAGAGTGTCAGAGACAACAGCAACATCACTTTCAAGTAGAGTTTCTAGTTGCATCTCAATAGAAAAATCAGGTTACAATTTCAGTGGAAACTAACGAACTGCAAATTTTTCTTTTACAATCAAGAAAAGCCTGAATAGAACATTGAAAATTTTGCAAATAAATACACAATTACACACTTAATATCTATAGGTATTATTAATTAATTTCTTTTACTTACAAAATTTTGATTTATGTTATATTATGTATTTATGTTATTTCGTTTTATGTTTTTTTAAATCAATTATTAATAAATATTTCCATTTTACAGCTTTTATAAATAAATAAATCAATGAATCAACATGTCAAAATTAATATCCCAAGGGAAAAAGAAAAATTCCCAAGGGAATTATGAATGTCATAATGGTTACCGTAACTACGGTACTATTGACATATAATGAATCAGTAAGAAATAATAGTATTATTTACCTATATGATATTTCATCTCGTCGTGACAGCCTGTATACAAACTAAAAATAAATCTTTGGCTTTTGATTTTTATAAAAGCAACATATTCATAAAGTATCCTATGAAATTTATTCAACAATGGACAATTTAAATATGTATGTATCAATAATTGACCCGGCACAGCTCAGTCGGTACTGAAGATTACGATCAAGCGTTCACCACGCTGTAAATTTTTTGCTCTATTTCTTTTCTTTTGATGAAAAGGTGGACGGCCTGTCCGCTCGGTTGAAAGGGCGTTGTGATGCTGTTAAGGTAATGCGGGTTATGTAATCGTTTGGGTGTGGGTGGTAATTTAATGTACACGATCCTGAAAGATATATAATATACATACATTCATACATTCGCTGCTGTGTGAATGCCGCTTGCGTAATATGTTTGTTTTCACAATGTAGCTATTGTCATTGTTTCGCGTAAACTCTTTCACCTTATTTTAATACACTTCTACAGGATCCTTTTACGAACTCTTAATTGACAAATCACTTATCAAAAACAATTTACATAATTGAATTTTATCGATTGCAAAATTATTTTTTACCACCTTGAAAATTGTCCAGCGCTTTACACAAATATATTCTGGTCTTTGCTTGGGCAAGTTTCTGATAAGATGATATATGAAATCCTGTGAATACTCATTTCAAGTAAGTTCTATAGGACATCAACAATATATTCTGCTGAAGAATATCAAATACTTAAATTCAATAAATCCGGAGGTTGTTGCGTTGATTTTACAACTTAATCATCTGCCCTGACATTTTAACCGTATCTGGTTCATATCCAAAGAGATTTATTGTGTTTGCGCAACCTTATCTAACGAAAATCAAGTAAAATTCAGCTAGAAATAGAAGAGGTGTGCGCTGCAATCTTCAATTTTAAGTCAATTATTATTTTTCATTTATACATAATTTTCCCCAAAGGTGGACTAGAAAGCTCTAATTAAAATATATACTGATGACACTCAGATTTATACTTTATACCTTCACGGAGCATTTTCTTGTGCTGAATCGTGTTAAGACAGTATCAGTTTATTCGGAAATCCTAAATGGTGTGAAAGCCTGACTAAAAAAATTGAATTATAAACTAATCACTAGGAGTCAGATTGTTAACAGAGTTAAGTATTGAGGTATGTAATACGTTCGTTGTTTATGTTCTGTGCTCTACTCATATATATATAATACTACTATATCGTGTGTAGACAAGGAAAACTTCGCTCCAACATTGTGAAATAGAACACATGGTGCTATGCTGTTTTGGAGGCACGTTGTCCAAACTGCGCATGCGTTACAAATAATTTTTCAAATTTAGGTTTGTTTGTTTATCACATAGATTCATTACTATAAAGATTTAATTATAGTTTGTACATCGCCAAACAAGCACAAATAGTTTAAAAATCGACTAACCTCTTTATAATTAATAATTGTGCTTTGTTAAATGTGGAAAAATAATTTAATTTCCCATAATGAATGAAGAAATGTCGTCATGGCATCATGTGCATATCACAAACTAACAAACGATCATACTGAAGAAATATATTTGTCAAAGGTTGTACGAATTGTGGTTATGGTATATTAAATATTGTAAATTAATTAAGTAAAACCCGCTGTCAGTTCAATTGCATTGCAACTGTGTTTCTTTGAATATATTATGATGGGATATCGTGAACAGAAAGAAAAACACATGCAAGAATAATAATGAATTACAAAATGTGGTATTCTTGTATCTAGAATTACTCTCATCTACATCGGAGCAATGTACAGAAAGAACACAGTAAATTTTACATGAATTAGGTATTTGTATTACTATGTTACATATTAAAATATTTGAATTGCTCATAATAAAAAGGCTTCTATTAAACCTCTTAAAAGAGACATACCAATCTTTTTGCCACTACCTTCTAATTTTTTAGATATAATATGTCTAATAGAAAATACATGTGCTCATAGAAAGTCGAAGAATTTTGGCATGTCCAACACAGAATTCACAGATCCCATATAATATGCCGAGATTGGGTATTTTGAGAAGAGATTGGGCCGGTTATTGGAATGTATGCTATGCATGACTGATTGTGAAAATAACTTGAAGGATGAACACATTACCTATAAGATAGTGAAGTGTTTTTTTTTAATTTGTACTTTGCTAAATATGTATCATAATGTCTGTCACTAAATTGTAATCAAGCACATATAGAATGTATTTTATATTTAAATTTACAACAAAATATGTATTAGTTTAAAACAACTTGTAGATGGTACAATATAAAGATAATATTCATTTTGGGTTTTGCCAAGACAATTGTGTGATAGGTTTCTTCTGAACTTTTCCCAACATTGTGGAAGTAAATAGTGCAGTGTCATGAAGGTAGGCACGGCATCAAACAGTATTCCTGTTTTTATGATATTGTTACATTGTCTAAATCTTTTTTATCATTTTATAAATTTGTATGTGTCTCTTATTTAATACAAATATTTATATTTTTTAATATTTCTTTTTTGTTTTAATTTCAAGAAAGTATATACAAAATATATTTCTGAACATAAATAAAATAAAATTTAATTTTTTACTTCATAAGTAGAAATTGAACTTTGCTCATTCATGTAATTATTGAATCAAATACAACATCAACATACCTTTTTTACAAGCAATAATATTAATTGTTTGCAAGTTCCATTTCTACTCATCTTAGTTCATTAGATATTAACATCAGGAAAAATGGATTGATTACGAATGTGCTATTTACATATTTTATTATATATATTATTTATATTCTTGGCTACCATATGAGCGTAAATAACGTTTTATCACGATTTTATTTTCATGAATGGTTTATATTTTCTGAATTTAAAAGAAAAGGTAATAATAAAAATTATATTCAATCACAAAAATGTAATGTTGATTAATTCCACGACTCTTGCTAAAACATTCATGTTTCAGTGTATACCGGGTGTCCACACGAAAACTTTATATTGAATTATTTCTGGTGTTTTTGAAGACAAAAACTTGAAATTTTGGGATTCAGGATATAGGGGGACAATGAATAGTGTATTTCATACCGCCCCATCGGGTCACCCGCCGCCGCCGGCCACCCCCACTCCAATATTTTAAATGACATCCTGTATTTTTTTTGGTGGTTTTGAAAGAACACAATTTTCTTGATATTCCTATGTGAAAAAACTAGTAACACACATTATGACATTTATGAGATATTTAAATTTAAAAGTTTCAGATATCAGAAATTATTAACTCCGAAAAATCATAAGTTAGTCATGGAAATAGTTTGCTTTAAATTAGAATTGTCAAAATTGTGACTTTTGTGTTTCATTAATATTAATACTTGTGAAATTGTTCTTAAAGTTTCGGCTTTTTCGCTGAAATGGTTTATACTCTTGAAGAGAGAACTGAAATAGTGATTTTGTATGGGATTGCAAACAAAAATTATTCCCAAGCGGCGACGTTATTCAATGAAAACCATCCAAACAGAAACGTATCTGTTGCTTATGTCAGAACGCTAATAGAAAAATTTTTGCAAACTGGATCTGTAAATAATAAAAAACGGAATACGAATAATTGTGGTGTACTAAATGAAGCTATGCAACTAGCAGTTCTTGGGCATATTAATTTAGACCCAGAGCTTTCGTTGAGGAAATTATCCGAAGTTTCGGGAGTGCCAAAATCAACCTGCCATAAGATATTAAAATTAAACAAAATGCACCCTTATAAAATTCACCTTCACCAAGAGTTGGGTGACGGTGATTTCGACAGAAGAGTCGAATTTTGTGAAATAATGACAGATATGATTCGGCAAAATGGAAATGTTTTGCGAAGTATTTGCTTTAGTGATGAAAGTTGCTTTTACTTAAATGGTCTTGTGAATAGACACAACTGTCGATATTGGAGCGACGTAAAACCCCATTTTTTCCGAGAAGGCAACACACAATATCCCCAAAAAATTAATGTATGGGCTGGAATTCTTAATAACCAAGTAATTGGCCCGATATTCTTCCAGGAAAATTTAAATGGACCTAAGTACTTACAATTTTTGGAAGAGCTAATACATTCTCTTATCATACAGTGTCTAGAAGAAAACTTGAATGAAATAGAGGAGGAGCAATTATATTTTCAACAAGATGGAGCTGGGCCACATTACTGTTTAGACGTTAGGAATTATTTGGATAATATTTTCCCAGGACATTGGATTGGACGTAGGGGCTCTATTGAATGGCCAGCTCGCTCCCCCGATTTAACTCCCCTAGATTTCTTTTTGTGGGGACATTTGAAGTCTGTTGTTTATAAGACACCGCCACAATCAATAGCTGATTTACGTAATAGAATAACAGAGGAATGTCGAAATTTAACGCCACAAGTGTTCGAAAATGTTAGAAATGCTTTTGAAAATAGACTTTATTTATGTTTAAATGTAAACGGTGAACAATTTGAGCATTTAATTTAACTAAAATGTGAATAAATCTTGTTTTAAGTATTTCCATGACTAACTTATGATTTTTCGGAGTTAATAATTTCTGATATCTGAAACTTTTAAATTTAAATATCTCATAAATGTCATAATGTGTGTTACTAGTTTTTTCACATAGGAATATCAAGAAAATTGTGTTCTTTCAAAACCACCAAAAAAAAATACAGGGTGTCATTTAAAATATTGGAGTGGGGGTGGCCGGCGGCGGCGGGTGACCCGATGGGGCGGTATGAAATACACTATTCATTGTCCCCCTATATCCTGAACAACCACCCAAAATGTCAAGTTTTTGTCTTCAAAAACACCAGAAATAATTTAATATAAAGTTTTCGTGTGGACACCCGGTATATCGACACAGAATTAAATACAGGAACACAACAGGAATTTAATTAGATTTTTACATTGTTCAATATATGACATTATGTTGAATAATGCACGTAGACAAATATAAAATAGATGTTTTATTCTTAGATATAGCCAAAATATTATATACCGTAATTTAAGTGAAATTTTATTTGCTTATTAAGCTTAAAAATACATAGCAAAACCATATGTTGAAATATAATACAATCTGACATATATAAAATATATCTGAATATATTCGATTGTGTATATAAAACATTAATTTATGTGTTTCTGTAAATCATAATGGAGCAAGCAGTATTTATATTCAATAATTTCATATACACCAATAAGCACATACAAATCAATGTAGACAATATTTTCTGTTCAAAATCTTTTCAATAAGACGAAATGAAACGATCGGTATTTACATTTAATAATATAATATCACATATATCAATAAACACGTACAAATCAATGTATTAAGTTATAAGTTCACAAGTTTTTCTGTTCAAAATCCTTTCTATTAGTCGAAATGGAAAGACCGGTATTTACATTTAATAATATAATTTCACATATTCCAGTAAGCACGTATAAATCAACGCAAAAGTTATAACTTCACAAGTTTTTCTGTTAATAATTCACTGGAATCAACCTTCATATTGTTTATTTATTCTACTTCGAATTTTCTGGGTAATTCTACAAATTTACCGATAAACTCAACTTTCACAAAACTGAATTCAATAAAAAACAACTTTGCGTATGCTTTCATTAATATCATAGTTATAGATGTCAATTTAAATCAGAGGTTATAATTATGTTTTCTGTTTATCTGTCATTTCCTAAATTTCAAAATTGACGCATGCGCGGAACAGGCAATGTGACCAAATCTATCTCTCTTAGTTGGGACGAGAAATTACGCATTACCAAGATACAACACTTCTTCTTCTTCTCTTATAGTGTCTTCAAGTCAGGCCTTGGGCCTTCTACTTATAGTCTGTTTATGGTTTGATCATGTGTTAAGAATGTTGAGGACTAAACTTCACCGGAGGATTAATTGTTGTTTAAGGCAAAGCGGGGCCGCTTGATTGGCAGGTATTCCTGCGGGTCGTAGTTCATAGCAGCTGAGAGAGCAGTGTTTAAGATACAACACACGCAATATAGTAGTATTATACCTATATATGGCACTACTATACGACCTATGCTTAGATTATGGATAATGCGCCTTACCGTTCTCGCAAAGTTGAAAAGATTCCAAGTACATCATAAAAAATATACTTTACTTTTTAGCAATATATTCTTCAATTTTCTCTGTAAACGTGAAAAACTGAACTACTAACAAAAATATTAAGTAAATCTCTTGTATTATTTTTAGATATCATGTACACTGTTTCAAATTAAATGCGAATGTAAAAACATTTTTAGCAGCATCCCGCATATCACCGGTGTACTGTGTGTGGTATCGATAAGTATACAGAGTTATTTAAATACAAATATTTGTCATATATAATAGTAGTACTTCGTGGACGTTCCACTTTAAAAAATAAACTAGCTTATATGAATCATTCCTTAAATATACATATTCACATTTATTTTAATTGAATATATTTTCCCTATTTGTTTTGATATTTACAAATGCAATCATTAAAAATTACATATTTGTATTTAAATAACTCTGTATAATTATCGATACCACACACAATACACCGGTGATATGCGGGCTGCTGGTAAAGATGTTTTCACATTCGAATTTAATTTGAAACATGGTGTACATAACAAACTAACTTCCTTGACTAAAATGCAAATACTGTTGCCAAATTTTAATATAAATATTCCAAAGTAATTGCAGATATTTACTAAAAATATTTGAATAAATAAATCTTGATTTAAAAATATTGAACAGCAGCATGCATATCAGTGCGTATACACTTAACATAATGTACATAACCTATATCAAATTTGTCAAAAATAAATGTCATCATATATTGCATAGTGTACATATGGCTCTACTTGGTAGTCCGCGGAATTAAAAAACAGAATATAGAATTTATACGTCTCTCAATTTGAATTTGACAATTGACGCATAGTTTTAATGTGAACTTGAAAGCAATATTGGGATGTACAATTTTCCTTTCTATAGCACGCCCTATTTACGCTATTTCTTGAACACACTGTATATCGTTTTCTAGCAATTTTCAGTGGATTCATGCAAATTCACTAGAGTTCAATGATACCACCGTCCTTGCATGAAATGCGAAATCACTGAACCGTATACAAACCAAACGATTTTACACCATTTTTTTTTATCTCGTTCTCTCAGTTCTTACTCATGTATCGTGCAAGGACGTTTTTCAGAACAATGTAATAATGCCGGGTCGATTGTTTTCGGTTTGTCAGAATGGATCGCGACAATAGGAACTCCATTGAATTAAGGCAAAAAAGAGTGCTGGAGAAAATGAAGAGAGGAAAGAACGAAACGTACATACATGCGCCTGACGGGCGCTGCTGAAACGTGACCTGTTTGTTAGTGTGTTGAAATTGCAAGTTCCTTTAGTAACCTTTCCACATAGAAATTCCGCTGTCTTGATTATACTACATATATAATTTTAGAATTAGATTATAGTTACTTAGATACATCTTTTAATTTACATATTTACAATTACTATACCTATAAATAAAAGTATTATAAATTATACAATAAAGCAGTATATGATTATACAATATCATAGAATAGATTTTCATTGGTGTAGTCTAGAAGGGTTAATATGAGAATATAATGCTGTAAACTTAATGATGTTAATTTAAAACCTAATGTAAGTGCAAATAAGTATTGTAAAGCTTCATTTTTATTTTAAAGATTAACGTTGATTTCTAATATTTGATCCATATGTGATTATATATATTGGCGTGTGAATTTTAAACGCCCAGTATATACATCTTCTTTATTGTTTAATTCACAGCACATGTTACAGCGTTTTAAAAGATTGGTTTAACATATATATAAGAGTTGCATAGATAATGTGTTCAACAACTATACTAAATACGAGGCCCACACGTTTATCACATTTATTTCTGACCATCGGCATAAGCTTCCACTTTAACTGTATACAGGAAGTGAAACAAAATTACAGAAAGACGAAACTTATCGCATACAAATTACGATATTTTCGAAAACGCCATTAAAGAATACATTAAATAAAAATTTCAGATAAATTTTGACGCAAAAATGAAGTACATAATTAATAAATATTACGCATATTAATTATTTATTAATATACTATTATGGCATATAATATTATGAGTATATTATGTAATAATATTAAGAGTGCACGTAAAAGAAATCCATAAAAGAAAGTTGTTGGTAATGTGGCTCGTTGGTCTAGGGGTATGATTTTCGCTTAGGGTGCGAGAGGTCCCGGGTTCAAATCCCGGACGAGCCCAATGTTTTTTGTTATACTTTTTTTTTATTGTATTCTTATTAACTGTTTTCTAATAATTTCAAATAGTACCTATTTATTCTGAATTTTTATAAAAGTAGGTAGTTAATTAAAATTTCTACATCTAATTTTAATTCTCCACTTTTCTATTTTTCATATATGTTATTTATTTAATGTTAAACTTAGCATAAACATGAAGTTTTATTGGTTTATGCACACAAGGTCTTATTAGTTCATCTATAAAAGATATGCCTATTATTTTACTCATATAGGAGTGAAACGTAGGAAGTTCGCTACATTAAGTCCCCAGATGCTCTTTCTTAATCTATTCAAAAAATTTGACGAAGAATGACGAGTGATGCTTTTTTAACGTTTCTCTTGTTACGCCACTGAAAATGACCTTGTTATATTACGAAACAGTATAAATTATGAAATGCCTTGTTTTCGACAACGTTTAATTTAGCTTACGAACAAGTTCTTTTTTCATGATTTTATTTTTATTGTTTCCATTATGAAATCTGAGTAATTTTCTTTTAATTTGACTATCTAAATTTATTTATAATAACAAAAACAATTAATTATTATAAAATGAAAGTGGAAAAAAATGTATAAATCATCATATTTACTAATTATCAATGCAATGAAATTAAGTCTCCCAAATGACATGCAAATATAGCATTTAAACTAATAATGCACAAATACTTCATAACAGTTTATTGTTATGTGGGATAGTTTGAATTCTATACAACAGTTTCATATAATGTATTAAAATATTATTTTAAAAGCACATTCGGAAACAATAAGGGCCGCCCCATACACTGGACAACAAAAGTAATATCTATTTAAATTGATTCTATTACTTTTACCCCACGAGAAATAAAATGCTTGACAACATGTTTAACTTTTTCCAAGCAAAGCAAAATCATAATGTTGCAAGATTTATGTGGAATGTATTAACCATTTATAATTTAATGTTTTCTTACATCAAAAATGCTCTAAATGTTAATGTGTAGTTAAGTTGTTTTGATTAGTTTGGGTCTTTTTATTGTCGTCTTTATTTAAAAGCGACGTATATAACTTAATATAGAGCATATGTATGTGTATAGAAATAAATATTTTGCAAACGGATATACAACTTAGACTTTTAAATGGGACATGCCAACATACATATACCATGTGCTTGCAGGCGACCTGCGTATAGGGCTTACTGTAAGATAAAACGACGACACGGAGAGTTTGTATGAGTTAGTACGAGAAAGCAATATACAAACTGCAATACAGCTGCTATCTATCCTTGTTGCCCTGATTAAACGGAGAGTCAGTCTAGCCCGTTCTAGCCTCAGCGTAAATCTACTCGAATCCCCTCTTTTCCAACACTACACTCGACCAAAAAGCAGTTTGTATATTGCTTTTTCGTACTAACTCATACAAACTCTCGGTGTCGTCGTTTTATCTCACAGTAAGCCCTATACGCAGGTCGCCGGCAAGCACACTGTATATATATATTATGCGGTTATTTTTCCTTGCCGTGTAGAATATAAACTATGATATTTTTCTTTGTGGGAATTTTCGGCATTACAATTGAAAAACTATTTTCGTAGAATAAAATTTGTGTTTATTTTACGTTTCGACATATTATTTTTGTCTTCTTCGGAAATATAAAAAATCTTATAATTGCGGGAATATTGTTCGGTTGTATATATATATATATAATATTTAAAAATAAACGTTTTTTTCTTGGCCTTAATGCATATATATAAATAAAATATTTTTTCTTGGTTTGTTAGGCCATTGTTAATGAATAAAATTTAAGGGAACTAAAACAACATTCTCATCGACGTTTCGGTTTTATTATAACATCAAAACATTAAAAATAAAAGTAATTGCCTATATACAATTTTTTTAAGGGAAAAAACACATTTCCCTAAGTCATGTTCTAACTACATTTTTGATAATTGTAAAAATTAATTTATCTGATCGGCTAGTTTTATGAACTTATGTGATTTCACCAAGTGTAATACTTATGGTTTATAACATCGAAACCATAAGTATTACACTTGGTGAAATCACATAAGTTCATAAAACTAGCCGATCAGATAAATTAATTTTTACAATTATCAAAAATGTAGTTAGAACATGACTTAGGGAAATGTGTTTTTTCCCTTAAAAAAATTGTATATAGGCAATTACTTTTATTTTTAATGTTTTGATGTTATAATAAAACCGAAACGTCGATGAGAATGTTGTTTTAGTTCCCTTAAATTTTATTCATTAACAATGGCCTAACAAACCAAGAAAAAATATTTTATTTATATATATATATATATATATATATATATATATACATATATATATAATATATATTTAAATTTTTTGCCAAGTATACAAATGTATTGAAAAAATGAGGTGTGGCCACCACACGACTTTCTTATACGTATGAGCGTTTCAAATTACAGAATTTTAAGCATTTTTTTACAGATATTATTCAAAATCCTATTCTAAGTACTTCTATTGTCTTAATAAATTTCTATAGAATGCATACTTTGCAAGATATCAAAAAAATGAGGTGTGACCACCACACGACTTTCTTATACGTATAAGCGTTTCAAATTATAGAATTTTAATATTTTTTTTACAAAAATTATTCAAAATCCTATTCTAAGTACTTCTATTCTCTTAATAAATCTCTATAGAATGCATACTTTGCAAGATATTATCAAAAAAGTGCTCCTCGCTAAGAGTAAAAGTGCTACTTCCGGTCCGAATTTTGAAATTTCATATATACAAAAAATATTGCAAATCCAGTTTTAAATACTTTTGTACTCTTGATAAATATATATAGAATGCATAACTTACGACATATTTGCAAAAAATCGCGATTCGATAAGAGTAAAAGTGGCACTTCCGGTCTGAATTTTGAAATTTTTTTTATACAAAAGATATTGAAAATTATGTTTTAAATACTTTTATACCCGTAACGTACTTGTCTAAAAAGCATGATTTGCGAAATATTCGCAAAAAACTGATTTTCGATAAGAGTAAAAGACCTACTTCCGGTAGGAATTTCGAAAAACTTTTTAAATAAAATTATTCTCAATTTTAATTTTAAGTATATTTGAATTCTTTATAAATTTGTTTAAATTTAGTAGTTGACGAAATATTGGCAAAATTCGATTTTTTCGCTGAAGTAAACTGCTACTTCCGGTCTACCGATTTTACTGAAAAACTAATCAGATCTCAAGAGGGAGATTATACACGTAAATACAAAATTTGGAATTGATACCTACAGCGGGTTGACCGCTATCGTGGTCACACACACACACACAGACACACAGACACACAGACACACACACACACACACACACACACACACAGACACACAGACATTTTTTAAAAATCACTTTTTCGGTATCAGGGAACTTCAAACCGTGGACATCTGCAAAAATCTCGAGGTCGAAAATTTTCATCATCACAATACTTCCTTATACTACGTATAAGAAAGTAAAAATGAATATCTTCTTGGTAGTAGTGGCAAATGATGAGCAAAAATAATAAGAATATGACAACTGGTTGTCATTTAAAATACATTGACAAATGTAGAATGTAAATCAAATATGTATGAATGAAAATGTAAACAATAAGCATAGAAAAATGACCACTTATGTTTTTGTTAAATTGATTAAATCGGAACTCAATTTAAACTGACACCAGGTGAACCTTCCTCAAAGAAAACAATCACATCAAAACAATAACAATTTATTCTAAGAAATGCAAATATTAAACATTACGTTAAACAAAAAGTAAATGAATAGAATCAAAAAAAATAAATTACAAAGATGTTGAACCTATTATTACAAATCGAGTTTTCCTAATTGATCAGAGATAAATGAATAGCGTTACTACTACTTAGAATAAAATATAAAAATAAAAATAAATATAAATATCTTTTCAAGAAAAATCTATTGCATGTTCAGGAAATAAAAAGAGAGAGAGGATCCTCTGCCAAAAGAGATTTTATACAAACACGAGTCACTATTATTCTATATTATTATTAGACATTCAAATGCAAATTATTACTTGAGCTTTAAATTTTAAAATTCAATCACAAATTGAACTTAACGTAATTGAATCAGAATAATACAAAAAAAAAATTACAATAAATCTAAGTCGCTAATTCCGCTCAAAGAAAGAATATCAAACAGAAACAACAATAAGTAATCTATGCTTTTAGACCAATTAATCTGACACACAGTGTACAACGAAAATATACAAGAAATTTGCACTATAAAATATGACCTATAGCATTTAAATCTTTAGCGACATTAACAATGGTGAATTCGTAATATTAATTTAATTAAGCCACTGTTGGAGAAAGAAAAAGAGTTCGACTTTTTCGGTGAAGTATTTTACTGGTTTAACCTATCGGCAAATCCGTTACGTTATTAAGAAAAACTAAATACTGAATTTTATTCTGAATTTCCAACACATCCTGAAAAACGTGTGTACCTGTACAGTTGAAGCTAATCTTGCCGACCGCAAATGTCCAGCGCCAGCGGTTCTACCTTCTCGTTCGGCAGCCGTGAAGCTATCGGGGCTCGTGATCTTGGTAGCGCTCGGTGCTTGTTTAATAGATCCAACAATGTTGGCGGTTAAAATGCCTAAATAGACGACATCGAACCTCGGGTTTGAAATAGCACAAATCCTATTTCCTCCGGGGAAGTTTTAATAATAATTTTACTAAAACTTTTGTTATTCAAATAACAAACGGCCCTTTCTGATATTACACGAAACGAGAAGTAATTAACTAGTACACTACTCTATGATCTGCCAGTCGATCTAACAATAATCACCACAATAATTATAAAATGTATCCTTTTTCGCCCAAGACCGCACCCTTATATATTTTCTCCCCTTCCAGACATACGTCAACATCCCCGGACACATCCGGTACGTCCCTTTTTCTTGAACATTCTAGAACTACTTAAAATCTTAATTCTGCGTTGTATTCAAATAACAAACAAAAAGTTTATTGAAGACTGGAAAATACGCAGTACTAAACATTGAAATGCAATATTTGAAAAGAACAAAAAAAAACTGTCTAGACATAAGGAGATAAATAATTCCCAGAGAATTTAGAAAAATATTTGAAATGCGTATTACAACAACAGATAATATTAAATATTGAATTTTTAAACAGGACTAATAATTAGCGACAAATATGTGCAGAAGTAATTATAGAGAATTCAAATTAATATGAAAGGAAATTATTATGGCAAAGCAATAAAATAAATCTACAGGGGCCTTTCAAACGTAGCAATCTGGTCAAGTACTAACTTCTAAAGAACACAAACAAACAAAAAAAGGAAAAGGAAAATATTATTAAAAAAGTTCTTCGAAATTCCTACCACAAATTTGTCTTATCGGAAAATATTTTTTTGCAAATATCTCGCAATTATGCCGTTTATGCAGATTTATTATGTGCAAAAATATTTAGAGCTAAATTTGGAATAATATTTGTATAAAAAAGAAATTCAAAATTCGGACCAGAAGTACAAATTTTACTCTTATGTACTAGTAGCTTTTTTTTTGTAAATGCCTTGTAAAATATGCAGATTTATCTAAAGGATTTAGAGCACGATTGGAACAATTTTTGTAAAAAAAAAAAAAATCGGATCAGAAGTAACACTTTTATCCTTATCGATTAGCAGTTTTGAGCAAATATCTTGCAAATTATGCATTTTATAAATTTATTAAGAGTATACAAGTATTTAGAGCTGGATTTGGAATAAATTTTGTATGAAAGAATTTCAAAATTTGGACCGGAAGTTATTCATCTATTTATTATAAGTAGGATTATTTTATTATGAAGATAAAAATATTGAAATAACTTTTTTATACAAAATTAGGAACACACATACGTATTTTAATAAAGTCAATTAGTTTTTAAGCAAAATGTCTATTACCTAAAGTTTAATAAGCGCATACAGGAATTTAAAATCAACAGCACCTTTTTTCTTGTAAAAATCTAAATTAAATCATTCATTGAGTAGCTATGCTTTTAGTAGTGAATGATAGTAAAATATGTTCCCACACACAGACCATTAATTAATTAATGAACATGTTTCATAGGGATTGAAATTGACTTTTTACGAATAATCAAAAATTAAAATTCATGGAAAGTAAGTAAATCTGAATATTTAATAAACAGGTCATAGTATTATAAATTGTCAATAAATTGTTCAAATATGAATTAATTTATAGTACATGTTAATATGCGGTATACTAATAGACTAATATACTTGATATGCGTATGTTGTTTGCCTTGACAAAGTTAAAGAAACATCGGGTGGGCTTGGTCATTTTTTGGATGTCAATGACATTGTTTATTTATTTGTTTATGTTTTTTGCTTGGAGTTACACTACTACAAATAAATAGTTTCGATATGATTGACACAATCAGTAACAGTCGAAACTGCAGCTTGCCAAAAAGTGAAATCGCAATAGATTTGATTACAGATGCTATTAAGAGGTCATGGCGTACTATTCGAACAGCATATGTATGTTTCCTAAATATATACACGCTGATTTACCCTTAACAACGCAGTCAGTGCATTGAACACGTCAAAAGTTGAGTATACTCCTTTTATGTGGCATTATGACTTTATATGTACAGGGTGTTTCATCGGTTGGGGTATCGCGAATTAAAGTGCCTAAATATAAAAATGTCGACTTCAAATTTTAACCACTTATAGAACTTTTAAACCGCTACCAGTAGGTTAGGTTGTTTTTGATAATATTATTTTATTTAATGCGTAAATAAAAAAAAACCTTCGTTCAAAAAATCAAAAGTACTCAGATTTTATTGAAATTCAGGTGTTAAAAAGATATGTCTATAAAATCAACTATGCAATTGAAAAAAAAATTAAAACTTAATCAATTATTGAATATTTTACAATAATTTCAAAATTAAAGGCAAGACGTTGAAGAATTTATGGGTTTTTTATTACAGTGTTGTGTGTTGAGTTTATAAGCGATTCAAGGTAAGAAAGTTAATATAAATTAGGAAAAATTAGGTATTACCCAGCTTTTTTGGCGCTAGCTGTAAATTCCACTAATTCAGATCAACATGACACTGTCACTGTGCGGATGTCAAGTGAATGGGTAATACCAGGTAGTAGAAAGTAAATATTTATAACAAATGTTCAAAATGGTGACCTTCTTGCTGCACACACAGTTCTAACCGACGCGTGAAGGAATTAAGAACTGTAGCGCCTCTGTTTAGCTGGTTAAGGCGTTCAAACGCATTTGTTATTCTTGCCCTCATATCCTCGGCGGTAGTTGGCGGTTGTTGGTACACCATCTCCTTCACAGCACCCCATGTGAAAAAATCCATCGGTGTTAAGTCGGGTGATCTGGCTGGCCATGGAACTGGCCCACCACGTCCGATCCAGCGTGCAGGGAACTGATTATCCATAACCTGACGAGCCCTTAGTGCGTAGTGCGGAGGAGCCCCATCTTGCTGCAGCCACAAGTGTTGGCGAACATTTAACGGCACATTTGCTAATAAATTGTAAAGATCATTTTCCAGAAAATTTGCGTAAAGCTCGCCGTTTAAATGCTGGTCAAAAAAGAAGGGGCCGATTAAATGGTTATCAATGATTCCCCCCAAACATTGACCGTCCACCTATTCTGAATGCGTTCTTCACGCATCCAATGAGGGTTCACTGGTGCCCAATAGTGTATGTTATGTCTGTTGACATGTCCACTGCTTCTAAAAGAGCATTCGTCAGTAAACAAAACATGTCTAAAAAAGTGCTCATTTTCTTCTAATTGTCTTTGTGCCCATTCACAAAATGCAACTCGATTTGCAAAATCATCCCCGTGAAGTTCTTGGTGAAGCTCGATATGATATGGGTGGTAAGTGTGTTTGTTGATTATCCGCCACACCGATGTCTTGCTGATTCCAGTCGCAACACTGATTTCTTTAGTGCTTATCTGAGGGTTATTGTCCACCATATTTAAAACAATTGCCTGATTCAGTTCATTGGTGACAGGTGGATTATTCACACTTCGATTTTTTGACGCAAGTGATCCCGTTTGCCTCAAGTTATCCACTAACCTTTTGAAAGTTCGACTTTCTGGGTGGATCCTATCCGGAAAACGTTCCGCATAAATCTGCTCAGCAACCGCGGCATTTTGTAGAGCTTCCCCATAAACAAGTATCATGTCAACTTTTTCGTCGGCAGAGAAAGTGAACGGCATTTTGAAAACAGAAAACACTAGCAAAACACAGCTTAAACAAATGAAGTTGACTCCGTGAAAATAGAATCACAACTAACATCACAAAGTACCTAAATGTAAGTTCAGAATGCCCTTGGAAACGCTTCCCGATTAGTAGAACTACAACAACAACTGAAGGCTTCAGGGTTGAATATTATCCGTCATAAATTTTTATTTATTATCCGTCATAAATTTAAAAGGACTACCTGTTTGCGGACAGCACAATTAGAAAGTTAAGTACCATAAATCTGTCGTAAGAAAAACGACATTATTTAATATTGACTTTATTTGACAAACGGTTTCGTTTATAAAAATTCTGATTGTGAAGTTAATATGGGTGATATTTCCACGTATCACCATTCAAATTTGAACATTTTTTGAGCACTTTTAATTTTTGATAATACGTTTTTTTTTTAATTTACGCATTAATTAAAATAATATTATCAAAAACAACCTAACCTGCTGGTAGCGGTTTAAAAGCTCTATAAGTGGTTAAAATTTGAAGTCGATATTTTTATATTTAGGCACTTTAATTCGCGATACCCCAACCGATGAAACACCCTGTACAATAGGGTGGGTCAAAAAACTTTTTTTTCTCGTATCGACTTCTATTAGCGTAAATATGTTGTATTCTTGTCTGCATTAAACTCCTCTAAAATATTATTAATTTATTTTTAGTGTAAGAGCCCGCGCTTTGATCTTCAATTTTGTTAAATTTTGAATATAACGACCATATCCCTTTTTTACATAACAACATAGCATTGTATTGCAGAAAAGCATATTACTGTATCCTAACGACTTTTAGGATCTCGAGAATTCAGACACACATGCAATTCCTTCATTGAAACGTATATCTTCTTCCAGGTAATATTTTTAATAGAATACATATAAAATAATACATAATAAAAAGATCAGTCTTGTTTTGCTACTCGGACAGTGAAGTTGTGTGTTTATTTTCTTATTTGAACTGTTTTAACTTCTAATCGTTATTATGGAAACCAGAAGCCAAGGTTATTTCTACCCGATATTCGGAAATGTAGAAGATATTAATGATGACGTTTTGCCAACTTGAAATGCTATGAGTGGCATAGGTTGCAACTAAAAATAACGAAGAATACTACCAAAGAACCATCGTTTTTAGATATTGCAAAACTTGTAGCTCAAAGGGTAGAATGTGTTTGGAGAAAATCGTCTCTTCCTACAGTTTCAAATACAAGAGTTATACAACTAATAAACGGTTATCATATAAAGTGCAAAAATCTAAAAAAGTCGTTGAAAAAAATATCCGTTTATCACAAAGAAAATTTTCTCCGACGTAGCAGAGTTTTGTTTGATATTTGTTCCTGTAAATGTAAACAAATTGAGCTTTGTTGCTGCCAAAGGCAATATAAGGTACCCAAAGAAGAACAGGAGTTTTGGAGTGACCAAAGGGGGCGAGAAAGATGCGTATTGGAGGTATAGATCGAGTTCTTACAACTAAATTGCAAAAAAGAGCAGCCCGAGTACCAAAGACAGAAAAAAACGTAAATAAAAGTCACGACAAAATTAACTCAAAATAGCAGGACTTGGAGTTATCTGTAAGTAATTCCAGTTCTTCTTGTGATGATTCTTTTAATTTACCGTCCACGTCAAAGGCAGAAGGAAAAAAAGAAAAAACAAAAAAAATTTTTTAGTTTGCCTAAGTTGTCAAAAATGTGTGACCGTTACGGTGTTTCCGATAGAGCAGCGGCTGCTATTGCTTCTTCTGTATTACAAGATATATCTCCTGGCAGTGAACCAATTGATAAATCAAAAATGCGACGGGAAAGAAAAAAGTACGTAATGAATATATTCAAAAGCAGAAGCAGCTAAACCTGCCAGCTTTATACTTTGACGGCCGAAAAGATAAGACGCTTAATATTATTAAAAAGGGAGCTAAGAAATACAGAGAAATATTGATTGAGGAACATGTATCTGTTCTTATGGAGCCAGATTCAGTTTATGTTGGCTATGCAACACCACAAAGAAGTACTTCTAAAAGTATTGAAATGTCAATTATTGCCCTTCTTTCGTCTCAAAAAATTAATAAAGAAAATTCGATGGCAATTGGTGTGATTGTACAGTCACTAACACTGGGAAATTTAACGGAGTAATAAGACTATTGGAAAAAAGACTTCAGCGCCCACTGCAATGGATTATTTGCATGCTACATTTGAACGAATTGCCATTAAAACATCTATTGAACAAACTAGATTGTGTTACCAAGGGACCATAAACGCATGCTGGTCCTATTGGCAACTTATTAGAAAACCGCGAAAAACTACCCATAACCAAGTACGAGAGAATTGAAGGCCAGCTTCCGGAAATACAATTTGAGGGCTTAAGTACAGATCAAAAATATTTGTATGAAATAACTATATCTGTTATAAGTGGACACTGCCACGATGGCTTAGCTAACAGGTCTCCAGGAAATATATACCATGCTCGATGGCTAACAAAAGCAAATAGAATTTTACGTTTATATATTTCTACATCAAACCCGTCATATTAGCTAAAAGTATTAGCTGAGTATTGTGTAAAAGTTTATGCTCCAGTATCGTTTGAAATAAAAACAAATCCAACTTGCAAACATGGGTCTAAAAATTTTTGGAAACTGGTAACAAACTCACGATACCTTCCTGCAGAGTTAAAACTAGTAATAGATCCCGTAATTCAACGTAACGCCTATTTTGCTCACCCAGAAAGCTTGCTTCTATCGATGTTGTTGGATGAAAATAAAACAGTGATAGAACTGGCAGCCAGACGAATTCAAGAAGCACGAATCTCACCTCATACCAATGGCGGCTGCTGCAGGGAGGGCAACGGGGCACTGCCCCCCCCCCTGTGACAAATTGCCCCGTAACAAATTTCTTTTAACAGATAAATTAATTATAAATACCTAATTTCTATGTAATTTTTCTGATTTGTTTGATACCAAATAATATGTTTTCGGAAGTAACAGTCCGTCTTTTCAGCCCGTTTAAAGATCGCAGTCTGACGTAAGCTCCGGGGCATCTCGCGCGACTGCCCCGTCTGCATTAGAAATCGACCGATGAAACTGGCGCGGGTAGCGCGCGTATATATGTAGGCGGCGGGGCACTACTTTATGGTGCCGGATCCGAGTAACGGTCCAGTATGTAATATACAGCGGTGAGTGTATGTTGTAATTTCTATCGGTGCAAATGCAACTATGAATTGCGTTAGTAACATTAAGACAGAATTAAAAAATCTAGGTCTCCCTAGACCAGATTTATTGATTAAACTAGATCACAATTTGAAACCTAATAAAACCGTGAAGAGAAAATTCAACAGAAGCTCTTACAGTTTATCAGACTGGTTGTGTGGGTGGAATGTGCAAAATGCTTTTTTCTATTTCGGTGCTATAAAGTTCACTTTACGACATCCGTTTTGGTTTCAAAAGTATTTCTTTATCGCACGCTAATTTTGTTGTTTTGACGTTGGTAACAAAAAAAAAAAAAAAAAAAAAAATTGAACCAAATTATATTTAAATGTCAAAATGTAAGCCTTTAATGTAACAAACATGTGCAATAGAAGTTGTACAAAGAATAAAAAGCACACATGCTAACATTTTATTTACTAATTAACAATATAAATTGTTAAGCAGAGTTGGATGATAAGTTTTCTGATGCTACTATTGTAATTTACTTCCAAGGTTGAATAGTACAACTGTTATAAAAGTTTGTTTTTGATAATATGGCGAGACTATGTTGACGAAAGATTTTGTAAATTGTCTTCTGCTATTTTGCGAATTTCTGGGGGCGTGCAAAATAGAAAAAATCAAGTGAACGGTGTTTTTCTACTTTGAAGAGAATAAAAACATTTTCTAGAAATACCATGCAAAAAAGCAGACTATGTGCCTTAGTAATGTGTTCGATTGAAAAACAATTACTGACATCAACACCAAACTTCAATGAATGAGTTATTAATCATTTTGCTGATCGTAAGGAACGGCGGATGGATTTTATTTTCAAACAAGTTAATTAAATAGCATATTGAGTTTGTTTTTTGTCTGTACTTAATTTTTGATATTAAACACTCAGGCCCCCCCGGTGCTCTCCCGTCCCAAAAAATTACGGACCGCCACTGCCTCATACTGGAAAACAACCTCGCGTGTTTGAGGTCCCGACTATCAATTTTGACGCAAGTAACTACTTTGAAGTTATAAATTGGAATCAAAAGTTTTTCGATTCACCAATTCTTCGAAACATCACTGACAAAATAAATGCGACAGTTGAAAGTGATAATCTAATTTTTGCCAAGCTGCCATGTCATACTCAGGCGGTGGAACGAACTGTGAAAATAGTGTCAGAAGCATCCATCACTCTATGCGATAAAAAATCAAGAGAAGGTTTAATACAGACGAAACTTGAATCAAGACGAGAGATGCCCAGATTTGACAGTAAACAAGATTTTGTAACCAAAAAATAAGTAATTTTGTGACTTTATTGTTTTATGTTGAATAAGAACCAAAGTTTTATTTTTTTTTAAGTTTAATTAAAAATGTTTTCAGTTTTAATTAATAATAAATGATAGTAAATAAAATATTAAAATTTAAAAAATGGCTTTTTTTTTCAAAAATACTTAATTCTTAGGAGCTCCGGCGCGGGCTCAAGATGTGACTTTTTTTAACTTTTTTTAGCAATTTTTATTTGTCTTAACGCAAGACAAAAAAATATTGCTATTGGAATATGATACGAGAACCTTTATTTTTTCTCATACATCAGTGACCCACCCTAATGTACAACCCAAAATTATTTACAATTAATAAAGTGTTCGGGAAGAAAGCTACATTTTAATTTACTGTATTACTTTGAGCTAGCTGTTGTCTATAAATAATTTATGAGGTCAATTTGTTGCAAATCGTGCTAACATGTTTTGTCTCAAATAAAAAAAAGAGTTTCAAATATTTCACTAAGACCGTAAACACAACATTAGAACTGTTGTATCTGAACATTTTGATATATGAAATAGTTAAGAATGCTTGCCGAGAAATTTAAATTTATGTTTTGTTATTTGTTATAGTAAGAGTAAAGAATTTATATTAATAAAATAATAAATAGATAAAAATGCATTTTTGGAAGAATATGTCACATTTATCGAAAGTTAGGATTAAATACGATGACTTAACCCATTTTGGTATAAACTCGATAAATATTTCAGGAAATTTTGTGTGTATAAAATAAATTATTGATATTTGCATCAAAGTTGCTAAAAAAATTATGGTAAAATGTAAACTGCTTTTTAAATTTAATATAAAAGTATTTAAAAATACAACAACAAAGATATAAATATACAAAAATATTGTTGTATAAATTATGCTAATCACTTTCACTAGTACAATTTTCGCCACAGATAATAAATTGTTCTCTGATATACACCAATTCATTCAAGTCCCACATGATGATTTCCGTACTTAATTACATCGTCAGTACATTTTTTCCATTTGTTCTTTGTAACATTTATAATTGATAAAATCCCTTGTATATATACCTAACACCGTGACTAAAGTATTTTTAAAAGAAACCCTTTTTTTTAATCTTTATTAAATTGAGCTCGCAATACGGAAGTTACCTCAGTACACTTTTATTTGCAGCCCTTGCCTTGCTCGCAATACGGAAGTTACCTCAGTACACTTTTATTTGCAGCCCTTGCCTTTTTATTGGTTGTATGTGTACCATATTGTTCCTTATGAAGGGTGCTCCTGAAATAAATCCGTTAGAATTACTTGCATGTAATACAGGGCGAGGCTGAGTTGGACCAAATCCCTTGTAGGCAACTTCAAAGTTTTAATCCTATGGTCGGTCAAGTCATAATGAGGGTTGGTTTTTGGAAGAGGTAATTAGACAATAAATATAAATATATAAAGCTCCCTAAATTATTTTAGTATTTAGTTTTCTACTATACTGTGCCTATCAAGTATGGAGTTGTTAATAATAATAAATTTAGTGAAGCAAATTTACTTGCTGATGGGTCTATTCGTTGGAGAAGTACTTCAAAAAAAAAGTGACCAGCAAAGTTATATACAGAAAGACGAGATGTTCATAAACTCAAAGCCGAAAAGAGTATATTTGAACAATATCATAGTGAAGAAGCAAATGTTGAAAGAAAAGAGCTGTGGACAATTTGTTCTATAGGCCATCCAAACTTATTAGTCATGAGGTACGTACCTATGTTTAATTATAATAAATTTATATTTCTATTAAATTAAGTGATGACTGTTTTTTTATCATATTGAAAAAACGTTTAGATATGCTGTCTACACAAACGCGTATTTCTTAGACGTCCCATTTTACCTTTATGTATTTTCAAGTTAAATAAATATTAACAGTACTTTTCCTAGTACCACTAAAATCGGATGTTAATATAAGGTTATCATAAAGTAACTATAAGGTACTGTTAAATAAACATTGTACGTTTTTCCAAACAAATTTGTTGCTTTTAGAAATCTTATATATTTTTTTCGCCAAGAGTTCGGAAAACCCGGATGTCATTAAGGATTGAGCACACACACACATTTTAATGTTTTATAGAAGCATTAAGATAATTTGTGAGAGTTTCGTTAATGTTTGTTTAAGATCATCATTAAACTTATGTATTTTTAATTGCACATTGAATAAAATCATCAACATATTTTGACGTAGATGATATTCTATTTACAGTTGTAATATAAATCTTTAAAGCCCTTGCTAACAGGGCAGCAAAACGCTTAAAATATAAATAATAGTAATATTATTTATATTACTATTATTATATACAAGAGTAGTGGTCCATATATCGTTCTCTTTCGAAGAACATGTTTAATGAATGAATGCTATCTTTATTTACCTAAAGGTTTATATAGGCATGATTTAGTTGCGAAAGGGACTGATTTGTATCTGTAGTATCGATGTATAAATACAGTAAAATTGAAACTAGTATATACAATGTGACTAATCTCAAGTGAAAGTTGTGTGTCCTAAATTTTTAACTTGGTAGTATTGGGTAATACTTGAAGATAGCTGTAGTTAAGTGCACATACGTTTTCGACAAATGTTTCCTGTTATATTTATATTACTAAAGAAAATGAACGAATAAGATTTTCAACTTTTATAATAAAAAAAAGTCATTTATATCACAATGTTATTAAACTAAGTGTTCGAAATAAATAGAAAAAATCAGGATAGGTATCTGCCTAACAAGAAAATACCCTAATCTGGGCATTTTTATGATACCACCACACTTCACTTAAGATTGATCTCATTGTATGAAAGTGAGCTCGTTGTAAACTAATCACGAAACAATTTGACAGAATCGAATGCTTGCAAACTATATACTTCAATTACACACGGTTCTGGTCACATAACATATACACTGAATCGAGAATATTACTAGGTTTATTATTTATTTTTGTAATTTAATATTATTTGGCTCGTATATTTCTATAAATTACCTGTTCAAGTAATGGAACAGTTGCAGTCATCACTAGCAGATGATAATCATAACAACACAGCAATAGGTATAACAGGGTAAACATAATGCATAGACTCATTTCCATTATCAATTTGATTGTCTGACAATATCTTCGACTTGGTGATTGATTACACTCAAAAACTGCGTTTCTTTTCATAGGTTTTAACTCGTGGAAACATAAGCTATACCTGCACTTATATAAATCAAATTGGAAATAAATAAATGTTATGCACAACATATATAGTGTAATCAATTTCATGAAGGATGCTTGGCCTAAATTTTTAAGTTGGCATTATTGACTAGTTGACAATGCTTTCATTCAGCAGACACAACAGTTGCACAACTGTTCAGTGATCATGTCCAGTAGACGAGCGCTAACTCTGAACATGTTCAGGAGCGGCCGCCATTTTTGTGAGCGGAAAAATTCTATGCTCAGTTATTGAGCGTACTTTGTACGCATGCGCCATTGATGCATTCCAAGACCAACCTAATGCATAATATTGAAGAAAGTTACTAGAAAAGTAAGATACAACAAGTTAAAGGTATTGTGCAGAAGTAAATTTATTAAAATATTGGAGTTCACCCAGTATTTTATTCGGGATTGGAAAACCACTAAAAACTACGCCAAAACTTAATGCAGCAAAATAATTTATTATTATTGTTTATTCGGTTTAATCACTATAATTTTAACATATGGCAGCAATGAAAAGTACCAAATGACAGACGATGACATAAAGGTGAGCGGTCCTGTCCATCGAATACTCAACTGTTGTGAAGTGAACGGTTGGAGCGGGATCGGTTCCCGATCCGTCTGCTGAATGAAAGCAATATTGACTAATATTTATGTATAGATACTGTGTGTAGCCAAAAGTTGAATATTTAATAGCCAATATTGTGTTTATAAAGATACATTTAGAAAAACGTAGGGACACAGAAATAAAACCTATAAAACAATAAATTGAAACAAAATGACAGCGATTGTACGAATTCAGAATACGTATCTCTCTAATAAAAAAAAATGCCTTAATCTAGGGATTTTTAAGGTACCACCTCACTTCAGTTGAGATTGATTTCATTGTAGATCTATAGTAGATACAATAATGAACGTATGAATAATTTTAATTAAAATTAAATTGAAATTATAAAGACTTTCAATCAGTTATACGATTTATAAAATTACGCTCTTTACACGCTACAATAAATTTATATAAATAATAATTGCACTACCTTATTCATAATTCCGTACGCATATCAGCGCGTACAATCTCTTACCATGCCGTCGTTTCACGGCAAGGCCATTAATTAAGCAAAGTATGTTTCGTATATCCCATAAGAGAACTATACTAAATCATAATTACGTAATTTTCTTTTTATTTTAATTTTTTATTGATAATGAGCATATATTTATATCAGTTAATAACATAACCTATATTAAATATCCTTTTTTGTTAAGCGACATATGTGTTAGTGGACGTAAAAATTTGTACTTAGTTCTTTTTGAATCAATAATAATGTGTTCATGTACATATTAAATACGTAACAAGGTATGTATATGAAGTGTTAAGAAATTAAATAATAAACTGTATTAATTGACAAATGAAATTTGTGTCACTGCTACTACGATTTTAAGATTACCTAATGTAATGATATAATCGATACGTGTATGGGTGTTTGTATCTGCAGTAGTTATCCATGTGAATAAACGTAAATAACATATGCCCACACACTACTTTATATTTGTCACGTTATGAATCGCAAAGGTGCCATAAAAATCGCTAAATATATATAGCAGGCAAGGCGTTTATTTCAGATATATATATGTATATGTTAACGATCAATGTGACAATGTGGTAGCATATAGTAGGTTGCCAGTGCGTGCAATTAAGAGTACTAAATACTTATGTAATTGTTATATGAATGATGTTTTTTTTTATATCGAAAGTCTATTTAAAGAAATATTCTGGATCTAATTTAGAAGTGGTGACAAGTAGCAAGTAATGATAGCATAATTTTAAATAAAACAAAAACCTCTTGGTAAATCCTATTAAATGATGTGACAGATTTTAAATACCTACAAATTATCTATTGTAATATATTATAGTCAGTATGTAGATAATAAGGTTCTGTCAGTATTCATTAAAACAACAACATATTACATTTAAATAGGAGTAACCACAACTATATGTAGTTAGTAAAACTTATACTTGAAACACTGCGGGTCGCTGGTCATTAGCCTATCACATATAAATTAACGCTCAATGTGGTAGCTCATTACATATAGATTGGCGCCCAGCGTGGGGCATCAATATAACACAGTATGCTTTATTCATTTACATATTTTTAGTAGTACCTATCAACACTTATATGTATGAAATTGTGATTTTAGTAACTGTTAAAGCTTCTGTGAAACATAACATGAGGTTTTACTAGGTAATTTAAATGATCGCTTAGAAAACGAGATTCACGAAGGCAGGCCGTGAAAAAAAATTGTAATAATTAGAGACCGGACACGAGAGGCCGATGATTCATCGACCACGGGCGCACTATTAAAATTTTGTATTTTTAAAGAGTTTATAATTTTATTTATATAAGTGGAAAACAAGTGGGCAGTGATCTATAAAATACGAAATATATTATTATTTTTTCATTTTGTAGTACAAGTCGAGTAAACTTTATTTATCTTAGGAAATATAAAATAAATAAAATAAATTAAAAAAAAGAACTTCTTTAGCCTCTACCTACGCCGATGAAGAAAGGAATTTAACAGTAAAATCGACGAAAACAGATGTGCAGTTCACCATATGAACAGTGCTATTCAGTAAATGCATTTATACACTATTTCTTTTGTCCGTCGTAGTTTCGGCCTGACACGTTCAGTCTTTAGTAATAATTTCAGTAAAATTCTGGCTAAAGCTAAAAATCTGGGTTTATTTCTTGATAATAAGTTTTGCCAATGTGATCAAATTTCTAAATATATTAAAAATACTTATCTTAATTTCAACAAACATTACCCTTTGAGAAAAATATTAAATCAATGTATCAAGAAGAATGTGTGTATTGTACCAAAATAAATATACTGTTTTTCAATCTACCATGCTGCTTTGAATCAATTTACTTCATGTCGGATATAGAGGCTTTAGAATGTATATCTTCAGTATCTTTCTAATTTAAGGAAACATGATCATATTTCTCACAAAATTCGTGAAACTTGAAGATATTATGGTCGCCGGCAATATTTACTATTCCGTATTTTTCACAAAATTATGAATCCAGAACTCTGGTATACCTATATAGACAATCGAATAAAAGTTAGAACTGATAACATAACAAGATTCCGTGTGCTCATGTCATCTCCTTTGCAAAGAATGGTTGATTATCAAAGGTCCATTTACTTTGATGATTTTCCAGAATTATAACGGAATTCCTTCGGAATTTAAGTAGTTTTCTTTTCTGAAATACGTACATGTTTGTTAGTTGTTGTTCTAGACTTCTTGCATAATCGTCAAACTTAGGATTTAGTTTAGGAATTGTCTAATGATTGTTTTTTAGTCTTTTTCAATATTAAGAAGCAGTTTTACTGAGATTTGTCTTGAGACTGGGTTCTACGACTTCAATATACTTTCTACATAATGTAAATTGTTAACACTGTTATTATTATATGTGTTATATGCTTATTGTATCATAGTACCTAATGAAAAAATATAATTGTTATAATTATTTCTACACAATATTTTAAAGCCATATTGACTGCCCTTTCTTTATTAACTGTAATTTATTAAAAAATCATGTTTACTTATTGTAATTTTATGTGAGTATGGTAGTAGAATTATCCACAGGATTATTTTTGTATAACCGCTGTATACCACTGGTAAAAGGCAGTAGTGATCTTACTTCCGTTTCCCACAATTGAATCTACCCTATACTCTCTGTTACTTTTGTGATAACCAAACTCATGGACATGTACAATAATCTATGATAATGAAAGATCTAGTAACTTGTTTGTTTCTTCAGCTGTTTAAAACCAAACACTATCACCCGTTTACAGTGCTCTGCTTTTCGAACAATCCTATGCAAGTACAGAAGACTTAGAAATAGATGATGATTTTCAACTAATGACGTAACTTCTGTAATTTTGTGTGGGTCAAGCCTTCCCTCATGCTTCTAAGCGCACCTTCTTATTTCCGTTCTAATTGTTGGAATGTCATAATTCTTGTTAATATCAGCATTTCTAACATATACAGCCAAATAGGTTTAAAAATCTGACAACATTTTGTTATGCTGGGATTGGCTGAAATTTCTTCCTATATCAGCCATTTAGATTGTCAAAATGTTTGTTCTTCTTTTTTTCTTTTCCTTACTTCTTTCATTTCAGGTTATTGTAATGTCATACCTAGTCATCTGGCTTTTGTTTACGTAAGGAACTGCCATTCCATTTTCAATGATGATGCAGGACTGTCAAGTCTTTTATTGATATAGTTAAGCTGTAGTGATTTTTCATTTAATTTAATATTCCAATGTTTGGTCTAACCAAATATGCAATGGTGTTAATATTTTTTTTCTAGTAGTCGGGTAGAAATCATCTGGTCTTGTTATATTGTAATCAAGTAGTGTCGTCAGCAAAAGTAGCTAATTTCTCCTATTTGCATATCTGTCAAATGTGAATATGCTTCTACCTGCTTTATTTTGAACATTCTCGCTTATATATACGGTGTAAAAATTTCAACATATTACAATTTTCTTATCATTCTTTCATGCCTCCGCATAAGAAGAGATCTATATTTAAGTGTCAATCAAAAGTATTGACCCTCTACTTGGAAGATTGCGTATACCGAGGTCGTCATATTTTAATTTCTGATAGGAAAGTAGTAAGTGGAAAAGAGCGCGACGAATTAAACTAAAGATAGACATAAGCGAGGCTGCCACACTGGACATTTGTAAGGCGTGGGGGTCCCCCGCCACTCCGTTGCTCTCCCTCCACTGTTAGCAAGCAGGCATCGCTGCATATGTATAAGATCATCTTCTGCATATGATAGAAGTGCAAACCGAAATTAAAATTTGACGCTTACGGTATATTAATCGATTTTCGTATATTCCCTTGGCGTAAAGATAGATTCTGCTACCCATCCACTGAATACAAGTAGTAACAGTAGAAACCATAAATATCCAAATTTAAAATTAGATATAGGGTAAAGTGGTTAAATATGCCCCACATTTTGAAAAAAAATTGTAACTTCAAAAATAGTAATATATTTTAATATATTATTTCATGAGTATAACAAAACATAAGTACTCTTCTAGTAAAAAAATAAATCTTTAGAAAACTTAACATCTATATTCTAAAATTATTATTTTTTTTTAAGTCAAGGTGGGGCGTTTTCGCCTGTAATCATGTGAAATACGCCCCGATGCAAATAATTAAATTAATTGCTTGGTTTTCTTTTTTGGGGATGGTCCACATCCATTGCACACATCTCCATAGCTCGTACAAGTTTCGTGGAGCCATTTTGTGCATTTTGTGCACTGAATCCAGTCAGCACGAGACTTGGTCGAATAATAATATTCACCACATTGAACGCAACAGTCTTCTGCTTCATCAGAAAGCTCATCAGAGCCAGATGGACTCATTTCTGGTTCACTTTCGGAACTAGAGGAGCTGTAATTTCCTTTCCTCTTCTTTCCATTTTTCTTTGATCTTTCTTTCTTGTTACGACCAACTACAGATGTAGAAGCTTTGGCATCACCTTTTGCTTTAGCGCCGGATTTCGTAGGACCAACTTTCTTTTTCTCTTGAAGAAGGCGTCTCTT
The DNA here is from genome assembly GCA_963170755.1 of Amphimallon solstitiale. Taxonomy (NCBI): domain Eukaryota; kingdom Metazoa; phylum Arthropoda; class Insecta; order Coleoptera; family Scarabaeidae; genus Amphimallon; species Amphimallon solstitiale. The sequence continues at coordinate 87,280,903 of OY720679.1, forward strand.
TACTCGATTTATTGGAGATGTTAATTCTAACGCATGCTGTTTTCGTTTTGGGGGGTCTAATGGGATGAGAGGAAGTGGATTACTTTCTTGAAGAAATTTTGAAGGTGTTTCTTTTTCCTCCTCATCAGCACTTGAATTTAATAAGGCTTGTTGGTTATTTCGATTTTCAGAAGTGATCTTAGGGGTTGGAGTTGACAAGATTTGCTGGTTCATCTGGTTTGTAGAACTGGATGCCACTGGTGAGTCTCTACCAGTTTGTGGATGTTCTTTATTTACCGCCGCTGTTGCTGCGTCAGAAATGGAGAAAAAATGGTCTGGAATAGCTTGCGGATTGTAGGGGAAAATTCCACAAGCCTTAAAGCCAGAGACTGCATTGGCTACAGTTGCTGCTCTAACCCACGCATTGCCAATCAATGACGAAATCACTATTCTAGAGAGTTTTCTGTTTTTGTGTTGTATCATCCAGTTTTTAGCCTCCTGGGAAAAGTAGGTTTTTAGGGGACCAAAAAATGATCTGTCAAGTGGTTGTAGTGCCTGTGTGGTGTGGCTAGGCAAACATAACAACACCACGTTGTTTTCTGAAGCTAAATCCAACAATTCGATTGTATTACAATGAGAAGCATGTCCGTCCAGAATCAGAACAGCTTTTCCTTCGCCTTTTTTTGGCAAAAAATAATCTTTAAACCATTTGAGGAACAATTCACTATTGATGTACGACGACTTAGGGTTCATAAATACGTCGGAACCAGGCGGAAGGCCGTCTGAGAACTCTTCTTTTCTGTTTTTTCCCTTGAATATCAAAACAGGTGGCATGAAATAACCTTCTGCGTTGCAACAACCAATCAAAGAAATGTTTTCACCTCTTTCGGTGCTGGTTATCGAATAAACATCTTTGGCACCTTTTGTTGCCACCACCTTTCCTGGTTTATTATTGACTTGAATTCCCGTCTCGTCGACGTTGAATATTTTTCCAGGTTTATGAAGCAAATCATTTGTAGTCAGAATTTCCAATAACAATTGAAAATAATTGTTTACATCATTTCTGTTCATACCTTTGGCTCTGGCTACCGACAGACCTTCTGACTTGCGTATTGAAAGATCTTTATTGCGGCGCAGAAATGCTCGAAACCAATCATCACCAGCTGATCGTTTTTCTCTTGAAAATCTGTTGGTAATTCCAAGTTTCTCGGCAAATTCAAAAGCCATTTTTTTCACTCCAGCAGCATCGGGTGCAAAACCCACTTTTTCAAGTTCTTTTATGTACTTGACAAGCCTTTGCTCATGCTGAAACCCCAACTCTGGACAGCGCCCCAAACGTACTTTTGCATCTGCTTTCGTTAAATGCCTTCTGATAGTACGCGAAGCTATTCCATAGACTCTGCTAGCCTCATTGGTGCCCATTCGACCAGTAGATATCATCTTCATCGCCTCTTCCAAAGCTTCTTCGCTCCAGTTGGCTCTTGTTGTTTTCCTCACGTATTTTTTCCCCATTTTGTATGCTAAAATGTAGAAAAACTATGTTGAAAAAGTGGGGCTTATTTCCCTAGGTTTTGATGGGGCGTTTTTACAAAATGCTGGTGAAAAAGGCCCCACCTGTCCACCAAACAAGAAGAACGCGCCAACAATGCGATGCACAGCGTATTCGATAGGTTATGTTACCAGTTACTCACAACACAGTTAGGTTTTGGATAAAAACATTTCGCTGAAGAGAAATTAATAAATAATGGAACTTACCCACAAAGTTTGCTGACTTCCTAAACTATATTTTCACTTGAAAACTTTTTCCAAAGCAGAAAACAGATTCAATGTGCTTGAAACATTTATACATCGTTAGTAGTGTCTGTCTACTTTAGTTTTTACAACTAGTGCTTCCATCTATGTCACAGAAGTTGGACTTTGAAGTAGTGGGGCATTTTCCCCACTGGGGCGTTTTTCACCACTTTACCTTATGTGGCAAAAAATATCTTTTTTTAGAATTCCTTAAATTACCCATTAAATATGAAATATACTAAAATTCTATGAACAAGAAAATCTTCGGTGACGTTATGGTAAAAAAGTGGTATATATTTAAATTACCAGTTTAGTAGATTTGATAAAAAGCTATACATTCACAAATATCTACCTGACATTCACAAAAACTTATACAACTGCTCTTCCTTCATAAACACAAATTGTACGCTAATTGGAACCGATGGTTTCAAGTATCAATTTTAAAAACTGAAAGGTGTGGATTCAATATATACCCATTAGATGTCATTCCTACCATTCAGTCCAAGTTACATGACACAATAGTAGGATTTACTGACATGCGACTTCAAGTGATTTTCGCCCTTACTGACTGAAGTTCGTAAAAGCCATGTCAGATCAGATTTAGAACACTAAAATTAAAGTATTAATTAATATTTCAGGATATATAGCTTCCGCTCTTACATGAAAGCCAGTTACAAATTGTATATTACGTATTACATATTAATTTACTATAAGTTGAGTTATTTTGGCAACCCACGCGGCCGAAGCACGAACTAAAGACCAAAAATTTCCATCGACAGGAACAATTTCGAAACAATAACACTAAATTAAGTAATTAAATTTCAAGATATATAGCTTCCGCTGGTAAAATACTATTACATGAAAACCAGTTACAAATTAAATATTACAAATAAAGCTATTAAATACTAATTTTCTACACCTATATTTTATATAATATTTGGATATACTATTTAGTAGGCAAGCATTGTTGACAAATTTAAATTGTTTTGATGACAATTATAACAATCGTCAAAAGATAATTATGACAAATATCAAAAGGTGTATGAATGTTACTATTTATGACAGTCCTGAAATGATTTTTGTAGGTTATATTACTTGACAGGTAAAATTTTGCAACATATCAAAATTGACGCCATTTTATTTTAGTGGCGCATGTCGGATGAGATAATACTTGCATATTCTATGTGGTAGGCAAGTATTGTTGACAAATTTATACTGTTTAAATGAAAATTAAAATATACATCAAAAAGTAATTATGACAAATGTGAAAAGGTGTATGATATACCTTTTGTAGATTATATTACTTGACATTTTCCGATTCAACTATATAACAATTTGGTTATCATTTTCTATGGTGTCATAATCATTTTATATTTACTTTTCAAAGAAATATTGCAAGTAATTATTAGAGAGTTTTGAATTTGTCCTTATTAAAGATTCGAAAATAAAATCAAAATACCTACTTGTAACATATATTTTTTATATTAAAAATAACAAAAAAAAAACAATATAATCACAATACCACAACAAAAACAAAAAAAAACAATAACTCTTATCGCTACATTTAAAATATTGCACAAAACATTAGGTACATTGTTTATTATTTTCAGTCAACAAATTAGTAGTTGTGACGGTCACCCATGCAGAACATATTTTCAAAATTTTGTATATCAAGATATTTATTATCTTTCAAATTACAGAATTCTCTTAGTTAACCAACATTGATGTATTTCTTTTGTAATAATCAGTCTTTAAAACGAAGTTTGTGGTGTAACGCAGTTATGTTTTCTATAATTGATAACATTCCTTTCGTTAGTATCAGATATTTATCAAAATAACTTTGATTATTAAAATTTGTAACGAACTTATTTAATTATAAAAATTTACTCGTAGGTGTGATTCGAACTCACAACCTCCCGATCACTAGTCAGGTATACTCGCTATCTGTTCAAATCTTTTAGAAGATTCGAACACTCATCACCCTCGATAGCCCGGATGGATAAATTTCAACTGTCACCTGAGGGTAAATTTTTATAATTAAATTTACCTAATTAAATTGTCAGTGATAAGCAGAGAAAACTATACAATTTAAACATAGAAAACTTATATCAATAAAATTATGAAAATTATTTTTTAAGATTTTCTGTTATTAATATTAAATGCAATTCGAAAAATCTGAGATAAATAATACTCATAATTATTAATCAACGTATTAAATACGTCTCACATCAATATTTAAATAAGGTTTATACGGTGTTTCAAACTATAGAAAGTAAAATTTTCTTCAACGCTGACGATGTCAGAAATAAAGATTTTTGACCATGCTTTATTACCGCAATATATTTTAGCTAATGTAAAAAGTACAAATACATTTAAACATAGCATTGTTAATACTGATCAAAACAGTCAATAAACTATAAAGCTTTTACAAAGTACAAATTAATGTAAAAGCACTGGTATTGACTTAACTCTGGTTATGGAGAAATGTTAGATGAAACTTGTTCAGACGTGAGCATTTTAGAGGAGACTTACTCTAATCTAATTGATAATCTTTAGTGAGGGGATAAACTAGACAAATGCTATATATTTTTGGCATACAATGAGGTTACTCAAAATACTGTTGTTTTTATGTCTTTGTCATAGTCATGACAGAAAAACCATGATATTAAGCAAAAATGGTGACTATGATTGAACTTTATATCAGAAAAAAGTATGTTTGTATCGATATTTTCTTCCAATTCATTAACTAATTATAATATAAAGAATCAGTAACAGAATTAAAATCAATAATCTATAACAAGTAAAAACATATCTTAAAACATATACAAAATTTTAAAACTCTGCATGACATATTAATATATTTTTTTAGTTATTTAGGTACTAAAATAACAATAATTTATAAATTTAATAACAAATAAAAAGTTTAACTATAAAAATAATCTGAATAAATTATCTTTGTTTAGTGATAGGAATAACTTCTCCGAGCGTATATCGGACGCCCAATACTTCTTTGCCGTTTCAAATCATTATTATCCTTACTTGAATACAGTGCTGGAGCTACATTTTTGTTTGAAAAGTAGTTATGATAAGGCAACTTTGGTCTGCTACGTTTAAATTTTAAATTTCCCGTGGAATAATTCCTTAATCCGGGAGTCATCGGTGTCTTTTTATTTGTCCTGAAAGTGTTCGGTATTGACCCTTGACCAATAACACCATTGTTGTGGTTATTACTTCGAATTGGTTTGAAACCAGACTCGTAGTTAACTTGTGTACCTTCATTATTTTCTTTATTCTTATAGTAATCAGTCAAGAAATTTTGATATTGTTCTTGGGTAAATTGTAAGGATTCATTTATTTTTTCTTGTTTATAATAGTCTGTTAAAAATTGTTGGTAATCCTGATTGGTAACCTGTTCTTTAGTGGGGGTTTCTGTCACTTCAGGAAACGTTACAGGTCCTGGTAGATATTCTTCTTTATTTTTAATACTTACATTTTCGGGACTATAGGGAATTTGCGGTATTTCATGTGATGCTGGCTTTTTGTCATAGGAAATATGATCTATATTCACTTCAATAGGTTTAACTACACTAACATCTACTGGTTCTATATTTTCCTTAGGCTTTATTAGATTCAAGTCAATAGGAAGCTTCGTTCGTGGAGTCTTGTATTTGGTATATGTACTTAAACTTTTCGTGCTGTCAGAAATATGATCGGCATCCTTTATATTGGAATAAACATCAGGTTGTTCTGAAATTTCGTATTGACCGCCATCAATCTTGTCGTCCTGGGGTAAGTAAACATATTTCGTTTGGGGTGTATAATATTCGGAGTGCTCTGCTAGATTATGAGCATCAATACCTTGACTTGTATCGGGGGTAACATCAGCTTCTCTGTATGTGTACTCTTGATGGTGATTCTCTGGATTTGATGGTCTTAATTCGAATGTTTTGTGACTGGTTGCTTTGTTGGTATGCTGGTGATAGGAAACTCCTTTGTGTTTTACAACTGCGTTAAATCCGCTTTTTGAATCTGCTGTGTAATCTACAATCCTGACAGTGCCATCTGGTTCGACCAATGAATAGTGACCTCGAATGGAGTCGCCATCTTTCTTTTCCCATTGCTGTTTAACGTCACCAGTATGCAAATCTTTGACTCCATAACTGAAGCTGTAGTCTTTAGGGGTCTGAAAATTATAAATATTATTAGTGGTGAATGAAGCATCTATTAAAATCGATGAAAGTGGTTTGTAATATTGACAACTGGTAGATTATATGTATAGGCGAATTCAAAATATTTTTGTTCTTTCGATGATTGTTAATATAATCAAATTATGTATTTAGCAACTTATCATTAATTCATTGTTTTTTAAATAGAACATCTGTGGTTTATAAGATACATAAACAGCAAGAATATACCAGGTGTCTCAGCAAAGCCACAGAGTTAATTATCGGAATATAATTATGAAGATAGCAAAGAAGATTTAATAGAAGAACTGTGGATAATCATTTGATATGTTATGTGTGCTATTTCCATCGTTTGGATCCTGAATAACCGACGTTTCGGCGGACATTACATTTGCCGTCTTCAGGGTAGCTCTATAAAGGACTATTTCTAGCCACAAACTAAACTACATGGTGTCTTTAAGTTGAAATTTGTGTAAAATGCTTATGATACTTCTAAATGTCAATGTGACGAGTTATTTGACAACAAGTTTTTTGCTTGATGGGGTAGTTGGTTGGATGGTAATGAGTAAAGTTGGCATTTTATGTAAAAAAACACCTTTTTTAGTATTAGGAACATCAACTTAATATTTTGAATATATAATGAGATGAATGGTATACAAAAAATACATATTTTGCATAAAATAAAGTTCTCGTACATATCTTTAGTTTTTGTGCATATAGTGAATATTTTTCACTTTTTCAACATAAAATTATATATTTTTGACACGTTCTCTAGTTTATTAGTTTATTACAGTGTTCTCTGGGGTTTTCCCCACTGGTAAAGTAAGAAATGAGCACGAATACTGTTTAACAGCCTTTGAAATTTTGCAAGCATTTTAAGAATTATATTTGCTATCGGAGAGTGTTAAGATAAACTTTAATTAAATTCAAAATGCCGACAGCTAATCGGAATCTTGTGACTGTGTGGATCACATATAATCCAGAGCTAACTGGAATAAAAAGAAGTATTCTGCAAGGCCTGTGGAAATTATAATTATTAATTATTATATTTATATTGTAATACAATTTAAAATTGTGCTTAATAAAAAGTTACTATGTTATATAAATCTGTATTTTGCAAACCAAATATGGCAATTTACCAGGAGATTATTATGTTCAAGTAATAACTTCAAGTGTAAAGAAAATTTCGCCAACAATGTATTTCATCGGCATGGTCAGGAACAGATCAAACTGATTTCAATATTCGGCTATGTGAAGCACTGTTAAGAGCAAATATCTCTAAATAAGGTACAAATCATAAATTTAAATAGTTTTTGGAAACAAAAATATATCACACGAAAGTACATTAAGAAAAAGATATGTATGTTCAATTTAGAATGATATAATTTGACAGATGAAAAACAGTTTTTTTTTGCATTGTTGTCGATGAAACAACTGATGTTCGTGATCGCTATAATGCAAATTTAATAATTGGTGTTCTAAATTAAAATCAAATCAAAAAGTACAAAACAGTTAGAGAAAAGTAATGGTATTGAAATTTTTCGCTTTGTTAATAAAAGTTTAATGGTTTTGTTTTGCTCCAGATATACTGCCGACTGAAAAAATTCTTCTTTTAATCTCAGATGCGGCAGCGTATATAACCAAAGCAAGAGCTATTTTTTTTACAAGAATTTAATTGACGTCACTTGTTTAGCACATGGAATAAATAGAGTTGCCGAGGAAATTAGATGTCAGTTTCCATTAGTTGACTCTTTAATTCCGAAAGTAAAGAAAGAAGTATCACTTTGATAAATATCAAAGTACCACTTCGAGTCCAAGTATATAAAGATAAATTGCCGAATGTTTCTCTACCTCCTGAACCAGTAATAACCCGATGAGAAACATAGTTAGAGGGAGCCATATTTCACGACAATAACTATCATCATATAAAAAAACATTGTATTAGGTTTTTTAGATTCAGCTGAATCAACTAAAAAATCCAAATATGTATTCAGATTACAGATCATTTAGCATATATTAATAGTTATTTACGAACCAAGTGCGGGAAGACTATTTTCCCGCATGAGCGCACTTTGTAAGCACGAGCGACCGCAGAAAGCGAGTGCTTATAATTGTGCGAATGCGCGGAAGATGTCTTCACGCAAGCGGATTGTACAATATTTTTTGTACGAACATTAAATTAAAAAAATGTTATTGATTCATGTCATTAGTATCATACCTAACCTTAGATAGATTACCTACTTAATTAATTTAAGCATTTCATGTACGTAACTATTATTCACCTTTCCCTAAAATGAAGTTATTATATTCTTACACATGGCAAACATGAGGTATTTATTCTTACATTTATAAATTTATAGTACATTTATTGCGTGCTTTGGTCTAAATACAAAAAATTCTGACTGCAAATATAAATATCGATGTGGTCAAATAGATGGCGCTTGAATGTCACTGAAGATGTCGTTTAAAATGTCGTCAAATAGATGCCACCACAATTTTTTTGCAAGAATTTTTAATTATTATTTTTACTTCCCCAACTTTTGGAGAAGAATAGTGGAGGGAAGTAGTATTTTATAGACTTAATTTTATTACTACCAAGTTCTTTTTTTAAATGTCCCAAAGTGCCAGTGTTTTATTCAATTTTTACAGTCGCCTCGACCGGGAAAACCTCTTTCCTAGTCGAGCTACACATGCGCCAAATGTCACTTTACAGGCGGTGAGTACAAAAAGTTCATTAAAGTTTATAGGTAAGTAGATATTAATTAAAAAATTGTATTGTAGAACAGTGCAAAAATGTATTGAAAAAAGTTTCTGGTAATATTGATAGCATTATACAAGATAAATTTAACAGTGTTGCAACAAAGAATGATAAATTTCAAAAGTTAACAGCAATATCGAAAATATTAACATTAGGTGTGTCTGATAAAGATAATAATTATTTACATTTAGATCCAGAACATCTTGCGTTACTAAAATACGCACCTATTACTTCAATCGACGTTGAAAGAATATTTTCGAGATATAAAAAAATATTAAGCGATAGGATACAAAAATTAAGTGTAGAAAGACTAGAAATTTTAATTATAAATTGGCACAATAATAAATCAAATAAATCTTTTTTAAAGCGTAAGTATTGTCACTTAATTACATTTTGTTGTTTTACTACTTTTTCCTTGATTACTAGCAAGCAACGTCAGTAATGAGATCGAATTTGTGTCATTGTGTAATACTTAACATCCAAATCATAAAGTACTACAACGTCATAATATAAAAATTTAAAAAAGACAATATGTAAAATAAATGTAGGGCTGTCTAGCTTTTAATTCTTCAATTGCTACACTTTAATAAGCATAAAGTTTTGTCTTAAAAATTCTTTATATCTATTACTATTATTGAAGTGGATTTTTAGCTTATACAAATAATGATAATGATAACTAATTTTCTTTTAATTAAAAGTATGCTCTGTTTCTTAAACATTTAACTTTTTCTGGTTAAGCAAAAAATGCCGCACTTGTTTTGATGGAATGTTCTACATATGCGTTTCAAAATCTGTCATTAAAGTTCACAATTTTGGACGTCTCAAGATCAGACACAATTTAGAATGAGTTTTTTATCTATGTGTGTAAAAATTCAAACTCTAGTTACTAAGTTTATTTATCCAAAAAACCACACAAAATATGGATTCAAATGCATATACAATAAAAAAATATAGCAGAGGAAAAGTTAATTGTTACATTATTATTAGATACCTACTATATTTATTAGGAAAGAAGGACATATAAGGAATTAAAACATAGGATATATTCAGTATCAATTACCAATTACTATAACATACACAATTCCTGAAACAATATTCCAAATATTTTGCCCAAATTTCACTCTTCATCATTTAGGTAACTTTCAAACACTTCCTAATTAATATTTCAAATACTATAAATTTTATTACCAAGATTTTCTAATCGAAAGTACTTGGTGCATTTATCAATTCAAATATTTATGTAGGAACATAAACTTAAGATAATGATACATTACAAGTCAGATGATTTCGTGATTTTATGTTCATTACCTAGTGTTGTGGTTTGTATTCCCAACCATTCTGAAGTTACTAATTGCAATATTTAACCCGATATTGAGGAAATTTCTCTGCGATAACGCTACTTTGTATTTTAAGCGAAGTGATTGTGACTTGCTTATTGTTTATATACCCTAGAGGAATATGATAGACGCGTGCGCATTCACCACAACTACCGTTTCTTTATTAACCGCGAAAGTAGATTTCTTGTATTAGTAGGTGGATGGTGGGAAAGCTCGGAAAGTGTATCACTCTTACGTCTTGATTAAGATTATTCGTAGACGGTATACGAATGCACTAACGGAATTAATCGGTAAATTGAATGATGCCCTTGCATTTGTTCATAGAAGAAGCAGATGTATCACAAATTAATATTTTTGATTTTATGCTCCTCCTGAGTTTTCTTATGGAGTGTCGCTTCTTTACCGTAAGGGTAATATTCTTTGCTGTTACTGTGAATTGAGTGTATTAATAACAAATTCTTCAATCAAGATTAAAGTCATTTACAGTACTGCGTTAGAGATGGAAACAATATTAAACAATAAAAAAACACTACCTAGATAATTTATAAGCAGAGATTTGTGGAAGCATTAGATAATGGCACTAATAATGTTACTATTCCATTAAATAATTTGAGTAACGGATTTCATCACAGCTTCCCAAATTGTTCGACTAACTAAAGGAAATGATATTTCATAAAATATCAAAGATGAGACACATAACTGATATAAAATTCCAAAACGTAACAATAGCAAAACTTTTATTAAGACAAAAAGTAAATAATTCCATAGTATTATAAAATAGAAAAGGAAACAAACTAAAATTCTGAAAGTTAACAGTATTTTTGTATAAAACTAATGTAGAATGTTTCAATAAGCATAAACTCAAAACAATTAATTTAATTGGAAATTAAGAATGGAATTATTAAAGAAAAATGAATTTCTACAAGTACGTAATTATTTATTAAATGCTCAAATAAACCTCCCTCTCGAGCTGCGCAGTAGCCCAGCAGATTATAAACATTTCGACGAACACTTGTTAACATTTCCGGGGTAACATTATTGGAAAATTGAATAATTTTGTCAAGTAATTGTTCTAAATTAGATGAACGTTGATCACAGTTACCGTATATTGAATTATTTAAAAATGCCTCAGAAAAAAGTCATTCGGGGTTAGATCAGGAGAACGTGGTGGTCATTTAATAGAACCTGAATTGCCTATCCATTTATAAAGACATTATTTAAAAAAATGGGTAACATTACATTAGGAATGCTGTGCGCGGGGCAACCGTCCAGCTGCAACCATATTCCATTAATATTAAATTGTTCCCATACAGCTGGAATAATATTATTTTGCAGCAAATCTAAGTACGTGTCCGTTTAAACTGCGGTTGATAAAAAAAAGGTCTGATTATTTAATCTCAAGGATACCGCCCGATACATTTACTTTCATTGGATATTGCGTTCGTGTAGGTATATTCCAACGTAGATTTTTACGCGACCAATACTGAGAAATTGCATGATTATGATGGCTATGCACATGAAATGATTTTTCGTCTGTGAACAGGATATTATTAAAAAATAACTCGTCATTGTGATAATTGGGAGAATAGATATTTGTTAATCGTTTGTTCGCAAAATTCCATACGCCTGTAATAATTGTATGTTTTACGTTATAGTTTTTGGACTGTTGACCACCAATGTTAAATTAGCGAGCAATTTGTCGGGATGACATACTAGGATTTAATTTAATCAAGCCGTATATATATGCAAATAAAACAAGAAAATGGGTGTGCTTAAAACCACACAGCAGAAGTGTAAACTTCATCAAGGCGAGGTTAATAATACGAAATACACGCGTATAATATTCAGTAACGTACTAATGCGTTATGCTCTCCCATGTAACGGTCGGTCGGACGTATGTATATATATAAATAGACGATATGAATACTCGCTTACGATCCCCGCGCTTGATCTAATGGTTAAGTGCCGGCCTCTCACCCAGGCGGCTCCGGTTCACAACTGCTCTAGGACATGAATTTATTTATTCATTTAAATTTCCATTTAATTGAAATTAAATACCTCTATATGATATATTTATCTTGTTCCCTTAGTCGACTCGAGCCGACATTACCCGAACGAGCGTTACATATCCGAGGGTGACGGTTAGTCTTGTTCAGTGCCTACAATCAGCGCAACGCGCCCAAAGAAGTTTACACTTCAAAAATTGCTGACAGGTAACCCGACATACGGCGTTCAGTTAGGTCAGATTTTCCTTAAGAAAAATTATCTTCTTAAGGAAAATCTGACCTAATGCTGTATTTTGATAATGTAGAATTTTTTACCCAAACTAAGAGTTAGACATAGTCTGTTATGCACATGCGTTAAATCAAAATGTCGAATTAAGAGGAGCGCTTACCTATCGAAAACTAAAACATCGTCGTTTTATAAATTTATTTTGTGATTATAGAATCTCTAATTTGGGTTAGTGATGCAAAAGGCATAAATTTATAATGTCAGGGCCAGTTTTTGTACTAATTTATTTTCTTAAAAAAATTATGTGCTTTAGAAATAACCACAAAAATGCATGAATTTGATTAATGTCTACTAACTAAGGCTGGTACACAAAAGAAAAAAACAACCTCTACGCGCCAGCTGCACATTTGATGAACGGTATAAAAAAAACTTTATTTAATTATTTTTAAAGATAAAAAACGTTAAATAGTAAACATTGTCACACACATTTCACACGAGTGTTTTTTGAAGCTATTGCGTCGTCTATCCCCACTTTACGGTATCTCTACCGGTCCTAGCCAAGACGCAAATCTATCGGAATCGGTCTGCTATTCCAGACTTAAATCCAAGTGACAGTTTGTAATTAAAAAAAAATGTCATATATACCTATAATATTCGAGCGTATAATAATATAGCAGTTATGGGGAAGCGAAAATTAGCTTATTATAGAACATCAACAACATCAACAGTTCCGTAAATACTCATTCCTTATACATTATGTTTCCCATCTATACTTCCTTTATCTATGACAGAATCTGCGAATAAAACCGAAGCGCTGTGATCGAAACCGAATATCGTCTAGCTCCACCTACTCACACCCCCTTGTGCCTACCAGTCCTGCGAGTAATATAAGTTGCATAAGTTTCTATTTGTTAGTAAACGCCCCTCTTAAGAGATAAATGCAAAATATAACTACCGCGCGATCATTTAAATTCTAAATTAGAGCAGGCTGTGAAATTTAAATTAAGTTGGTATATAAGTACTAATTTACAATTTGAATTGTCAAAGTGACGTTTCAAAATGTTAATTAATCAATAATTGACATTCTGAACAACCTAATAAAAAAAATCCCGCCTGCTATAATTTAGAATTTAAATGATCGCGTGGTATAACCTCTAATTTAAATTGACCACTATAATCATTATATTACCGAAAATATACCCAAAGTCGTTCTTTTCTCGAATCAGTATTTCACAAACAAACGATATAAAGTCTGACTTTTCATGGGTTGTAAATACATTTACTTATTTACCCTGAAGGATTAAATTAAGTTAATTGAAGTTTTTAAAAATGTCATTTAAATAGGCAATTCTAAACAACTAATTTCTGTCAAATAATTGATCTTTCAATTATTTTAAACTTATACGATTGGTACCACGTCAATCTTTTACAAATGCGTGGAATTTTTTATTCAACATTTATTTATCTAATGTATTTCGCGTCAAGTATAATAAAGAAAAATAATAATGACAAAACTTTACCATAAACTCATTAAAATTTCCTGATTTAGATTTATGAGCTATTTATCGGTAACACTTGCGAAAGTGTGCGAAAACTCGCCACATAAAAACTCAATCAGCTTGCATAGCGGTCTATGAACGATATGTACATATCGCAAATTGTTGTGTAATTCCTTTCGTCCTGAGGAGGGCTTTTAATCAATTTCTTTCTACATATATGGGCACAGGCATGTGGGTACATATATTTAACATATCTTCTGATAATACTTTGAATTTCTCGTACCATTTTCTCTAAACGATAAATCGTTTGAAATTTCCTTCTCATAAATGACGTAACGTTTATCTGACGAGAAGCAAATTGTTTTGTATAAAAGAAATAATCTTATTTCATTTATTTGCATATTTTTATTACCCATGTAATTGCTTCGGAAATATTTGTATTAATGTGGAATTAGAACCTATGCCCAATCGTTCTTTAAACAAGCGTTTATTTAATCTGTCGTCTATAAAAAGTCTGAGATTTGATATATTGAAGGGTTGCTATGCTTCTTAATGTTTTAAGGGGGGGGGGGGTTTACTTGATCGGCGTTTGCCACAAAATGGATACTTCCCACACAACAAATAGCAAAAATTAAGGCACTTGAAAGAATTGCCACTACATGAACGAAATAACCAATATTTGTTCTAGTAACTCTCGATTAAAATTTGCAATTATATTAAACAAATAGTTAAAAAAACAGCACTTTTTTTTTCGTTTTTCAGCAATATAAATCTTACTGTGCTTATAAAGTACTTTTTTGAATCGAGGTGCGATAGATATTTTCATTCTGAACACGGTAATGTATTTACTTTACCTTCAAAGTAACCATCATCTATAAAAAATAACTTTGAAAGTAATGAGATTGATCACAAATTGCGTACTGATAAATGGCAGATAGGCAACACACAAATCATACCTGTATTCACAGTTTTGTAATGTCTAAGACCAGCGATATCGGTCAACTGTAATAAGCTTAACACCAAATAAACAGAGATTGTGTTCAATTTTTTATCACATTAGTGTAAGAGAATATACTAAACTATTCTATAAAAGAAACATTCAGGCTAATATATTTTAAATTTGTCATTTATGATTTATAGCATGATAACATTGATTTATTAAAAAAAAATCTTTTGCGGTTTTTATCCTTATGGGGGTAATGCTGAGGCCAATTTGCAAGCGTTTCGTATCGACGATATTGTGTAGTAACCATTGTATAGAATCGATTGAAACAAGGAGTAATTTGTTAATTAAGCTTAAATTGAAGTACCTAAAGAAAGAAAAAATTTGTACATAAAAAAATGCTACTGAATAATAACATTTTAAAAATGCTTATATTTATCGTATACTTTAAGGTGTAATGTTTGTCTTTAATGGCAAAAACTGCCTGTGGGTACCTTCATGCGTCTTTTACCTTTAATATACACTTTTTAGTACATCATTAAAGCTAACCGTTTTGTCTTAAGGCTGTACGCCCGGCCTCGAAATCGTTTTTCCCATTTCCTAATCGTATTTTTCATGAAAACCTTACCGAATTTACACGCTAATTTAAGAAAACAATGCCTTTCGGTGGATAAATCGTAATTTCTTCGAAATTGTCCAAAGGGCCCTAAATAAAAATAAAAATGTAAGAAATTTCAAAAAACAAGCCTTTATTTAAAATTATGTAACACTCAACAGCAATACATAAATTTTATTTTTTCTTAGTTTTTAAAAATAAGGTCACGAAACGGAAAACAAAATTTTGAAATTTGGGCGAAATTCACTGAAATTAAATAGAGTATGTGGTACGCTCGCACATTGTGTCGAGAGGTAGCTCCGCCTACCATTTCGGGCAGATTCCACGCAGTTTGTAAAATACTTCTGAGATCGGTGTATGAATATAGTGTACATATACAGTGTGAGTGGGTGTGAACATAAACAATTACTATGAGTGATAACATAACGAAACAGAGGAAAAAGTGTTATAAAAAAAGAAGTGTTCGCCTGAAGATGAAAAGGTAAGTTACCGACATGTGTGATAGGAAGGCAATTGGATCAAAATCGCTAGCTACTCCTTTATTTACCAATCAATAGCCAGTTTCTAAAATTAAAATTATAAATTTGCATATTTTTAAAGAAAAGCAAAGTTTATTTTTTATGCTGTTGCAGATGAAATTTTGTCTGATTGCAACACAAAAGGCTAGCGTTTATTAAAATTGTATCTAATAATGATCCATATTGTGAGAATACGCTATAGAATTTCAGAGCTATAGTGAATAATTATGTAGTATCTATCTGTCGTAACAAATAATTTATTTTTTCAGGATACGTTCAAAATCTAGTTCTGCACCTGATGAACCACCGACCACAGATGCCCAAAGATGTAAAATTCCCAGGTATGTACAGAATCATTGATGAGAAATAAAGAACATCGTAGAGCAATAATAATAGTTATTTATAATAGGTACAAACGTGATCACAAACACGACTAATAAGGTTCGGATTTTATGTAAAAAAAACATCTGTTTTATTATTACTTAGAAAGCGGAATCGAGCGAGTCATGACTCATCACCCATGGGCGCGCTATTGAAATGTTGTATTTTTAAAGAGGTTTTAATTTTATTTATATAATTGAATAACAAGTGGCTGGTGATTATAAAATACAAAATACCCTACTATTTGTTCATTTTCTCTTCTGTAAGACTTGTTCTCTTTGAATTAAGTACATCCTTGTAGATAGAAAACGTCTTTTCTACATCGCAAC
Source organism: Amphimallon solstitiale (assembly GCA_963170755.1). Lineage (NCBI taxonomy): Eukaryota > Metazoa > Arthropoda > Insecta > Coleoptera > Scarabaeidae > Amphimallon > Amphimallon solstitiale. The sequence goes on from OY720679.1 coordinate 87,297,470, forward strand.
TGGTTATATTTACGTAATGGAAATATTTTTTTTATTTCAGCGTATTTAGCATACACAATTGCCGCAATGTTATTAAACCTGGATTTCTATTAAAAAGTGCGTCTAAGTCACTTGGAATTATTAATAGCCACATCTAATGTGGTTAATCCATTTTTACTATCTTATACGTAGTATAAGGAAGTAATGTGAAGTTTTCGACTTCGAGATTTTTGTAGATGTCCACGTTTTGAAGTCCCCTGATACCGAAAAAGTGGTTTTTAAAAAATGTCTGTGTGTCTCTATGTGACCACGATAACCGCTGTAGATATCAATTCCAAATTTTGTATTTACGTGTCTAATCTCCCTCTTGAGATCTGAGTAGTTTTTCAGTAAAATCGGTCTACTGATTTTACTGAAAAACTAGTAGCAGTTTACTTAAGTGAAAAAATTAAATTTTGCCAATATTTCGTCAACTACTAAATTTAAACAAATTTATAAAGAATTCATATGTACTTGAAATTAAAATTGAGAACAATTTTATTTCAAAAGTTTTTGGAAGCTGCTACCGGAAGTAGGTCTTTTACTCCTATCGAAAATAATTTTTTTGCGAATATTTCGCATGTCATGCTTTTTAGACAGGTACGTTACGGGTATAAAAGTATTTAAAACGTAATTTTCAATATCTTTTGCATAAAAACAATTTCCAAATTCAGACCGGAATTACCACTTTTACTCTTATCGAATAGCGATTTTTTGCGAATATGTCGTAAATTATGCATTCTATATGTATTTATCAAGAATACAAAAGTATTTAGTGCTAGATTTGCAATATTTTTTGAATATATGAAATGTCAAAATTCGGACCGGAAGTAACACTTTTTTCGAATATCTTGCTAACATCTAATTTTTTAATTTGAGATTCGATTTTCAAAATATGTCATTAGTTTAGGCAAATTTGCAAAGTGTTCCTGAAGGAATAACAACTGATTTTTTAAATTTGGGATTTGTGTTAGTTCCTTGCACTCAGAAATACTTCGAGCATCGTCATTTAAACATGTAACGAAATTTTGTAAACTATCGAAATTGTCTGCATGACAACTATTTCTGTGTATGTTTTAGCAAAGCTAAGTGACGATATTTTACAGACTTTGCAATAAATTTCGGAATCACTGACAATTAATTTTTATTTCAGAAAAAGTAACATAAACAACGTTCTAGATCTAAATAAATGATAACTAAAAATGTACGCGTATGTTATTGAAACATACATATTATATTGCGAAATATAAGGTAAATATAATAAGTTTTAAAAATTCGTCACCCTTGTACCTACGCCGATGAAGAAAGGATTTTATTCATAAAATTCCTTATTTTATGGCAGTTTTTTCTCTGATTCTCTGGAGTAAACAGATGTTACAGTTCGCCCTATGAATTAGTGCTATTCAGATATAATGTAAACAACACGCAATTGTTTACATTATTTCTTTTCACGGTTGTGGCTCCGCTCGGTCGATTCCGCTCTCTAAATTATTACGAGTATCAACCAAATATTTAGAATATATCCATGTTACACCGAATTAATGAGATTAGTGGCATAAAAAAATAACATATTTTGCATAAAAAAGCATTAGTGCATATTTTTAGTTTTGGTGCATAAAGAGAATATTTTCATTAATTATTTTATTAGTTTTTTCTGGCATATGATTAAGCCGGAAGCGAAATTTGTTTTTTTCCTATATACATTTTTAACAATTTCATTTTAACTAACTATTCGGATAATTACCAAATGGCAATTATTAAATGTCTTTATTACAGTCCATTTCAATTGTAGAAAACTGCGAACATTATTACTGAGGTTCCAAGTAGAACTTAGAAAATTATATGACGTGACATATTTATGTGCAGTTTGATGCATTTCCTGTGCATAAAAATCCGAACTTTAGATATAACATATTATACTGTAGGCGTTATAGAAACTTAGTTATATTTTCATTTCGCACAGGTCTGACTCTAGTCCACTGAGGGTCGAATTAGTGACTCCCACACCATCCACTTCCACTGAATTAAAGAATTGCTCAAGGTAATGTCGTAATGTTAAACAGAAATTGTTTATTACAAATTTTAAAAATTTGCAGTCACCTAGGCGATTCTGTTGAGATCGTCACATCTGACACTCATCTAACCAAAAACATTGACCATCAGATAAATGGCCGACGAATCGTGGATATTCAGGATTTTTTTACTGACATGCAGAAAGCAAATGATCATTCTCCTTACACCTGTAATTTGGACCATATGGACATGTGTTCAGAATCATACGATGGTCTCATATGTTCCATAAAACTAAAGTGTCGAATGTGTCAAACGGAAAAGAGTGTAAGAACTGAAGCGCCAGGTGACAAACTAAATGTTAATTCGGCATTAGTTTTGGCCACCATATCGACAGGATTGTGTTACGCCCAAACTACGCAAATTGTCAGTACGATGAATATGCCTCATCTGTCTAGGAGGCAGTTTGACAAACATTTCGCAAAAGTCTCAGAGACAATTTTGGCAACATCATGGGAAGCCATGGAGGAAGCAGGCGTCGAAGAAGGACGCATAGCTCGGGAAATTGGGGATGTCGACAAGGACGGTTGTCCTCTTATCAGCGTTATTGCTGATGGAGCATGGTCGAAACGGTCGTACAAGACGAAGTATGATGCCTCCTCTGGAGTAGCCTGCATTGTTGGTGTTAAAACAGGCAAATTGTTATTCGTTGCCGTTAGGAACAAGTACTGCCCAATATGCGAACGAAGTAAAGCTAAAAATATTGCAGTTAGCGAACACAGATGCTACAAAAATTGGTCGGGGACGTCTACCGCTATGGAATCCCATATTATATCAGAGGGATTCAGTAGGGTACTTTGGAGAGTTCTGGGACCACCACCCCCCACTCCTACTACCCCCCCCCTCCCCCCCTCCCCGCTAGATAGGTAGAACCCTCTGCCAACCCAACTGATGTGGCGCCCCCTCGCGGTCGCCAACCCAACTAAAAATTACAGATTTCATCATTACCAACCCAACTAAAATTACAGATTTCATCATTACCAACCCAAGTGATGTGGCGCCCCTCGCGGCCTCCAACCCAACTAAAAATTGCAGATTTCATCATTACCAACCCAACTAAAAATTGCAGATTTCATCATTACCAACCCAACTAAAAATTGCAGATTTCATCATTACCAACCCAACTAAAAATTGCGGATTTCATCATTACCAACCCAATGTGGCGCCCTCTGACGGCCACTAACCAAACTAAGAAATGGCAGATTTCATCATTACCAACCCAATGTGACGCCCTCTCACAGCCACTAACCAAGAAATGGCATCTCTCATGATTACCATAATGCAGCATCCTCTCACGGTCGCTATCCAAACTAAGGTGACGTCAGACAAAATGGCGGACCATCAAGATGGTCTTTGTTTCTAGAGAATTCCTGAATAAATTACCAGGCTTGCTATCGCGCTTCTCAATGTACTTCAAACAGGTCTAAACATGTTTCCAGCGGAAACCGCAACGGCTGTCTGCTTCTGTGATAGCCGCATGCGCAGAAATGCATATCTTACTTATAAAATAAAATAAAACAAACAATGTATTTATTATTATTAATTAACAACATGACCAAGTTTCATACCCTCAAGATGGTCTTTGCTTCTAGAGAATTCCTGAATAAATTACCAGGCTTGCTATCGCGCTTCTCAATGTATTTCAAACAGGTCTAAACATGTTTCCAGCGGAAACCGCAACGGCTGTCTGCTTCTGTGATAGCCGCACGCTTGAAATGCATATCTTACTTATAAAATAAAATAAAACAAACAATGTATTTATTATTATTAATTAACAATATGACCAAGTTTCATACCCTCAAGATGGTCGATAAAAATATAAACTTTATATCTAAGATCGGTATACCATTTCAAAATTATAAAATAAATATACAGTATGCTACTGGACGAGATAGCAACCAAGTATGAATATACAGGACGTTTCAAAGGTAGGGATTTTTAGAAAAGCAAGATGGCGAATCCAAGATGGCCGCCAAAAATCTAATAAACTAATGTCACGTCAAGCATCCAATCTATCAAAACCATGCACTCGAACTCCTATGAAACATCATCTCAAAACCATCGCTAGAATCAGCTCACGTCATGAAGCAGTTCTGAAACCCCTATATTAAAACCACACATTCAAACCACTATCAAATCCCTCTTTTCTCAAAAAGCCATCCAACCAGCCATCCATCCATACATCCATACATCCATACATCCATCCATCCATCCATCCAACAATCAATCCATCCATACATCCATCCATCCATCCATCCAACCATCCATCCTCAAAACAATACTTTCAAGTCCATTAATCCATCCATCCATCTGGACGAGATAGCAACCAAGTATAAATATACAGGACGTTTCAAAGGTAGGGATTTTTAGAAAAGCAAGATGGCGAATCCAAGATGGCCGCCAAAAATCTAATAAACTAAGGTGACGTCAGGCATCCAATCTATCAAAACCATGCACTCAAACTCCTATGAAACATCATTTCAAAACCATCGCTAGAATCAGCTCACGTCATGAAGCGGTTCTGAAACCCCTATATTAAAACCACACATTCAAACCACTATCAAATCCCTCTTTTCTCAAAAAGCCATCCAACCATCCATCAATCCATCCATCCATCCATCCATCCATACATCCATACATCCATCCATCCATCCATCCATCCATCCATCCATACATACATCCATCCAACCATCCATCAATCCATCCATCCATCCATCCATACATCCATACATCCATCCATCCATCCATCCATCCATCAATCCATCCATCCATACATCCATCCAACCATCCATCCAACCATCCATCCATCCAACCATCCATTAATCCATCCATCCATCTGGACGAGATAGCAACCAAGTATGAATATACAGGACGTTTCAAAGGTAGGGATTTTTAGAAAAGCAAGATGGCGAATCCAAGATGGCCGCCAAAAATCTAATAAACTAAGGTGACGTCAGGCATCCAATCTATCAAAACCATGTACTCAAACTCCTATGAAACATCATTTCAAAACCATCGCTAAAATTAACTCACAACCGGATCATGAAGCGGTTCTGAAACCCCTATATTAAAACCACACATTCAAACCACTATCAAATCCCTCTTTTCTCAAAAAGCCATCCAACCAGCCATCAATCCATCCATCCATCCATCCATCCATCCATACATCCATACATCCATCCATCCATCCATCCATCCAACAATCAATCCATCCATCCATCCATCCATACATCCAACCATCCATCCATCCATCCATACATCCATACATCCATACATCCATCCATCCATCCATCCAACAATCAATCCATCCATCCATCCATCCATACATCCATCCATCCATCCATCCATCCAACCATCCAACCATCCATCCATCCATCCATCCATCTGGATAACATAGCAACCAAATATTAATATACAGAACATTTCAAAGGTAGGGATTTTTAGAAAAGTAAGATAGCGAATCCAAGATGGCCGCCAAAAAATCTAATAAACTAAGGTGACGTCAGGCGAAATGGCCGACTATCAATATGATCGATCAAAATATAAACTCAACTTCTAGAAAATACCCAACTCCATATCACGCATCACAACAACAACCACCACCACAACCACCCAACATAGTTTCAAACACCACAACACCAGACCAACTTAGGAAGATACATCTAGGTCAAACCCCAACACAACATACTTTCAAACGCCACCACCGCGGATTTACATCTAAGATCGGCATACTTTGTCAAAATCATAAAATAAATATATAGTATGGTACTGGATAACATAGCAACCAAACATGAATATACAGGACATTTCAAAAGTAAGACTTTTAGAAAAGTAAAATAATGAGCCCATATTTTTAAGAAAACAATTTATTAAAAATAAAACAACTACACACATCAAACAAACCTCAACCATACTTTCAATTTCACAAATATCAAAATTTAAACAAAACAATCAAATGCAAAGGCAAGGAATGTTCTCGAGATGACCCATATAGTGCAATATAACAATGCAGTAAAACGATAGAGGTGAGATACATGGTCTATCATAAAAATTTTTTACCCACTTTTTTCAGCAATCAAAACTTTTTTTGACAAAACACTATACATATGAAAATAGACATAACATTAAATATTTCCATTTTAGAGATACCCCAGTTTAATCTCAATTTTAAATAACATAAATTCTTAAATTGATTTAGTTAACTTTCTTATAATATTTAAAAAAAGGTTGAAAAAGAAAACATACTAAGTCCCACAACAGATAAAATATGTACTATCTTTTTACACTTCATGTTTAGTACTATCATTAGAAGAAATATGCTTGAGGTACAGCTTTTAATATGAAATTTAGAGGTTTTTATGCAAAATACATAGTTTATCACTAATAAAACTAATTTTGAAACACATTGTCCACATAGCAAATACCACTTCCTGTACATTTTAAAAAATAACAATTTTTATATATCATAAAAGAACCAAACAAAAAACTAATATAAAGACAGCATTAACGTTCTAACTAAAAGATTTACAAAAATATTAAATATATACTTGTTCTAAAAATGCTTCTATCTCTCTTTTACAGTTTATGTTTGTACAGCAGCGAATGTATTACATTTCCTTTGAAATTACATAAAAATCCATGCAATACACTTAAAACATTTGAAAAATCATGTTTGGTAAGCCCACTATATATCAATATTTAAGACAAAAAATTATTATTAATTTTCCATCTACAGATACCCCTGCTTAATATCAATTTGAATTAACATAAATTCATAAAATGAGTCTATCTTTTACAGTTCGTGGGTTGTACTATCATTAGAAGAAATATGATTGACGAGCGGCTTTTAATATGAAATTTAGAGGTTTTTACACAAAAACATAGTTTATGCCTAATAAAAACTAATTTTGAAACACATTGTACACATAGCAAATACCACTTCCTATACATTTAAAAAATAACAATGTTTATACATCATAAAAGAACGAAACAAAAAAACTAATATAAAGACAGCATTAACGTTCTAACCGAATTCGAGCCATACTTTCCCATGTTTTGTGAGCTGTTGCATTGTCCTGTTGGAAATACCCATGTAAAAGTTCACCATCATGAAGATTTTGTAAAAACGGTTCAAGTAAATTATTTCGATATCTCTCAGCATTTATCGATCCTTCAAAAAACACAGGTCCAAATATACGCCTTCTAGAAACCGCTAGCCAAACACCAATTTTCTGCGAATGGAGAGGCGATTGAATAAACTCATGAGGTTTCTCCGAAGACCAAATACGCATATTTTGTTTGTTTATATAGCCGGATAGGTAAAACCATTCTTTTTTGTATATATTTGTAGAGTAAAAGCAGCATTCGATCGACTAAGAAATAGTAGCACTTAAAACATTTGAAAAATCATGTTTGGTAAGCCTACTATTTAAGACAAAAATTATTATTTATTTCCATTTACAACAGATAGCCCACTATTTATCAATATTTAAGGGTAAAAAATTATTATTAATTTCCCCATTTACAACAGATTTCCTTGTTTAATCTCAATTTTTGAATAACATAAATTCTTAAATTGATTTAGTTAACTTTATTATAATATTTAAAAAAGGGCGAGAAAGAAAACATACTAAGTCTCACAACGGATAAAATATATGCTATCTTTTTACAGTTCATGTTTTTGTACTATCATTACAAGAAATAAGCCTCGCGATTAGCTTTTAATCTGAAATTTAGATGCTTCATAAAACCACCTCAGAGACACTAAAAAATTATGATTTTCAGCTCAACCAACCATTCAAAAAGTTGATACATCAAATTCGTGAATATTAATATCACTCTACACTCTTAATAAAAAATTTAGCAGAAGTCTCACATTAAATGAATACAAAATTTATATATGCACTACATTAAATGAGGATTGAATTTTATACACTGCTTATATCACCAGAAATTTTGTTACAAGATTATATGATTAGATAGACTCATGACTAAGCCTAAACGGACACCAGGCCTTCAATATGTAGTAAAGTTTTTTTCTTCATACATTTAATATAAACTAATGATCTATCTTTAGAAAGCATCCACAGGTCCATTAGAACTTGTGGGTGGTGCAACATCTACTTTAACCCTCTTCTTAGGCGGTCCGGCAACATGCTCACATGTATCCACACCCTCCCTACAAATACCGCAAACAAAATTGCGGTGGAGGGTATTCACATGTCGCTCCATGTTATCACGCCGGGTGAAGGATTTTCCGCAAATGATGTAATTCATTCTATGAAAAACAAATTAAAAATAATTAATATAATAAATTTAAGAGAATAAAAAGCTATTGAAACCTAATTTTTAATATATCGAAATTGCTAATTTATTTGACTGATCCGCATGCATTTAACTAAAAATACCTGTATTATTCAGATTTTATTTAAATTATTAAAAAAAAATCTCTTTAAAGAACCATATAAAATAATTAACTTAATTATATAAATTTACATACTTATACATTAAAAACAATTTAAAGAAAGCACTAAATGCAAAAAATACTTGTATTATACAAAATTTATTTAAATTATTGAAAAAATCTTTTAAAGAACCGTATAAAATAATCAACTTAATTATATAAATTTACACGCTTAAACGTTAAAAACAATATAAAGAAGCTACTAAATGCATATAAAATACTTTGAGGCACCCTGGATTAATTGTATATAAAAATAATATTCAATAAAATATTCAATAAAATTGGCACCATTAAATTATAAAGAATAGCCTTATAATTGAAAAACAATTTTTAAAAAGTCCTATAAAATTTTAGAGTGGTAGAAAAACTATGATCCGCGCATATTTAACTAAAAATACCTGTATTATTGAGAATTTATTGATAAAACCTTATAAAATAATCAATTTAATAATATAAATTTACGCACCTAAAAATTTAAAAAAAAGAAAAAAAAAACAATATAAAGAAGCTACTAAATACAAATAAAATACTTGAAACATATCCTGGATTAATTGTATATAAAAATAATATTCAATAAAATATTAATAAAATTTACGCCATTAAATTATTAAAAATAGTCTAATTGAAAAACAATTTTTAAAAAAGTCCTATGAAATTTTAGAGTGGTAGAAAAACTAATGAAAAATATTGCAAGTTAATATTATATAAATTAGGGTTTCTAAATACCTTATAGTAAACACAAACAAGCACTAAAAACGATGTTGACTGTTTAAAGACACTGGTTATAATAAAATTAAATATGCCAATCTACGTATATATAGATACACATCTGTTTTTTCCCGCGCATACATATATATACATATATACGTATGCGACCAGAGGTAATTTAGCGCTGTAAAATTCATTTCTCACGGTGGTCCGGCTACAATAGGCCCTTTTTTTCCCACACACACACACACACACACACATATATATATATATATATGTATATGTATGTATGTGAACGGGGGCAATTAGCTGAGGCCACATTCCAGTCCCATGGTCGGGCCGTGTTTTAAGGAATGCACTTAAATTTTTCGGTCTCATACCTGCATCCAATGAAGGTTTCGAGTCCGGGAATTTCGTCTTTCTACCTGTACAGATAGATCTGTCTTTATATAAAATTCGTATATATTAACTATGATTTTAGTTTTAAAATAAAAAATGATAAGAAGGTTAAAATAATTCGTTATTTTGTAGATAGTTGCATAGAGCTAAAACATTATTTTGCATGCATATACATTCTCCAGTAGTTTTATTATTATGATAAAAACAATGATTGACATTTTTAATAAGCTTTGGTACATCATTAAAATATTCCAGTAAATTAAATGCTAATGATGTAAAAATACCTAAAAATATTTCGTAAAACAAGAGTATTTTAGTTAAATATACGGAGATCCATATGAAAAACTACGAAAGTTATATTAATGTTAAATATTAAATAATTTAATTAAATGAAAACACATCGTTTCACAAAAATTATGTTTTATTAAACACAAGATGTACATTTCATTTACCATAACAGTACATTATAAACCTTTCTTAATATTGATGATACAGGATCAGTTAAATTAGTATGGTTGTTAAGAAATTGGAGGAGCATTTGATAGTATTTTCTTCATAAAAGTAGTATGTATTATAATATAAGATAGTGTTATAAACTATACAATAAATATTATTCAGTATTGGAATACACAATGAATAACACAAATTTGAGTAGAGAAAGATAAATATTTCTAATTGCACATGTGTGAATTTGAATTTATCGGGAATATACAGAGTAATTATTTACATCTGATGGTGAAACATGGTCGCGTATTTTATATCATTCAGTAATTTAATTTGCTCTATAGCTAGACAATGAGGTGGATGCTAAGCATTAATTTGTACACACGTAATGTTATGATCGTCAGTGTAACATATATATTCAAGTCTAACACAAACTTTTTGATTTATTGAAACCCCAATAGAAATTATCACTATTTCGAGAAGAATAGTCATGTACCTGTACATATTCAAAGCCGCTGAAGTATGAGTACATTAACAGCTGTATACGCGTGTCTTTATCATCCACTTTAATGTGTTACTGTAATTCCAGTTACTTTTTTTTATTTATACGTACATATATTGTGAATTATTACACTAATTATAAATCAAAATTAATTATAGATAGACAAACATTATACAGGTATATTGCAAACATGTAATGCTAAGATAATCAGAGTGATATATACATACATGTGAAGAAATTTATAGTTTATTCAATCTCTTATTAAAAGAGTTATTAATATTTTTCAAATGAATACCTGGCAGTGGTGGAAAACTGTTGAAATTTGGATAGATTAATAGTTACATATGCGAGCTTCAGAATAGCTTCTGAACATGTTGGGGAGAGGTTTAAACTGCTTTCTATTCAACATGAACTCCGGTGAACTTGTTAAAAAAACCGGTTCTGTATCGGTTCAGTTTGACAGGAGCGGCTTTTAGAATTCTAAGTCATGAATGGCGCACCACAGATAGGTATTTTTTTTATTAAACTGTATTATCACACCCTCTTCCGATGCCGATGCTTCACCAATTATCTTAGGGCTGGTGCTGGTTCTGCAATTCTTGCTGATCCAGCTATAGCCCTAAGATAAATGGTGACGCATCGGCTTCGGAAGAGGGTGTGATAATACAGTTTAATAAAAAAAAATACCTATCTTTGGTGTGCCATTCATGACTTAGTATTCTAAAAGCCGCTCCTGTCAAACTGAACCGATACAGAACCGGTTTTTTTAACAAGTTCACCGGAGTTCATGTTGAATAGAAAGCAGTTTAAACCTCTCCCCAACATGTTCAGAAGCTATTCTGAAGCTCGCATATGTAACTATTAATCTATCCAAATTTCAACAGTTTTCCACCACTGCCAGGTATTCATTTGAAAAATATTAATAACTCTTTTAATAAGAGATTGAATAAACTATAAATTTCTTTACATGTATGTATATATCACTCTGATTATCTTAGCATTACATGTTTGCAATATACCTGTATAATGTTTGTCTATCTATAATTAATTTTGTTTTATAATTAGTGTAATAATTCACAATATATGTATGTATAAATAAAAAAAAAGTAACTGGAATTACAGTAACACATTAAAGTGGATGATAAAGACACGCGTATACAGCTGTTAATGTACTCATACTTCAGCGGCTTTGAATATGTACAGGTACATGACTATTCTTCTCGAAATAGTGATAATTTCTATTGGGGTTTCAATAAATCAAAAAGTTTGTGTTAGACTTGAATATATATGTTACACTGACGATCATAACATTACGTGTGTACAAATTAATGCTTAGCATCCACCTCATTGTCTAGCTATAGAGCAAATTAAATTACTGAATGATATAAAATACGCGACCATGTTTCACCATCAGATGTAAATAATTACTCTGTATATTCCCGATAAATTCAAATTCACACATGTGCAATTAGAAATATTTATCTTTCTCTACTCAAATTTGTGTTATTCATTGTGTATTCCAATACTGAATAATATTTATTGTATAGTTTATAACACTATCTTATATTATAATACATACTACTTTTATGAAGAAAATACTATCAAATGCTCCTCCAATTTCTTAACAACCATACTAATTTAACTGATCCTGTATCATCAATATTAAGAAAGGTTTATAATGTACTGTTATGGTAAATGAAATGTACATCTTGTGTTTAATAAAACATAATTTTTGTGAAACGATGTGTTTTCATTTAATTAAATTATTTAATATTTAACATTAATATAACTTTCGTAGTTTTTCATATGGATCTCCGTATATTTAACTAAAATACTCTTGTTTTACGAAATATTTTTAGGTATTTTTACATCATTAGCATTTAATTTACTGGAATATTTTAATGATGTACCAAAGCTTATTAAAAATGTCAATCATTGTTTTTATCATAATAATAAAACTACTGGAGAATGTATATGCATGCAAAATAATGTTTTAGCTCTATGCAACTATCTACAAAATAACGAATTATTTTAACCTTCTTATCATTTTTTATTTTAAAACTAAAATCATAGTTAATATATACGAATTTTATATAAAGACAGATCTATCTGTACAGGTAGAAAGACGAAATTCCCGGACTCGAAACCTTCATTGGATGCAGGTATGAGACCGAAAAATTTAAGTGCATTCCTTAAAACACGGCCCGACCATGGGACTGGAATGTGGCCTCAGCTAATTGCCCCCGTTCACATACATACATATACATATATATATATATATATGTGTGTGTGTGTGTGTGTGTGTGGGAAAAAAAGGGCCTATTGTAGCCGGACCACCGTGAGAAATGAATTTTACAGCGCTAAATTACCTCTGGTCGCATACGTATATATGTATATATATGTATGCGCGGGAAAAAACAGATGTGTATCTATATATACGTAGATTGGCATATTTAATTTTATTATAACCAGTGTCTTTAAACAGTCAACATCGTTTTTAGTGCTTGTTTGTGTTTACTATAAGGTATTTAGAAACCCTAATTTATATAATATTAACTTGCAATATTTTTCATTAGTTTTTCTACCACTCTAAAATTTCATAGGACTTTTTTAAAAATTGTTTTTCAATTAGACTATTTTTAATAATTTAATGGCGTAAATTTTATTAATATTTTATTGAATATTATTTTTATATACAATTAATCCAGGATATGTTTCAAGTATTTTATTTGTATTTAGTAGCTTCTTTATATTGTTTTTTTTTTCTTTTTTTTAAATTTTTAGGTGCGTAAATTTATATTATTAAATTGATTATTTTATAAGGTTTTATCAATAAATTCTCAATAATACAGGTATTTTTAGTTAAATATGCGCGGATCATAGTTTTTCTACCACTCTAAAATTTTATAGGACTTTTTAAAAATTGTTTTTCAATTATAAGGCTATTCTTTATAATTTAATGGTGCCAATTTTATTGAATATTTTATTGAATATTATTTTTATATACAATTAATCCAGGGTGCCTCAAAGTATTTTATATGCATTTAGTAGCTTCTTTATATTGTTTTTAACGTTTAAGCGTGTAAATTTATATAATTAAGTTGATTATTTTATACGGTTCTTTAAAAGATTTTTTCAATAATTTAAATAAATTTTGTATAATACAAGTATTTTTTGCATTTAGTGCTTTCTTTAAATTGTTTTTAATGTATAAGTATGTAAATTTATATAATTAAGTTAATTATTTTATATGGTTCTTTAAAGAGATTTTTTTTTAATAATTTAAATAAAATCTGAATAATACAGGTATTTTTAGTTAAATGCATGCGGATCAGTCAAATAAATTAGCAATTTCGATATATTAAAAATTAGGTTTCAATAGCTTTTTATTCTCTTAAATTTATTATATTAATTATTTTTAATTTGTTTTTCATAGAATGAATTACATCATTTGCGGAAAATCCTTCACCCGGCGTGATAACATGGAGCGACATGTGAATACCCTCCACCGCAATTTTGTTTGCGGTATTTGTAGGGAGGGTGTGGATACATGTGAGCATGTTGCCGGACCGCCTAAGAAGAGGGTTAAAGTAGATGTTGCACCACCCACAAGTTCTAATGGACCTGTGGATGCTTTCTAAAGATAGATCATTAGTTTATATTAAATGTATGAAGAAAAAAACTTTACTACATATTGAAGGCCTGGTGTCCGTTTAGGCTTAGTCATGAGTCTATCTAATCATATAATCTTGTAACAAAATTTCTGGTGATATAAGCAGTGTATAAAATTCAATCCTCATTTAATGTAGTGCATATATAAATTTTGTATTCATTTAATGTGAGACTTCTGCTAAATTTTTTATTAAGAGTGTAGAGTGATATTAATATTCACGAATTTGATGTATCAACTTTTTGAATGGTTGGTTGAGCTGAAAATCATAATTTTTTAGTGTCTCTGAGGTGGTTTTATGAAGCATCTAAATTTCAGATTAAAAGCTAATCGCGAGGCTTATTTCTTGTAATGATAGTACAAAAACATGAACTGTAAAAAGATAGCATATATTTTATCCGTTGTGAGACTTAGTATGTTTTCTTTCTCGCCCTTTTTTAAATATTATAATAAAGTTAACTAAATCAATTTAAGAATTTATGTTATTCAAAAATTGAGATTAAACAAGGAAATCTGTTGTAAATGGGGAAATTAATAATAATTTTTTACCCTTAAATATTGATAAATAGTGGGCTATCTGTTGTAAATGGAAATAAATAATAATTTTTGTCTTAAATAGTAGGCTTACCAAACATGATTTTTCAAATGTTTTAAGTGCTACTATTTCTTAGTCGATCGAATGCTGCTTTTACTCTACAAATATATACAAAAAAGAATGGTTTTACCTATCCGGCTATATAAACAAACAAAATATGCGTATTTGGTCTTCGGAGAATCCTCATGAGTTTATTCAATCGCCTCTCCATTCGCAGAAAATTGGTGTTTGGCTAGCGGTTTCTAGAAGGCGTATATTTGGACCTGTGTTTTTTGAAGGATCGATAAATGCTGAGAGATATCGAAATAATTTACTTGAACCGTTTTTACAAAATCTTCATGATGGTGAACTTTTACATGGGTATTTCCAACAGGACAATGCAACAGCTCACAAAACATGGGAAAGTATGGCTCGAATTCGGTTAGAACGTTAATGCTGTCTTTATATTAGTTTTTTTGTTTCGTTCTTTTATGATGTATAAACATTGTTATTTTTTAAATGTATAGGAAGTGGTATTTGCTATGTGTACAATGTGTTTCAAAATTAGTTTTTATTAGGCATAAACTATGTTTTTGTGTAAAAACCTCTAAATTTCATATTAAAAGCCGCTCGTCAATCATATTTCTTCTAATGATAGTACAACCCACGAACTGTAAAAGATAGACTCATTTTATGAATTTATGTTAATTCAAATTGATATTAAGCAGGGGTATCTGTAGATGGAAAATTAATAATAATTTTTTGTCTTAAATATTGATATATAGTGGGCTTACCAAACATGATTTTTCAAATGTTTTAAGTGTATTGCATGGATTTTTATGTAATTTCAAAGGAAATGTAATACATTCGCTGCTGTACAAACATAAACTGTAAAAGAGAGATAGAAGCATTTTTAGAACAAGTATATATTTAATATTTTTGTAAATCTTTTAGTTAGAACGTTAATGCTGTCTTTATATTAGTTTTTTGTTTGGTTCTTTTATGATATATAAAAATTGTTATTTTTTAAAATGTACAGGAAGTGGTATTTGCTATGTGGACAATGTGTTTCAAAATTAGTTTTATTAGTGATAAACTATGTATTTTGCATAAAAACCTCTAAATTTCATATTAAAAGCTGTACCTCAAGCATATTTCTTCTAATGATAGTACTAAACATGAAGTGTAAAAAGATAGTACATATTTTATCTGTTGTGGGACTTAGTATGTTTTCTTTTTCAACCTTTTTTTAAATATTATAAGAAAGTTAACTAAATCAATTTAAGAATTTATGTTATTTAAAATTGAGATTAAACTGGGGTATCTCTAAAATGGAAATATTTAATGTTATGTCTATTTTCATATGTATAGTGTTTTGTCAAAAAAAGTTTTGATTGCTGAAAAAAGTGGGTAAAAAATTTTTATGATAGACCATGTATCTCACCTCTATCGTTTTACTGCATTGTTATATTGCACTATATGGGTCATCTCGAGAACATTCCTTGCCTTTGCATTTGATTGTTTTGTTTAAATTTTGATATTTGTGAAATTGAAAGTATGGTTGAGGTTTGTTTGATGTGTGTAGTTGTTTTATTTTTAATAAATTGTTTTCTTAAAAATATGGGCTCATTATTTTACTTTTCTAAAAGTCTTACTTTTGAAATGTCCTGTATATTCATGTTTGGTTGCTATGTTATCCAGTACCATACTATATATTTATTTTATGATTTTGACAAAGTATGCCGATCTTAGATGTAAATCCGCGGTGGTGGCGTTTGAAAGTATGTTGTGTTGGGGTTTGACCTAGATGTATCTTCCTAAGTTGGTCTGGTGTTGTGGTGTTTGAAACTATGTTGGGTGGTTGTGGTGGTGGTTGTTGTTGTGATGCGTGATATGGAGTTGGGTATTTTCTAGAAGTTGAGTTTATATTTTGATCGATCATATTGATAGTCGGCCATTTCGCCTGACGTCACCTTAGTTTATTAGATTTTTTGGCGGCCATCTTGGATTCGCTATCTTACTTTTCTAAAAATCCCTACCTTTGAAATGTTCTGTATATTAATATTTGGTTGCTATGTTATCCAGATGGATGGATGGATGGATGGATGGTTGGATGGTTGGATGGATGGATGGATGGATGGATGTATGGATGGATGGATGGATGGATTGATTGTTGGATGGATGGATGGATGGATGTATGGATGTATGGATGTATGGATGGATGGATGGATGGTTGGATGTATGGATGGATGGATGGATGGATTGATTGTTGGATGGATGGATGGATGGATGGATGTATGGATGTATGGATGGATGGATGGATGGATGGATGGATTGATGGCTGGTTGGATGGCTTTTTGAGAAAAGAGGGATTTGATAGTGGTTTGAATGTGTGGTTTTAATATAGGGGTTTCAGAACCGCTTCATGATCCGGTTGTGAGTTAATTTTAGCGATGGTTTTGAAATGATGTTTCATAGGAGTTTGAGTACATGGTTTTGATAGATTGGATGCCTGACGTCACCTTAGTTTATTAGATTTTTGGCGGCCATCTTGGATTCGCCATCTTGCTTTTCTAAAAATCCCTACCTTTGAAACGTCCTGTATATTCATACTTGGTTGCTATCTCGTCCAGATGGATGGATGGATTAATGGATGGTTGGATGGATGGATGGTTGGATGGATGGTTGGATGGATGTATGGATGGATGGATTGATGGATGGATGGATGGATGGATGGATGTATGGATGTATGGATGGATGGATGGATGGATTGATGGATGGTTGGATGGATGTATGTATGGATGGATGGATGGATGGATGGATGGATGGATGTATGGATGTATGGATGGATGGATGGATGGATGGATTGATGGATGGTTGGATGGCTTTTTGAGAAAAGAGGGATTTGATAGTGGTTTGAATGTGTGGTTTTAATATAGGGGTTTCAGAACCGCTTCATGACGTGAGCTGATTCTAGCGATGGTTTTGAAATGATGTTTCATAGGAGTTTGAGTGCATGGTTTTGATAGATTGGATGCCTGACGTCACCTTAGTTTATTAGATTTTTGGCGGCCATCTTGGATTCGCCATCTTGCTTTTCTAAAAATCCCTACCTTTGAAACGTCCTGTATATTTATACTTGGTTGCTATCTCGTCCAGATGGATGGATGGATTAATGGACTTGAAAGTATTGTTTTGAGGATGGATGGTTGGATGGATGGATGGATGGATGTATGGATGGATTGATTGTTGGATGGATGGATGGATGGATGTATGGATGTATGGATGTATGGATGGATGGCTGGTTGGATGGCTTTTTGAGAAAAGAGGGATTTGATAGTGGTTTGAATGTGTGGTTTTAATATAGGGGTTTCAGAACTGCTTCATGACGTGAGCTGATTCTAGCGATGGTTTTGAGATGATGTTTCATAGGAGTTCGAGTGCATGGTTTTGATAGATTGGATGCTTGACGTGACATTAGTTTATTAGATTTTTGGCGGCCATCTTGGATTCGCCATCTTGCTTTTCTAAAAATCCCTACCTTTGAAACGTCCTGTATATTCATACTTGGTTGCTATCTCGTCCAGTAGCATACTGTATATTTATTTTATAATTTTGAAATGGTATACCGATCTTAGATATAAAGTTTATATTTTTATCGACCATCTTGAGGGTATGAAACTTGGTCATATTGTTAATTAATAATAATAAATACATTGTTTGTTTTATTTTATTTTATAAGTAAGATATGCATTTCAAGCGTGCGGCTATCACAGAAGCAGACAGCCGTTGCGGTTTCCGCTGGAAACATGTTTAGACCTGTTTGAAATACATTGAGAAGCGCGATAGCAAGCCTGGTAATTTATTCAGGAATTCTCTAGAAGCAAAGACCATCTTGAGGGTATGAAACTTGGTCATGTTGTTAATTAATAATAATAAATACATTGTTTGTTTTATTTTATTTTATAAGTAAGATATGCATTTCTGCGCATGCGGCTATCACAGAAGCAGACAGCCGTTGCGGTTTCCGCTGGAAACATGTTTAGACCTGTTTGAAGTACATTGAGAAGCGCGATAGCAAGCCTGGTAATTTATTCAGGAATTCTCTAGAAACAAAGACCATCTTGATGGTCCGCCATTTTGTCTGACGTCACCTTAGTTTGGATAGCGACCGTGAGAGGATGCTGCATTATGGTAATCATGAGAGATGCCATTTCTTGGTTAGTGGCTGTGAGAGGGCGTCACATTGGGTTGGTAATGATGAAATCTGCCATTTCTTAGTTTGGTTAGTGGCCGTCAGAGGGCGCCACATTGGGTTGGTAATGATGAAATCCGCAATTTTTAGTTGGGTTGGTAATGATGAAATCTGCAATTTTTAGTTGGGTTGGTAATGATGAAATCTGCAATTTTTAGTTGGGTTGGTAATGATGAAATCTGCAATTTTTAGTTGGGTTGGAGGCCGCGAGGGGCGCCACATCACTTGGGTTGGTAATGATGAAATCTGTAATTTTAGTTGGGTTGGTAATGATGAAATCTGTAATTTTTAGTTGGGTTGGCGACCGCGAGGGGGCGCCACATCAGTTGGGTTGGCAGAGGGTTCTACCTATCTAGCGGGGAGGGGGGGAGGGGGGGGGTAGTAGGAGTGGGGGGTGGTGGTCCCAGAACTCTCCAAAGTACCCTACTGGATTCAAAAGAAGTATGGAAATGCACGGTTTAAAGTACACCCGACTTGTAGGGGATGGCGACAGCAGTGTATACAAGAAGTTGTGTACAGAAAAACCGTATGGCAATGAAATTTTGATAGAAAAAGTGGAATGTAAAAATCATCTCTTGCGGAATTTCTGTACAAAACTCCGAGAGCTAACAACCAAAAATGTCAGCTCCAAGTTAAAAAAAGTAAGCCCACGACTAAGAACCTTACTAAAAGCAAATATTGAAAGACTCAGAAAAGGGATCAATGCTGCTGTAACGTACCGACGAAAGCAAGAAATAACGTTGACAGACCAACTATCTGCTCTCAAGAAGGACATTATAAATTGTCCTAAGCATGTGTTTGGAGAACATTCCGATTGTGAACCCTATTTTTGCAATGGATCCAAACAAAACGAAGTCAATGAATGTCCCAATTTCGTAGAATGTGGATTATTTGATGATATTATCGCGTGCTGTAACCGTTTAACTCATAATGCACATAGTTTAATTTTAAACATGAATAACAATGCGGCGGAGAGCTATAACTCCGTGGTGGCGAAATTTGTTGGCGGTAAAAGGGTCAACTTTGCTTTGAAGAACAGTTACGAAGTGAGGTGTCATGCTGCATGCATTTCCTACAATCGGAGGGAAGAATATCATCGACTTATTCACAAAAAACTGGTACAGAGGAGCCCTGGCAAACACAGTAAATTGTACATATCAAAATTGCGGAGAAGAAGACTCTACTTGAAGAACCGAGTACAGCTATTTTCTGGTCGAAGGAGAAAACGAACAAGAGCAGAAGCCGACGAAGACTACGGATTGGTTGAAGACATAATTCCGGCTGCAATACTAGAGGAAAAGAAATCGTCACTAATTAAATATTTGAATAGGACTCGGGAAGATTTTGTACTTTTACAGAAACAAACTATTGGCCAAAGTAGCAACGGAATATGGAAAAGAGAACGAAGTTTACGGCTAACAGCATCAAATTTCGGCACGGTGTGCAAGAGACGACAGACAACAGACGCTAAAAAAGTAGCACAAAGATTAATTTATTCAAATTTTATCGGCAGTGTGGCAACAAGTTGGGGCCAAGATCACGAGGAGCTGGCAAAGAAGCAGTTCTCAGAAGAATATGGACTCGAAGTTCAAAATTGCGGACTCTTTGTGTCTGCCGAAACTCCTTATCTGGGAGCTAGTCCTGACGGCCTAGTTGGCGCAGACGCCATAGTTGAAATAAAATGTCCTCACAAAATAGCTAAATTGAAACTTTCTCCAAAAGAGGCAGCGGAAAAGAAACTTGTGCCGTATTTATTGCTGGAGGAAAATAATCTAAAATTAAGAAAGACTCACGACTACTTTTATCAGATTCAGGGTCAGCTAGCAATAACAGGGAGAAGACTCTGCTATTTCGTCGTGTGGACTCCCCTGGGAATGATTTGCCAAAAGGTAAAACATACCTGTCCTTTATTGTATGCCATTTATTCACCGTATGACCGTATGGATATTATTTTATACAATGTTTTCTTTTTTCAGATTGAAAAAGACGAGAACTTTTGGCACAACATAAAACCAAAACTAGAAGTGTTTTATTTTAATTACATGTTACCTTTATTAGCATTAAAAGAAAAATAAATAATTTTGTTTAAAAATTAATTTTTACTTTTCGAATGTTTTTACTTATGAAACATTACTTTAAAATTTGGTTCACTAATAACAAAACTACTACTTCATTTAGTGTCGTGATGCAACACAAACATAAACATACATAATTCTATGTTTTTTTACATATGCTTTTTACTTTCTTATACGTAGTATAAGGAATTATAGTGATGACGAAAATTTTCGGCTTTGAGATTTTTGCAGATGTCTACGTTTTGAGGTCCCCTGATACCAAAAAAGTGGTTTTTAAAAAATGTCTCTCTCTGTGTGTCTGTCTCTGTCTGTGTCCACGATACCGTCCAAACAGCTATACTTATTAATACTAAACTTCATATTTATGAATATAATCTCTTTCTCGAGAACTTATTAGATTTTCAGTGAAATCGGCAGACCGGAAGTTTACTTCAGAAAAAAAAAGAAAATTTACTGATATCTCGTCTACTACTAAGATTAGATAAATTTCTAAAGAATACAAAAGTTCCAAAAATTGAATTTTATAAAAAAAAAATTCGAAATTTCTACCGGAAGTAAGTCTTTTTATCTTAGCGAACATCAGTTTTTTGCAAATTTCTTACAAATTAAGCATTCTATACAGACTTATCTAGAATACAAAGGTATTTAGAGCCCGAATTGGAACAATTTTTGTTAATATAAAATTTCAAAATTCGAACCTGAAGTAACACTTTTACTCTTTTTGAATAATATTTTTTGCGAATATCTCGCAAATTATGCATTCTATATAATTTTATTATAAGTACAACAGTATTTAGATCTAGATTTGGAACAATTTTTGTATAAGGCAAATTTTAATATTTGGACCATCAAATAGCAGTTTTTTGAAATATTTCGCAAATTTTGCATTCTATTCAGATTTATTAAGAACCCAAAATTGTTTAGAGCTGTATATGGAATAATTTTTGTATATAAAAAAAATTAAAATTTGGACTGGAAATAATACTTTTACTTTTATCGAATAACAGTTTTTTGCAAATATTTCTCAAATTATGAATTCTATAGAGATTTATTAAGAGAATAAAATAATTTTTAGTTGTATTTAGGATAATATCTGTATAAAAAATGTTGCAAAATTCGGACCAGAAGAAACACTTACTTATACAGACTTAAAAAATTTATGTATTTATTTGTAACAACTTTTGTATACACATTTCGGAATGCACATACGTACAAGAAAGTCGTGTGGTGGCCACATCTCATTATTATATTGACGATTACCAAAGGTGTGAGTTATAAAAATATATACTCCACGTGAATCTGGAAACAAACAAGCCTCTTCTACGATGCAAACAAAAAACTATTATTATTATGCAAAATAATATAATTACAAAAAATAAATAATTTGTTTAAAGTAGAAGTAAAGTAAATCATTGCGTAAAGAAGAAATAGCATCAAATCAAAAAGAATATTTGCATAAGTATAAAATTTGGGCCGTGGGCACCACACGACCATATTATACGTATGTATATTTCGAATTAGTTATACAAAAGTAATTTACTCCAAATTAAATTTTAAATATTTTCATAACCTTAATAAACATGTGAGTAGAAGTGTAACCGGTCCGAATTTTGAAATTTTGTATTTAAAATATTGTTCCAATTCGAGCTCTAAATACTTTTGTACTAATACATCTGTATAGAATGCATAATTTGCGAGATATTAGCAAAAAACTGTTTTTTGATAATACAAAAAAATCGCTGTCGTGATCACACACAGACACAGAGAGCCATTGTTTGCAAAATACAAAAATCTGGAGGTCGAACATTTTCAGCGTCACAATACTTCCTTATACTACGTATCAGAAAGTAAAAGCAATATCATCTCTTCCCGTCCCTAACGGTATACCTGCTAGAAGCGCATGCTAGGACTCATACGGCTTGCGCGCAGTGATTATAATTATTATATTTGACTCGCAATATAATTTGCTTCTGGAACGATCTAGAAATTTATTTCTTGCACAAAAAATAATTTTGGAATGTTGGCTTTATTTTGTTTCACATATATATGGGTAAATTCTGAAAAATAAGATTAGTTACTCGATAGCTGAAATATACGTTACACAAATTGGTCGTCTACTAAAACTTTTTTTTTTTTATAAAATTTACACACCATAAAGAAAAATCGAAAACACTAGTATCATCCAAATACTTTAGGGTATAACTTTTAAAAAAAACAGATCCCTAGCTCTCTGCATTGCTAAGATATCACGAGATAAGTATTAAAAATTGAAGAAAATGAAAATTTTAAAATTTACACAAAAAAACGATTTTTCGACCTTTTTGCGATTTCGATTTTATTTTCCATCTCAAAATTTGAATCCGGCAGGTGATTTTACATATTCAGCTTCACCTTTTTTGTGTGTTTGAGAAAATATAGATTGTCTAATTTAGGGGG
This sequence comes from Amphimallon solstitiale, assembly GCA_963170755.1. NCBI lineage: Eukaryota > Metazoa > Arthropoda > Insecta > Coleoptera > Scarabaeidae > Amphimallon > Amphimallon solstitiale. The sequence goes on from OY720679.1 coordinate 87,321,084, forward strand.
GGTTGCTTCCCGACTGCAAACGTGTCGGCCAACCGGCGATTATCTGAGACCACAACGCAGCCATAAATTACAGGCAGATTAGATTAGGTGACAAGTTCTTTTCTCTATCTTTTTCCTCAGCATAAGACAGAGCACGCGGACCCTTAAACATTTGTCTTTTATTACATTTGCACGAAGAAAACAGTGGTACGCCTCTTTCAAATCGAACTCAGCTTGAAGCGGGCGTCCAGCCTTAATCACGTTGATAAGAACGTATGTTTCTTGATACACATTGCCTATATTCCAGGCGCTTAAAGCAATATTCGTAAGACGATCGCAGAGCAAGCCGCCAGTTGGTCGGGAGAACGATTTTGGTGAATCTACACTGCAAAAATAATTTTCCTGTTGGCAAAACTCCGTTTTCTTCAATTTATTCAGTCGCCGGCTTGCAACGGCGTGTAACGCGAAATTACGATAAATTGTTTTATACAATGTGGTTTATGTACGCATGTCGCTCATGTTGTATTGCTCATAATATTGTTAATGAATTAAAAATAATTTTAATTCATGTAATTTGTTCGCCATTTTTTATAGTTGTTAAGGACGTTTATCATTATTATTTTGTTTTATTGGTTTTTATAAAGTAATAGTCTATGTTCTATGTAAAACGTATATATGTTTAGTTTTAATCTCAATTTGCTTTATTTTACAAAGGCACAATTAATTAGAACATGTATATTTCTCTGTATAAGTGCTTACAGTCATTTTATTACTTCATAATCGTAAAATAATGAATATTTAAAATTAAATCTGGGAAGACTCCTAACGTAATCTCTTTCTCAGAAACTTTTCTATTGTCCGTTCTAGAAAATCGGTAAATGCCTTGTCTAAATTACCACTTATTTTCTTGCTTTTATTAACATCATGCCGCTGTAGTACTAAAAAATTCATAAACATTAGCCGGATTTCAGAAAAATTTGTTGGCGGGAAAAGAGACGATCATATCAAACTCGATGCGAAGCCGCTTCAATTGTATTCAACTTGGAACCGGGCGATTTACCGCGCGTTATTCATAAGAAAGCTGTATACAGAAGTCCAGGAAACACACAAAAAAGTTTATGACTAGCTGGAAAAGAGTAAGAGCTTGGAAAAAATGCAGTAAAAAGTTATTTGCATGTAAAAATAAGAAAAAAAGGGAACCGATAGTACCTGCTGACAGCGATTATGGTGACACAGAAATAGAAATGGTTGTCACATTAACAAAAGAGCAGTACGATATAAAAGAAAAAGAAATTTTGACTTCAATTGAAAAATCGGATTCTGAACGTGACGAGTTACAACATGCTACTATAGGGCAGCACTAACTTATTATGGAGGCAGCAGCGCTCTGTAAGACTGACTGCGTTCAATTTTGGAGCAATATGCAAAATGCGAAAGACGACGCATTGCGCAAATTTGATAAAACGTCTTTTGTACAATAAATTTTTCGGGACTGCAGCAACACGTTGGGGACAGGAACAAGAATTGGAAAAAAGCTATGGAATTCGTGTACACGAATCTGGTCTTTTTATTGACGGCAAATTGAATTTTTTAGCTGCTTCGCCGGATGGTTTAATAGATGACGATGGCATTGTTGAAATAAAATGCCCGTCAGCAGCTGCATCGTATTCACCAACGGAAGCCGTTCGAGAGAAGAAAATTAAATTTGCGGAGATAGTTGATGGTCGAATAACATTAAAAAGTAAAGACAATTATTATTTCCAAGTGCAAGGCCAGCTACATGTAACAAATAGAAAGTACTGCTTGTTTGTTATATGGACACCTTTCGGAATTAGTGTACAAAAAATCATGAGGGACGATCATTTCTGGGATGCGAATATGAAGGAGCAGTTGGTGACTTTCTTTTACAGATGTTTTCTACCTGAATTGGTTGATCCCCAGTATCCAAAGAAAATGCCTATTCGTGATTTACGTCAGTAGAAAAAATAACAGAATATATATCAGATATAAGGAACTACTTTATACGGACAAAATTTAAGTGATTTTAAATTTTAGTTTTACTCTGACTATAAATAGTCACGTCTTGGCTTTCTTATGGCGTTATGTATTGTTTGTTATCCTCTTATATTTCCTATTTTTTAGCTTTTTCAAGTTTATTATATTATTCTGATATTCTGCTATATACAGTTCTTTATGTCATTAATTCTGCAACTTTATTCTGTTCTATTCATTAATTTGTATAATGCCAATTTCCTATGTTAATAAATAAATATGATTGTTATTTATTATGTATTTTTTTCTTGTATAATTATGGAAAACATAGTTTCTCTGACCATAGATGATACCGTCATTATTTTTTAATATGTCTGGCCGATACATGTATGTGTGACACTTTTAATTAAAAATAAATTCTGGAAAGTTCTGATCTTTATAATAACATTTAAAAATGTATTCAAACAACAACGGGAAATGTAGCAGAAAAAACAGTTGAACAGACAATTTAAAGCAGTACAAGAATCTCCAAAAATATATAGGGTGAGTCATTTAAAAAACTTAAGTTCCGTGCATTTCCGGTGAAACCGGAAGTGCGTCAGAGCTTAAAGTATTTTTACAATATGCGCCACAAGCAACCATGGATCTTCCACTTATTGTTTTTTTCTTTTATTTAAAACACAAAAGACCAATCGAAGACGCGGCTACTAATGACTCACCTGTAGGTATATATTTATTCCAAAATTTAAAAAATTCCAATGAAAATATAAGTGGTATAAAACAAATACAGAAACACAAATATTAACCCAGTAAACATTTTTCAAATTTCCCACAATATTATTTAGTAACATCAACATTAAAACTGAAAATGACCACTCATATATTATAAATAGGGATGTTAACATGTAAATGTCGTAGTTACTAAATAATACTGTGGGAAATTTGAAAAACGTTTAATGGGAAGATAACGCCCCATAAAGGCGAACTATACGAAATGTAAAATCTATGAAATGAAACATGAAATAGTAAACATCCCAATAAGCATTTTCCAAATTATTAACTTTTTACTTTCTTATACGTAGTATAAGAAAGTATTGAGGTGACGAAAATTTTCGACCTCGAGATTTTTGCAGATGTCCACGTTTTGAAGTCCCCTGATACCAAAAAAGTGGTTTTTAAAAAATGTTTGTGTGTCTGTCTGTGACCACGATAGCGGTCAAACCGCTGTAGATATCTATTCCAAATTTTGTATTTACGTGTATAATCTCCCTCTTGAGAACTGATTAGTTTTTCAGTAAAATCGGTAGACTGGATGTAGTAGTTTACTTCAGTAAAAAAATTGAATTTTGCAAATATTTCGTCAATTACAAAGTTTAAACAAATTTATAGAGAATTCAAATGTACTCAAAATTATATTTGAGACAAATTGTCTTAAAAAGGTTTTTCGAAATTCCAACCGGAAGTAGGTATTTTACTCTTATCGAAAATGAGTTTTTTGCGAATATCTCGCAAGTCATGCTTTCTAGGCAGGTACATTACGAGTATAAAAGTATTTAAATTATAATTTTAAATATCTTATGTATAAAAAAAATTTCAAAATTCGGATCGGAAGTACCACTTTTACTCTTACCGAATTGCGATTTTTTGCAAATATTTCATAAGTATATATATTTGTCAAGAGTACAAAAGTATTTAGAACTGGATAGTTTTTGTATATTTGAAATTTCAAAATTCGGACCGGAAGTAGCACTTATACTCTTAGCGAGTAGCACCCTTTTTCGAATATCTTGCAAAGTATGCATTCTATAGCGATTTATTAAGAGAATGAAAGTACTTAGAATAGGATTTTGAATATTTTTTGTATAAAAAAATTCTTAAAATTGTATAGTTTGAAACGCTCATACGTATAAGAAAGTCGTGTGGTGGCCACACCTCATTTTTTTCTTAAAAAGATAATAAATTCTGTATAATGTGAACATGTTCTTTTGTCTATTAATGTGAAATAAATGCATGAAATTTGGAATAATGGCATTTTTGATTAAACGATATTATCGAATAAAAAATCGATATCAGTCGATATTATTGAATAAAAAAATATCGATTTTAATCTCGATTATCGAAAAGAAAATATCGATATTTTTTTAAAAACGATATATCGCGCATCCCTAATGTACGCTCCTGGGATTTTTCACCAAATGTAGATGTTTGTAATAAAATTAATAGCTGACTAAACATAAATAGTTTAAGTAGATTCCAGACTATGCCATAATATTTAATTTAAACAGATACTAATTCGTATTAAAATCAAAAAAATAAATTTAATCGGGAGTCTGAGGGCTTCCACCTCACACTCGACGTGACAAAAATCGCACCTCATCGGTTACGGGTTAACTTATTTATATAAGAAATACATAGATGCAAATCCTGGGCTTGTGGTAAAATTCAAATATCTTTAGATATCGATATTTTTTTTTATATCTATAAAGAAACGTGTGTGGCGACCTCGATCCGAATGAATTACCTATTCATTCAAATATATATTATATGCTTTATGAGATTGAATACACACTTTCCTTTCCGCATATCAGTGTAGTTTAAGTGTCCGAGCAAAGAAATGTAAACATTGGACACAGATAACAATAGCATCTCTATCCCGAACGATATTTTCTGGCAACACGTCAACTATAATTTGCATGGCACGTCAGATGCACTGGGGTAAATGACAGCCCTAATTCTCTATCTCTTTCAGAACTTTATTGTTCTTGTGATCGAGTATTTTTAAAAACGGAGCATGACTCCCTTATGTCTTTTATTTGTCAGGTGAACCAATGTTTCATTCAGATATTGGCTTTATTTTGGAATTATTTTAATATTTGCGAGAATGTACTAGATATTAATTCTTCGTCTGGAATAAATATATGTTATTATTATGATTTTAAAATTTTACTTATTACTTATTCTCTCGTGATTTGTATAGATGTTGAAGCTTTTTAATCTTAATAATATAATAAATATCGTAGCCAACTAAAATATTGCCTGTTTTTATATAAAATGTAAAAATATGTATATTCTCTAATAAGCAGATGTTTTGGATTATTGAATATTATATTCTTCCCAATCGACAGTGATAGTGTTGATTAACGAAATTAAATTATTACTATTTTGTCGCAGGTAACATACGAACTAAATTATATTACCATATAGAGTATTCATTTTTTATACAGAAGTTTGAGCATACATTATACAGGTTTGTTTGTAAAAGAAAATACGTGGGGTATATATAAGCATGTAGATATATTTCAGATATTTGTGCATGTTCATTTATGATTTATCACGTGATAATATTGATGCATTTACTTTATTAGACAGTTTTTCCTGTTCCTCAATATTCTTCTCTCTTTCAAAATGTATTTTATTTGTCAAGAACAAGCTTTATGAAATTTATAATTATTTTAATTATATTTGCCACAGATAATTTCTTTGGCAATAAATATATAGTACATATTATTATTATTATTATTAATAATTTTAAGTTGCACGACTTCTTACTTATTATTTCTCACCATGATTTGTATTTACCATACATGTTGAAGCTTTTTAATAATATGTCAATTTTTACAGAAAACTAAAATCTGACAAAAACAAACAAAAAAATAAATTTAAATGCAGGAGACAAATATCCGAAATTTGTTTTCCAGTTGACCAGTCATCGCTTCATATCTCTGGTCTATCAAAAAGTCAAAAAATCAAACCCTAACTTACCGGGTGACATTTTAGTTTCATTAAGTTCAGTGTTCCCCGCAGTACCGATTCCAGAAACATTGAGATATTTAGACGACTCAACGCGCAAAAATAGATGAATACTTACATGTCCCAGAACTGCTTTCAGTTTGAAGGCAGTTTCTACGAACAGCGACAGGGTACAGCAATGGACAACAGCTTTCCTCCGTTTATATCGAATTTGTGCATGAGTCACTTTCAAACCGAATTTAAAAGAAACTCTAAGTATTCCCTAAAGTATTGATTACAGTAGACAGACTGAGCCTTGGCCGATGGTAGGAGCCTCGACCTATAAGTCGCGCAGATTTATAAGTCAGTGCGTGACAGAGAAAGTATTCGGAAAAAAGAAATGATAACATTTGTTCATCATTGCAGACATTAGCCGGACGAACGAGTAAATGCAGATAAGAAATTGTAATATACTGAAAAGAGATACAAATATGTGTAGCGCTTGACAATTTTTCCAGACTGCTCGTGCATGTCCTAATATTATAAGGATTCACTGCGCACCTTGTGCTCCCACAAGGTGCGCAGTGAATCCTTATAATATTAGGACATGCACGAGCAGTCTGGAAAAATTGTCAAGCGCTACACATATTTGTATCTCTTTTCAGTATATTACAATTTCTTATCTGCATTTACTCGTTCGTCCGGCTAATGTCTGCAATGATGAACAAATGTTATCATTTCTTTTTTCCGAATACTTTCTCTGTCACGCACTGACTTATAAATCTGCGCGACTTATAGGTCGAGGCTCCTACCATCGGCCAAGACTCAGTCTGTCTACTGTAATCAATACTTTAGGGAATACTTAGAGTTTCTTTTAAATTCGGTTTCAAAGTGACTCATGCACAAATTCGATATAAACGGAGGAAAGCTGTTGGGGCATCTCATCGGCCAGGTCTCAGTCTGTGAGCTGTAGGTACGTTGACGATATTTTCGGGATTTTTAATACTTGTGTGATTTGGATGACTTACTTGAATTAAACTCGAAATTCACTACAAATAATTTCATAATATATAGAAAAGAAAAACAATGATGGACTACCATTTTTAGACGTTTTGGTTAGAAAGAATAATAATAACATAGAAATAGGTATCTTCCCAAAAGATACCAACATCAACAAGTTTATAACAGCGGATTCAAATCATAGTTTTCAGCAAAAGATGGCTTTTTTAAGTTTTCCGATAGATAGATAGATAAGAAAAAATCTTAGTTTAATTATAAAGATCGGAAAGTATAATGGTTTGGATTCAGAAATAGTGTCTAAGCTTATTACGAGACACAAACTTAAGAAACAAATCCAGGGTACTACATGTTTGCTACCTCAAGAAAATCGTGGTAATAAGTTTGTTTCTTTGCAGCATCATTCAGCGAAATTTGAACAGTATTTTTAAAGAACAGAATCTTCAAATCGCGTTTAAATGGTGCAGTTCATTAAAATCGCTCTTAGGGAACGTTAAAATTAAGGTAGATCAAAAATCTGGGATTTATGGAATACCGTGTATAGATTGTAATGAAAAATATGTTGGGCATACCAGGCGACACATTCATTTTAAACTCGGCAAATATATTCAATATATTTCAGGCAACCCGTGTTTATGTGCTTATTGTTTAAACTATATAGCAACGTTAATAAATACGACTTTAGATCTTAATGCTTGTTCTTTCTTACATTCTATTATATTAGGACCATTTTTAGCTACAAAATTTCTTTTATGCACTGTTGCTGGATTATATAGCGGGACGTGTCTTATATTCAAATGCTCTGTTATTTTGGTATTGTAAGTTGAACGTACTTTTTGGCAGTTGTTAATTATCATATCAACTCGTTGTCAAATAATTACTAGTAGTTAAGTCATGCATAATCAATACAAAGATGGGAAGATACCTTTATATCAAAAAACGTACTTTACATTAATAAAGCTTAACTGTCCAGCTTTATGATCCCGAAACTCTACATATTTGATTTCAGATGATTGTTATGTCTGTGTTTTATGGATTTTACTCCTGTATTCAAACTGAATTATTTGTAATCACTTCCCTGAGTTCGTCATTTGATTTAGAAAAAACTGTACATTTAATTCATTTAAAATAAATGCTTACAGTAATTTTCTTTTGCTTTTGCGCATTTGTCAATTGCGTTTCACTATTTGTCAAATGATTTTCCATGTTTTTAAACGTCAGCTGAATTTGTCAAATAGAATTCCCTTTTTGTCAAATTACCTTCCCTTTATTTCAATTACTTTTCTTGTTTATATGTAGGTATGTATAACTCTTACATTTTATAAAAAACTATACCAATTTACACATTAAAGTGAGAAATTTATTTTGTATTTAGATACAAATACAGTGTAACATCTATGTAATATAAACATAACTTAATTCAAATTTTGATTTTGTTTTGCCGGATTTAGTTTGAAAAATTTATGCAACATATAGAAGAATTAATAATACTGCAAAAGTAAGTGCAGGACATCGGCAGCAAAACTTATTAAATGCTCAAAAAGAACAGATTTGGGACTGGGTTGACCTGGGTTGTTTTTTAGCCCTCCGCTAGTTGCAAGAAAAGTGCTTAAACCAATGGCCACTTCTTCAACAAATATCACTATCTACGATTAATAAAACACATAAGAACTTTCATTATTGTGTTAAAAGTGTCCCTTGTTCCCGAACGAAAAAATACACCGGACATTATTCAAGTTCGCTTTGGAAAGAGAAAAAATGTTCTTCATTGACGAATACGGCATACAAATATATTCTCCCGTTCCATACGGAAGATCTGTAAAAAATACCAGAGCATCAAGAATAAAAGCACAGTGTTCCTTCCTGCTATAGCCCTTTTCTAAATCCAATAAAAGGGATACTTAACCAGTGGAAGCAAATAATAAAAAGAACACAGCCAACGAGGGAAAATGAATTATATGAGGCAGTACACAATGTATCTGAGCGTATAAGTCCACAAAATTGTTTCATTTATGTTCAACACTTGGAGACGTATATTTACAAAACTGTTTACAAAGAAATGAAATTTTAAATTAAGTTATGTTTATATTACATACATGTTACACTGTGTTTGTATCTAAATACAAAATAAATGTCTCACTTTAATGTGTAAATTGCTAAGCAATTGATATAAAGGGAAAGTAATTTGACAAAAAGGAAATTCTATTTGACAAACTCAGCTGACGTTTAAAAACATGGAAAATCATTTGACAAATCGTGAAACGCAATTGACAAATGCGGCAAAGCAAAAGAAAATGACTGTAACTCAAAAGAATGGCTTCGAAATGAAACAATCAATGACATTCCCATATTTCGTTAAAACAAACAGATTATTCAAGGAGAGATTTTCCTGATTCAAGGAAATATATTCCCTTTTTTTCAATCTAATAAAGATATCTTCCACTGTTTAAAACAAATATTTCTTTCACTCAATGAAAATGTCTTTGATCCAAGGAACTCTTTTTTTTTGTGTACGTCAACTGCTACTATACGAGTGTTACTGACAATGAACGCAAGACACATGGTATTTATAGACGCGAAATTGTCCGCTTACATATTTAAAACCACTAAACCATATCGAATACAGCAAAAAAAATATCAGGCGACAATTAATTTTATTTCGTTATTTCGAAACGCCCCAGTCGGCGTATTAAGAAATAGCGTTCTCCGATGGAAAAGCGATTACTTATACATAAATAAACAAGACATATACTTACATAGTCATGATCAGGAGCGTAATTATGTTCGTATGTAAGTGGAACACCTTTGGAGGAAGTTACAAAAGTTACCAGCACCGTCAGCGTTGCCGTCGCTATTTTCTGAAATATTTCAAACGAAACTGTGCATGAACAACGAGAACGAATGACGAATAATAACGTGTATAATAATATTATGGCATAATCGATTTTGTGCAATCGAACTGCGCTGCGGTTTGGTGTGGAGGACATTTTGTTAGAATTATGAGCTGTATACATGTAATTGAGGATTAAAAAAAACGTAATACGTTTGCACACTAAAGTTAAAATTTCAAAAATAAATTACAGTTTTCGTAATTATATGCTCGATCATGTAATGATAATAAGCGACACATTCGAAGTTTAATCTGTAGGTGGTAAGGTAAGGTGTTACCCAAATTTTTAAAGTGCTAAAGATGATTACTTCAGTAGATATCGACATAGTTATTGTTTGGATAAACAATCACATTAACACAGTAATTTGTGCTTGTTAGAAATTCTATCTGTCAGATATACAGAGTGGTTTCTGTTTAGTGAGAAAATGGCATTTTTGGATATTATCAAAATTCAAAAGTGCTTGTTTTGGGTTACTTTTGCAGATGTCCACGTTTTGAAGTACCCTGATGCCGAAAAAGTGGTTTTTAAAAAATGTCTGTGTGTCTGTGTGTCTGTGTGTCTCTCTCTCTGTGTGTGTGACCACGATAGCGGTGAAACCGTTTGTATTTACGTATATAATCTCCCTCTTGAGATCTGATTAGTTTTTCAGTAAAATCGGTAGACCGGAAGTAGCAGTTTACTTCAGCGAAAAAATCGAATTTTGCCAATATTTCGTCAACTACGTTTACCAAGTTTAAACAAATTTATAAAGAATTCATATATACTTAAAATTAAAATTGAAGCAAATTCCTACCGGAAGTAGGTCTTTTACTCTTATCAAAAATCAGTTTTTTGCGAATATTTCGCAAGTCATGCTTTTTAGACAAGTACGTTACTGGTACAAAAGTATTTAAAACATAATTTTCAATATCTTTTGTATAAAAAAAATTTCAAAATTCATACCGAAACTACCACTTTTACTCCTATCGAATAGCGATTTTTTGCAAATATGTCGTAAGTTATGCATTCTATATATATTTATCAAAAGTACAAAAGTATTTAAAACTGGATTTGCAATATTTTTTGTATATATGAAATTTCAAAATTCGGATGGAAGTAGCACTTTTACTCTTAGCGAGTAGCACTTTTTTGATAATATCTTGCAAAGTATACATTCTATAGAGATTTATTAAGAGAATAGAAGTACTTAGAATAGGATTTTGAATAATTTTTGAATAAAAAAATTCTTAAAATTCTATAATTTAAAACGCTCATACGTATAAGAAAGTCGTGTGGTGGCCACACCTAATTTTTTTATATACAAAAGGTTGTTACAAATTAAGGGTGCGATTCTGAGAAGCTCTCGAAAGCTACGGTTATCAGTAGCCTACGGCGCCTAGCAACGAAATGACGTTTCGATGACGATTTTCGCGATTTTTACTGTCAATGACGTAGAAGTATCATGAGGAGCATGAATAAAGGTTGTGTATGTTATAATTTTATATTTATTACCGTTCTTGTTTGCAAATATAGATATGACTTTATAGCATTATTGTTGTATTTGCGGTTTGATTTACAATTAAAGTCATTGACTAAACAGGTAAATTTCCTCCTATCTTCTTCAACATAATATAAAGTCTAACATCCTTTTAATTTGATATAATTTTATCATTAGAAGATTTGATGAAAAAGTCATCTTTAAATTGTGAACACGATACCATGATAGACTTTTTCAAATATTTAGTTTGTGTAAATTTCACATGCTTCATGCTGTTAGATTATTATCTGCTGAGTCTATGTATTTTTCTTGGGTTTAGGTACCCTTGTATGTAAGAAAAACAATGTCCACGTTATAAAAGGACAATTATCTTCAAATTCATTATACACTACTATGATACTACATTCTTTTAAACTCTCTTAATGGTAGCAGTTCTTGCTGAAATTTTCCAATGTTCTTCGTGCTATCTTGACCACAGTATAAACATTTGTGTATACTATGTCTTGGCATTACAAATGCAATCGCTATATTATATTTCAAATAATTTTCTTATTAGTTTAAATTTAACTAAAACATTTTGGTACATATTTACGAGATAATATGTCTGTTTGCATGTTAAACATAAAGGTTATGTACAAAAAATCGCAAATTGTCTTTTTAGTTGCTAGGTTGCATTGCTGACGTATTTCTCGTAGCTTATTATAACCGTAAGCCTTCCGATAAGTGTTCAGAATCGCACCCTACGTTTTAAATACTTTTATGCTTTTCATAGATCTCTGTAGAATACTTAATTTGCGAGATATTTGCCAAAATCTGGTTTTCGGATTTCGATAAGAGTAAAAGCGCTTCTCCGGTCCGAAATTTTAAATTCTTTTTATGCAAAACTTACTCTTAATAAACCTGTATGGATTGTATGATTTTCACACTGCTTTTCGATAATAGTAATACTGTTACTTACGGTTCGAATTTTGAAGTATTTTGTATATAAAAACTATTGCAAATAAAGTTCTATTTACATTTGTACTTTCAGTCTATAACAATATCTGTTTTTTGATTTAAGTAAGAGACTCACATCTGGTACGAATTTCCTTTGTTATAAAATTGTTCCCAAATTCATTTTCGAGTACTTTTAATACCCAGTAGTGGACAATATATTGATGAAATTATTGTTTTCACATCCGGTCTACCGATTTCACTGATTATCAAATCAGTTCTTGATAGAAAGGTAATATACATTTAAGGTTTGGTATTGATGGACTTATCGTTATCAGAAGACTGCATAGGAACATAATTACAGTACTTACTTAGATTAGATATAAGAAAGTTAAAATTAATTGTCTAACAGGGGTAAAATAAAAGTTTTTAGATAGAAAATAACAATAATTATGAACAAAATTGTTTGATAATGCTTTTCTCTATTTTGGGCACAGACCAAACATATTTTCAGGAGATTTTTAAAAAATTTAAAATTTAATATATAACACATTCACATGACAATTTGGGCTTCAGATATATGTATTTCTTCTACAACCACCTCTGAAAGCAAGTAAAATTCTTCCCTCATTTTCAGTCATGTTTTTTATGATAAATCTTACTTCAATTACAGCATCATAAGCAATCCTGAAGTCATTCTTAACTTTTAAATCTTTTAATTTTATGTAATGCTAGTGATATCACTTGAAATTGTTCCATACATTTCTTCTCCTTTACTTTTTGGATTCGAGAATTTTTAATCTACGTACCAGATGTCAATTTGATTAGAATGAATAACATTTTCTCTTGGTTCTGCATCCTATTCCAACACTTTTACTCAATCGCAGCATATAAACTATCAGTCAAAAGAAGTAAAAAAATTATCTAGATGATGTCAAGACCCAAAATTGAGTAAATAGCAGTATGATAAATAAAATGATGCAGAAATGAGTTTTGACAAATTTTAAACTGGAAACTGAAGAAATAATCTCTAGCTACTCTGGATTTTTACAAAACTTTAAATGTTTTATAATCGTTTTGTTGATATTTAACCAGAAATTTTTTAGTTTGTTTTTAAACACCTTCCAATTTATCTGAAGAAGTTGGATTAACTGAAGAACCGAAATCCATTGGATTTTTGCGTTTTGATACTAAATTTTGATATTCAAGAAATGCTTTAATTGTATATATAAGACAAATAGTCTTGTTTGCCTGATTATAATACCAAATTCCTGTAAGCCTTCAAGATAGATTTCTTATAAGTAAACCAGTAACTCGATCAGCAGTGCATAACCCTATATAGTAGGATAACACATACTTTACTATTTTTGAGTAAATTTTGAAAGCGGCAAATCAATAATTTCTCCTTTGATATTTCATACTCTTTTTAATAAAAACATATTCTTATTTCTCCAGATATTTCATGCTCCATCTTGATAAGAATGTACTTCTAATTACTATTACACATTCATATTTTAATTCAGAAATTTAAACATTTCATTCTTTCTCAGTTTGCTGTACCTACTGCTGTAAATTTAGATAAATGAATATGTATTTTATCTGCCTTTCGATTGTAAATATACAACTTATAGACTTACATCTTAATCCGATCCATATTCTAGCATTTTAATTTCAGTATATCATTATTATCATCTGTTTAAGAAGTTTCTCTTTCATATTAACTGCTCTTTCGTTTAATTTATGTCATATTTGTGTGAGTTTCACCTTCTATATCACTTTTACACCTAGAAATGGTCTTATATTCCTATTGAAAGGATAAGTTATTATATGATAATATGCATACAGTGTTTGTTTATAAAATACTTTGACTTTCTAAACTCACAGCGTGATGAAATTAGAAGATATTCAAATACAACACATTCTACGCAATAGCATAGTTTTATGGAAATTCTCAAGTATTTGTCACATGTGTTACTATTTTCATGTTGCGTCATCGTTGGCACTGTGGCATAACGTACAATATTGCTGTTAGTTGTGATATAATCACGCCTTATTAGTGCAAAGTATGAAAGAACAGCAATATTACACTTCATTGACTGACACTTTGTCATAGATTCTTGGTACTATCGGTTTTTCAAAAAGAACTTGAGCAAATTCTGTAGTTTAATTAGGTACATTTCCACGCAGCTAGATGGCAGTATTGTTGATTTAAATCCCCAAAAGCGTCCACTACAAATGCTTGGTAAGTGTTTATACGAGGTGTGTAAATTAAGTAATGAGATTGGCAACGTTTGATATGGCAACACTTCGAACGCGGGACCCGACGGGCCGGCAAATGAATATTTGATATGGCTTTTTATGAATTTGACCTCTTTACAGCCATCTGGTTGTCCATAGCGTTTTTTTATTCGAGAAATAATCTCTTCTACTTTGTTCTAGAAATGGAGTGACATCATTTTCGAGCAATGTCGTTGAGTTTCAAGTGACAAATAATAATCGCCCAACTCGTCAAGCCAAACTTCAAAAAATATTAAAATAAACGAACAATCTTTAGACATGCTTCGAGATTATTTTGAGTGCGGTGATAAAACATAGCTTCACAAGTGTATCAGCTACAATATCCAACAAGTCCATGCAAATTTCAACGGATATTAGACAATTTTCGGAAATATGAAGCTTTCAAGAAAACGAAATGGACACAGCATCAACTTTGGGATGAAAACGTAGAACTGAAGGAAAAACAGTGGATTTCCACCAGAATCATTTCTAATAATCTAGAAACTTCAAGAATATGCATAGAATTTTAAAAAACATAAGCTAAAAGCTCATATTCCACACAAAATGCATACAATAGCGTCTGGTGATTCAAAGCACCATTCTTCATTTTGTCGTTTTTAATTCCGTCAAATTCAAGATCTGGCATTTTATCAAAGAATTTTGTAGTCGGATAAGTGCTGTTTACAACAACGGTATATTCAGTCAAGACATCCATTAGTATTGGGCTCGAGAAAATCCTCTTGTGATTGCAGTAAGCAATTCTCAAAGTAGACTTTCGGAAAATGTGTGATGCGCTGTTTTACATAATAGATTCGTTGTGTCAATTTTTATTGATGGTAGGCTAGACTAATAAAAATGCAACACAATTCTTCATGCATTTTCTTGAAGGCCTACCGCTCAATCAAATTCGTTGAGTGATATTTGAACAGGATGCGCTATGTTGTTAATAAAAGCATTCTGAATAGGCAGAATCAATGTAGGTTATACTTATTTTAATAATAAGAAAATTACTCAATATCTTTCGGAAGCCGATGCAATTTAGGTTTCCTCTCCTTAAAAGGACAATTTCGTACACAACAGAGATACACCATTATTATAAGAGAGAATCACAAAACACCAAAAAGGTAAAATCAAGTTGAAATATACAAACAATACTACTACCGAATAGACGCTGAATCAAACAACTAATCGTGACAACCTATAGTGCCATCTGTGACAAGTAAATCAAACTAAATCAAACCATCAACTATTTTGGAAATTATACTACTGCAGCTCTTATAGCGTACGTGGGTAAAAAGCTTAATTGACCTACCCCTGTATGTGATTGAGTAATGCCAATATCGTTAAGAATGGTCATTATATAAACGTTTTCCTTCCTTTAAATGCGAAAGAGCGGTAGCAACGTTATTATTTAATTATTTATTAAAAAAGTAATATAAAACATTATTTCATCGGATATAGTTCGATTAAGAAGGAAAATATACATAGGTTTCACTTCATACGAAGTGTTTAGAATCTTGGATGGGAACATACGGACCTAGTTACCTTGGCCGGCAAGCTCGCCAGATATTATCGTAATATATATTATAGTCTCTTTTGGGCATATCTTCAAAATTACGTTTATGTGCCTTCTCCAGAAAATACGGCTCAATTAAGAAATAAAAATATCGAGGTTTGTCGAATAGGTACATCCTGCTGGAATCTTATCCTATGCAACATACATATAGGTTTGTGCAGAAATAACGCTAATATTTAGACCAAAATGGAACGTAGTTTGAGCTTAAACGATAGCAGTTCCTTTTTACTTTTTTTTGTATTTTTAACATGTAAACGTTTACTTGTAATACATTTTCTTTTCGGAATAAAAATCTGACATTCTGTATAATTTGTATTTAAGTACATACTTAGATTACGCACACAGTGTAACATTTAATGAACTTGCTATTTCCTGTCGTGAACATTCTTCTTCCGCCAACTGCTAATCTATTGTCATTTCTTCTCTCCACATATGTACAATTTATAGCAATTCTTCTCCTTCAACTACTTGGTGCTCTTAGGTTCGATAATTTAGTCACGTCATAGGTTTGATGATATTTGTTGCTTATCCAAAATCACGTTCAAGATTAAATATACCACATCATAAAATAATAACAACCACGATTTAACAATAGTATATTATGCAATGAGCATTTAATGATAGCTATTAAGACACGAGTAAGAAAATTACAATACGAGGCGAAGCCGATGATGATGATGAAAGATATTAAAGAATTTTTAAAAGCAAATGATTTATATTTTGAGGATCATTATACAAAAAACCAATTAATAGACGTGATGAAGACAAAAGAATATTTAAAGGATTATTTTGTGGATAACAGAGCCGAAGAAGCACGACATACAATTTTGCGTTTACCACCATACCATTGCATTTTCAATCCCATTGAATTGATATGGCCCCAACTGAAAAATACCATAAGACGAACAAATCAAACACCGAAATTTAGTGAAAGCACTACATAACACACGTAAAAAATGCTATGGAACATATAACTGCACACTGCAACATATAAGAGGACGAATATATCCGCATGTACAAAAACAGACACCGATTTGCAAGACGACTCAATCACATAAGATGATTTATGAAATGCAGTGACACATAAAAATGTTATTGTGTATTACAAACTAATTACTTTATAATCTATATGTATTCACTACACATGTTGCCACACGATTTGTAATTTTTTCTTTGTATATAAACCCAATGCATAGGTATTTTTTATTATACAGGGTGGTTGGCTTTTCATTGTCCAGCCTATATCAGCTCCATTATCAAAAATTCAAAAAAATGTTAGAGGAAAATGTTTTTTATCTCGAAATATTGCATCATTAGAAATCTTTCATAGCCTACTGATTTTCAGCAGCGATAATCAACTTTAATTTCTTAAATGGAACATCCTGTATATTTTACGGGATATGATTCCAAATACATTTCTCTTTATAACGATGTATAACAAGTAGGGAGCTAATAATAAAATTACCACGGCTTGCTTGCTAATTACACCTGCAATGCTGCAAAACGCCAGGAGGAACATTATTACGCGAGCCGACAAATGTTTAGAATGTAATGGTGGACAATTTCAATAATTATTATAAGACACATTACTTACTATTTAGTATTTAATTTTTTTTTATTTATAATAGAAAAAGCAAATTTTAGTTTTCCATACTTTTTCTTATTATTTCGTTTCCGTAGACAATTGCTACACATATGCCAACTTGTGACGTATCATAATAAACAGAATTTAATGAGGATTCATTTTTATAGAAAATATACAGGGTGTTCCATTTAAGATATTAAAGTTGATTATCGCTGCTAAAAATCAGTAGGCTATGAAAGATTACTAATGACGCAATATGATAGACCATTTCGAGATAAAAAACATTTTCCTCTAACATTTTCTTGAATTTTTGATAATAAAGCTGATATAGGCTGGACAATGAAAAACCAACCACCCTGTATACTTGAAATTAACAGCGTTTAAAAAATATTTTATAGGGCCCTAATTTATAGTCAATACGGCCCCTGTATTCATACGTTGCAAATAGGTAAACCGTACCCGTTCAATAAAGAGACCAGGTATAATAATTATCGTCACAGAAGGTGGTGCAATAAAACCATTAGAGCCGTTCAAAGTTATATGCTTATAATTTGAAATAAACTATACTTATAAATGCATTTAAAAAATATTGAAATATTTTAATATGCACCTGTAAGTGTTCACCTCCAGTATTAAAGACATGTTTTGTCTTTTTGCACAAATATTTATTGTCACAAATTCTTACTAATTAATTTAGAAATTCACAAATCCATAAATCTATTTCCATATACTAATATATACATATCTGGAGTTAATTAGCTTTGGCATATTTATAAGCACTTGTAAATATATACAAAATCAAGGTTAGACATTGACCTTAAATACATATATTTATTCAGAGGCCGCCATATTTGATTATTATATATTATAATATATGGAAATGTTTCCATAAAATCTTTAAATAAATTAATTAAATAAGACTGGGTTATAAATTGAAACAAAATTAACATAAGAAATGCTTATTGTGAAAACTAAACTGTCAAGCTACTTTCTTCTTGTCGATTTTACCTGTTTAATAACATGCATTTCGTTCGATCAATTGGAAATGTGAGCAGCGATGATCATATACGGAAGGCACTACTATCTCTTCACAAATGCAACACTCATACAACAGGAGGCAACTGGCGCTACTTTCACGGACTGTTGATGGGTGAATCTTTGTCGTTTTATTTATAACATCTTCTCTCTATGTGTGTTGTATATACATTCATCCCTACTATTAATATTGTTGAAGAGACAATTAGTGTTAACATGTCGATTTTGATAATAAAAATATTATTTTGACCTAAGCATTGAAACTATCATTAAAATGGGCATACAGCATATAATAGAATGAATCTATAAGTTATTGGTAAATAAAAGAAATAAAATAGATGATTGTGGTATTAATTTCATCTTTCACTTTTAATCTAGATCCGCAATTGCATCTGTTTGGGATGGTTTGTTCCAGATACACTTGGAATAAATTTAATGAAACATTGTACAAATACTTTATCACTGTATTTTAACGAGAAAGAGATATAACACTTAACCTAATGATAAAGCATAAAATGAGATCTTATTATTTCTTATTGAGAAATTATCCTTAAAAGTTATAGTTGTTGTAGTAATAGTAATAATTTGTTATAATACATCACATGTCGAAAATGTACAGTGTAAAAGTTTAAAAATGAATTAGGTAACACTTATAATAACATAGAATATGAAATGGAAACATATAACATTGTAGTTTTAGAAACGTATAAATATATATTGACCTGTTAACATAGACTACGTCAGTCATAGAGAACATACAATTTAGGAGAACATTAATGATAATGTTTCATAAATAAATAGTATTATTTCCAGTTAATAATAAGTTTGAATATTATCACTAGCATTTAACATAAGTTGTAGTTAAAATATGAGTTTAAGGTGTTTCATTTTTCCAAAGATGTGATTTTCATTTTACTTTGCTTACGCCTGGAGTCTCGGTGATGTAAAAGATATATATGCAAAACTTCAAGACTGGATATATTTGGGGGTTGCACACATTGACCACTATTTCTAATATTGTAGTGCTTTTCATTAATATGTATTTCTTTCATCTTTTGCAGGCAATTGAACTTTAAAGTGGGAATCAAAAGAGTAATTTGGCTGCTCGAAAAGGTGTCTAGTGGTGAGATTTCAGGAGCTCTTTAGTTTTAATTACAATCACAAGTAAATGAAAGAAACACCTAAGGATGTTGCTAAATCTATTAGTACTAAACTACAGGAAGTGTGGAGGAAAGGAAATATCCTTGTTAAGACGTAGAAGAATATCCTAATATACAGAAGCTGTACAAAGAATACCAAAATCTTGATAAAGAGAAATCGAGAAAGACGGATGAAGCAAATGTGAAACGGCAGATTTGAAAAGCTTATCTCGTCGAGTTATTTGACATTTCCCAGTTAAACGTGATGGACATGACCAGCGTATCACAAGAAGATAAAGAATTTTTTTCGTCACAAAGAGAAGATTGCATGAGTTTATCAATGAGTGTAGTAGACAAGGTTTTCGTCTTGAAGATAAGAAGTGTACAAAGGAAAATATGATTCACATAAGAATAAACATTATAAAGCTATCGCTGAAATCAGTAAGTCAGTTATATTGAAAAATCCATCATCATCAGAACCTACTGACGAAGAGGCTGAGTTTTCGTAACCAGCAACGAAAACATTACTTTCAAGTCCTAGATTCAAACCTCTTGATCAGACACTCACGTCTACTTGAGATCGAGAACAGCTCTCTATTCGACAAGCAAGTACTTCATTTATAGCGATTGCAAAGAGACTGGCCTACGTGGCTTCAAAAATTCCGTATCTCCTCCAGATACCGTTTCTGGGCTCGGGCAATCAATAGAAGTAAACTCGAAAAGTCTAGTCACACTTTGAAAGTTTTCCTCACTTGGACTTGCATTGAGATATTAAACTGGTTCCCTCAGTTGCCCATAGGAGTGTCAAAGCTTTGGAAGATATAGTTGCTGGTCTAGTGACTGGTAAATTTTGGGCATTTACTTGGCGTACCTGTTGCCCTGGTGAGCAGATGGATGAAGTAGTTGTTTTGGAAGTAGTACCGATTTGAGCTCCTTGACAATATCATCGGTATATCTTTTGATAATACATCATCTAATACAGGACTGATCTAAGTGACATGTACGTGAATTGAAAAAGAATTTGGACGGATATTGATGTGGTTGACTTGCCGTCATCAAGAGTGTTGTGACATACCATCAAGTGTCCTGACATCCAGATTTTTTGGAAGCCCCCAAAGTCTGTGGGCTTTACTTGACAAGAAGTCATATACGACAATGCTGAATGAAGAAAGTCCCGATTAAGGTTTTCTAAAAGAACAACAACTGAAAATAGTTAACTACATCCAAACTGTCCTAAATACGGAAGTCATCGAAGAAACGACTACAAAGTGTTATTACAATTCTCACTTCTGCACCTAGGAGGTTAGTCTAAAAACGACTTCATTTTTAAGATTCGAGGGGCGCTGCATCAAGCAAGGTGGATGATAAAGGTAATATATACACTTAAAATTGTCCTTTTCACTAAACAGTTTATCCCTCAACGATAATTGAATGGAATGGAACGGGTTGTACATTTGGTCAACTTCATATATCCTCGCTTTTGGATTTGCTACAGCTTCTGAGCACTTGCTCAAATAACGTCAAAAAAGTGCTCTCATATTTGCTAAGAGACATCTTCGGTATCTGTCAGAAACAAACGTAGGATTGTTTTTTTTTTGGACGAACGTATTACTCAGGCTGTTAAACAAAATATAATTAAAAATTTAGAAATGAAACGATTAAAGAGTTTAGACCTAGGCTTTGAACGAAAAGACTTGAGATTCACAACAAGACGAGTCAAGACTGCATTGATTCTCTAAGAAGTCATCTGAACGATCTTAAAGTGGTGAATGATACCACAGAAATAGGAATTCCTCTGATAAGAAAGTTTAACGAATCGGTCAGGCAGAAAAAACAAAAACGATTTTTGTTGAAGGTAGACGAGCATCACAGAAAAGCTGTCACCAAGCAAATTCGCCGTTCAAAGCTGATTAACACATGTTTTGTCTATCATTCATACCACCTATTAATCTTAGTGTAGGTGTAACTTTAATAATATTTTATGTTTGTGATTTCTAGTTTCCCCAATAAAAGTAATTAACATTGAAAACTCGTATTTTTAGTCTACTTTTACAAACCTGATCAAAATGTGTAACCTCTAAATATTACCCAGTCTGCTTGAAATTTGGGACACATATCTTTTACATCACTGAAACTCGGGGCGTAAGCAAAGTCTGCAAATATTTTACATTTTATTTTTTGCCTTACAAAATAAAACACCTTAATGAGTACTAGTGGTCGTCTAGTGGTCGAAATTCGACCCTTTTATTTTCTTAATTTATTGTATTTGTAACACTTATACATAAATTTCAACTTTCTGCATTCCTTCTCCATATGAAATTTAAGTATGATACTTTTAAATGTCAATTGACATTTAAAAGTATCAAATATATGGATGTTTTATTATATTTTATTTAATGTATTTGTAACACATTAATAAATCAAAAGATTACATACAGATCTGAAATATATCAAAAGTAAGCATTTATGTAAAAGCATAATAGTATATTATGCAATGAGCATTTAATGATAGCTCTTAAGACACGAGTAAGAAAATTGAATTGAAAATGAATACGAGTGTCTTAATAGCCATTAAATGCGAGTTGCATACACTATTTTTTCTACGACCCCATAATAAAACATTATTTTTTGAACATTCCATTTCATAAATTGAGGTTAAAATTTTCCATGCACCTTTGCGAATTTAGCTGGTAAAAAATTGTTCGCGGTTACTAAGGCTTGTTCCATAATTTCTGGTGGACTCAAATTTTATATTTCACTGTCATTATTCCTCATTTTTACCGTTTATATTTTCAAAAAAACACAAATTTTAAGTACTTACTTGTAAATTGCAGAACTGTCATATTTATTTAATTTGTATATCTGTCAGATATGCAGTCGCCATATTGAATATTGTTTGAATAATGGAATGTCACATTCCTATTGAATATAAACTTGTATCGTAAAGAAAAATCTGTATTCCTATTGGATATAAACTTGTATCATAATGAAAATCTGTATCGTAATGGACATCATTAAAGTACAAGTTATCGGCATATCTAATAATACAATTAAAGTATGGGAGTAGAAAAAATAACTAATTGTTAAACAGAATCGTTGAATAAGAAAATACGAGAACATGTCATTTCATATCTAAATAATAGAAACATAAAAATCGTTATTCTTTAGTGTATCGATTGATTAAAAATGTAAGCACGCATAAGAAAGTCAGTAAAATATTGTCAATTCATTAAAAGTGAACATTTTTATTAGGTCACATTAATATGAAATTATGGTGTCATTAAACAGCTAATTAAAAATTGAGAGATAGTAAATTTAAAATATTTTTAAAATGTTGTAAAAATGAGGGGTTAAAGATTATAGAATATTGCTAAATTATTAATAATTTTTACAATAAAACAGGAATTTTGGAGAAAATTGGAGACTGATCGACTTGCTATAAAAAATCTTTGAACAATATAAAGTGTTTAGTCTCAAACTTCAAACTAAAGAATACCAAGTTTTGGAGAATTGCTTAAGTTATTTTAATAATACGAATAATTTGATAAAGTTATTATCTATATATATATAATCTATACTCGGTATTTTTGTTTACTTATTCAAATTAATGAAATTATTGTCTGCCTATAACAAATTTCTTTTATGTCTTGTTTACCTATTTAATTTGGAATTCACTATGCAGTGTGAAAAGTTGTTTATTTTTATTTTCTTATTCAAATATTTTCGAACATTCGCCATATGTAATGAACGAAAGTGTTTTCAGTGAACACTCAAGAAATTAGCAAATAATAAAATTTTGACATGTGGTTAATCATACTGTGATGTTTCATTTGTGTCAACTTTAAGACGCATCATTTTGCGTTCAAAAACATTAATATATCTACTCCGTAGATAACAATTTGTTCTATTTTAATTTTCTTTATCTCTAATTTATATGTATAGTAATTATAATATATAGTCACTGATTTCTTCTAATGGGCTCTTTTGGTATCCTGTAATCAACAATTTCCAATGTTAAAATAAAAGACATATGACCAAATTAGGAATGAAATTAATAACCGTATGTACCTTCACTGTCTCAAAATGCCCCGCACTCTTCTTGCTGCTCTGATTTGTGCAATGAAAAACGCCACACCTAAACATATTAAATATGTAGGTACTATGTATAAAATCAAAGACAAAACAGCTAAATCTTTAGTAAAAAATGAAACTGAAAGTAATTCTTCAATTCTTAACCTGATTAACAACAAATGGTAGGATTGAAAGTATTTAATAAAAAATAAATTATACTTTAACATTAAAAGTGTGTAATTTACGATAATAGAGAATAAAATACAAAATAGAGACAAATAGGCAGGTGAGGTAAAAAAGATGGTTGGCGCGATTGGAGGATAGGCAAGGCAAGAATTCTACCACAGCGCCACCTATCGGGTCAAGATCTTGTGATTTATTTTTTGGGACTAACCCAACAGATATTGGAATATGTGTCATGTTGGGCCATAAATATAGAATTTGTTAATATCTTGACTACAGTACCACCTATCGGATCGTAGCCCATCGTCTTGACAAAACAAGTATACTTTGTGAATATGACCTAAACCGGTCAAGTTGCTCAGAAGTTACACAGTCACTAACAGACGCACCATGCACAATGCCTGTATAATATTTGCTGCTTTACTTTCTTATACGTAGTATAAGGAAGTATTGTGATGATGAAAATTTTCGACCTCGTGATTTTTGCAGATGTCCACGTTTTGAGGTCCCCTGATACCAAAAAAGTGGTTTTTAAAAAATGTCTGTGTGTCTGTGTGTGTGTGTGTGTCTGTGTGTGACCACGATAGCGGTCAAACCGCTGCAGATATCAATTCCAAATTTTGTATTTATGAATATAATCTCCCTCTTGAGAACTGATTAGATTTTGAGCAAAATCGGCAGACCGGAAGTAGTAGTTTACTTCAGTGAACAAATCGAATTTTGCAAATGTTTCGTCAATTACTAAGTTTAAACAAATTTATAAAGAATTCAAATGTACTCAAAATTAAATTTGAGAAAAATTGTTTTAATAAAGTTTTTCGAAATTCCTACCGGAAGTAGGTCTTTTACTCTTATCGAAAATCAGTTTTTTGCGAATATCTCGCAAGTCATGCTTTCTAGGCAAGTACATTAAGAGTATAAAAGTATTTAGAACATACTTTTAAATATCTTTTGTATAAAAAAAATTTCAAAATTCAGACCGGAAGTACCACTTTTACTCTTATCGAATAGCGATTTTTTGCAAATATGTCGTAAATTATGCATTCTATATATATTTATGAAGAGTACAAAAGTATTTAGAGTTGGATTTGGAATATTTTTTGTATAAATGAAATTTCAAAATTCGGACCGGAAGTAACACTTTCATACGTATAAGAAAGTCGTGTGGTGGCCACACCTCATTTTTTGTATTGGATGTATTGTATTGGACAAAACGGTGATGTCTTCGAATATGTATTATAATAAATAGACATAATACACAATGCTTGTTTAATATTTGCTGTTTTTTTATCATAGCCATCTTGATGTTATTGATATGAATTGCTGTACAAAATAGTGGATAACTGCCGCAACTTTCATTTTTTGTCAATCATGTATGAAAGCTTTCTTTTTTAAACTAATTCCTTCTTTCCATATATGCAAAAATATACTGGATGTTCCATTAAAAAAAAAGTAATTTTTGTAAATGGCGCGAAAATTAGTAGTTCAACTGTCTTTTCGGTTCTGCCATCATTGTTCACCATAAAAATACTACTACTTTGCTAATTTGACTGATAGTGTAGCTTCATTAATAACAAAGTTAGCAATAGTGCCCACTTAATTTATAACACCCTGCATAAAAAATTGAAGACAATTTAAAAATATTTTCATTTATACAGAGTGTTCGACAACGACGAACCAACACAAACTTATGTTTATGTATTTTTTTACATTTTATGATAGCCCTTGATGGGTTTATTAAACTGACACTAACTTGTACTTGTCGATTTTCAACTGTTTCTGAGATATGGCAATTTTTCCTTAAACATTGTACAACATTTGAAAAGTTGCTATGAAATAATGATTGATGATGAATTACCTATTATGGGCTCAATTAGTAGAGATATCTTTTCATTACGTAAAATTGATGTTTATTTCGGCATATCTACGCATGTTCTTTAGAATTACATTCCATTCGCCAAAGTTACAAATTCTAAAAAAAATGAAATGGAATTATGTCATTGAAAAGTACTTAAAATTTACCAAGTAAAAATATATACTTTCTATTGTCTGTGGGCAATATTGCAAAAGTAATAGGATATTATATCTGAATAAACCCGATTACGATTTAAAAATATGAGTTGCCTTAACTTAATTACACATAGCATAATTAATATTAATCGAAAAGAGTTACTTCCAATATTTTCTTTTTACAACTAAGTAATTGTTATTAAAATTTTAAAACAAAAAATAAAATCAAAAGTTTGGAAGTTTATGAATTAGCAATAGTTAAAATATCGCAGTCGCTCTGTGTCAAACAATTGTTGATCATCATACTAATACTAAATTTTAAATTACTTTAAAATTAGATAAGTCATATATAGATTTATAACTTCAGTTGAAAAACAAATCGTCAATACAAGTATTTAAATGTATGTTATTGAAAACTTCTATAACTTTCGCAATATCTTGAAGAACATACAAACTACTATTTTCAAGCATAACAGTAATTATAAGTTTAAGTTATCGTATAACAAATTAAAAAATGTTTGGTTTTATAGTATGTTCATATTTTTTAGTATTTGCAGTATATAAAATATGGAAACATTACATTTACGATAATACAAAAATTACGGATTCTCAGTGGCGTAAAAATGCTATTAAAAGATCATTACTCTTAAAAGTAGCTTCATTACAAAACAAAATTTTTATTTATTTTGTGCAACATCGTATTACCGAAGGCAACCCTATTTAACAAACCTTTCCTCTGAAGATCTTGATGTAATACAGATAGAATTTAAACTTGTTAGATTCTTTTAATAAAGGTTTTGCTCACATCAAGGAGTCTACAAAGTTTACGCACGCTTGTTTGAAGATTTCCTTGAACGAATAACAAAATAACCTTTTGTGCATCTGCGTTTTTTACGGCAGCAGTAACACCGAATACTGCCAGTTTCTTCAAATCTTGTTGGCATTTTTTGAAAAGCACTCATTGAAGGCAGCCGCATATTTGGATATTTTTGGTTGTACTACGGGAGCATTTTGGATTGTCCTGGGTTGGCTACAAAAAAGTCCTAGAATTATCAAAAATTAGGAAATATTTACTTCTGTGAATTGCCCATACTAAATTTACTTTTTTTTATAACTCGGTTTTACATCGTCCGTCGTCTTCCGATTTCCAATCTCTACTCGTTTCTATTCGCCCACAACTCGCCATGCAGACCCCTAAACCTCATTTCGCTGTCTATTCCTTCTCTCCAACTCCTCCGTGATCTTCCTCGTTTTCTTCGCCCATTTGGGTTCCATTGTATTACTTGTTTAGGTAGTCTTTCGTTCTCCATTCTCTGCACATGCCCGTACCATACCAGTTGTTTTGTTCTTATCTCGTCCACTATCGTGCGTTCACCCACTGTCATAATTTCTCTTATTCGTTGATTTGTAACTCGTTCTCTTCTTGATCTCCCGCTGCTCTTCTCCAATAATCCATTTCCGCAGCGGACAGCATTTTCTCTGTTCTGTCCTTGATTGGCCAAACCTCTGAACTGTACGTAACAATACTCTTTACTATGGTGTTATATATGAGCTTTTTGTTCTGTTTCGATATACTCTGGTCCCAGAGTATTCCATTTATTAAAGTTATCGCTTTTCTTCCTTGTACATTTCGGTCTTTTATAGCTCTGTCTAGTGTCCGCTGTTATTTTTATCCCCAAGTATTTGTACTCGTCACAAGACTTAATTCGCTGTCCCGTATTTAGTACTAGATCTTGTTTTATTCCAGCAATGCACATATACTCTGTCTTTTTTATATTGACTTCCAAACCCCATTTTTTGTATTCTTCTATCAGTTTTCGTCATACTCCTGGGCCACTACAATTTGATCGTCGGCGAAACACAAGGTGTATAAAATGGTGTCATTTAATGGAATTCCCATGTTTTGGCATTTTCTTTTCCATACTTTAAGGACTTGTTCTAAATAAATCTTGAAGAGCGTTGGCGAAATACAACAACCTTGTTTAAGACCTTTATTCACTTGGAACCCTTTTGTCAGTCTTTGTTTTATTTTGACTTTTGCTTCACTATTGTCGTACAACTCTTTAATTGCTTTAATTAACTGAACGCTTATGTTTGTATTCTCCAAGGCCTTCCAAAGTAAATTAAGTGGTACGCTGTCGTATGCTTTTTGTAAGTCTACGTATAGTAAATGCAACTCTTGTCCATATGCCATTTTCTTTTCGATAACTTGAGTTATACAGAACAGATGATCTACAGTCGATCTACCTGCCCTGAATCCGGCCTGTTCTTCTGCCTCCATGTCTTTGTACTCATTTTCCATTTTTTTTCCTATTATTTTGCCGTAGACTCTGCTCAGCGTACTAGTCACAGATATGCCTCTATAATTATCGCACTTATCTTTCCTTCCTTTTTTGTGAATCGTGGTTATATATGATGTTTTCCACTCGTTTGGGACTTTGGTTCCGTTTAGATATTTTTGGAAAAGATTTCGTAGTCTCACAAACAGTTCATTTGTACCGTATTTAATAAGTTCAGCCGGGCTATTTCCGGGTCCGGCAGATTTTCCGCTTTTTAAGGCTGTGCATACGGTTTTAACTTCAAGAAGTGTTAACGGTATTGGAGATCCTGTCGTTCTAAAGGCATCATTTATTTCTTCTTCTTGGAATTCCACTCTTTCTGCCGTTAAAAGTTTTTTAAATCGTGCATCCCATTCTTTGTCTGATATTGGCGAAATTATATCTCTGGTCGTTTCTTTTCTAATTGATTTTATCGTCTTCCAACTTTCGGTACTTCTTCGACCTCCTAAATGAGAGTCTATTTTTGGCACTTTTGCGTCCATACTAATTTTTTCTTGTCACTAACCATTCTTCTTACCTTTGATTGTGCTCTCTTGTAATTTTGTCTTGCATTCTCTGTTGTTTGAGATAAGTAAATGTGATAAAGTTTTCTCTTTTCCTCTATTTCTCTTCCAATCTCAGCATCCCACCAATATGGTTTTCTCCTCTTCGATTTTTCTTCCACTAAACCTAGTGCTTCTTTTGCGGCTTGATGAATGCTTGAAGTAATGCAATCATACTCTTCATTTGGGTTTTCGCCTGAACGTGCATTGAGCTTTTCGTTAAGTCGTTTTTTATATAGGTTTTTTACACTGTCATGCTCTAGGTTTATTAGGTCTTATCTACAGTGATCCATTTCTTCTAACACTGTGTTCTCCAGCTGTTGTTGGTGAAGGTTTTGGCCTTGACAAGGAAGGAGAATTTTGGCTTCCAGAAAATAGTGATCACTTCCGGATGTTAGTCCGCGTTTTACTCTGACGTCTTGGATTTTTATTTTTGCCTTTTGTTTAGTAATAAGATAGTCAATTACTGATTTGAGATTTTGGGAGGGTTTGGTCAAGGTGTAATTGTATATTTCCCTGTGTTGGAAAAAGCCATTTTTAATTTTTAAGTCTAGTTGCTCGCATACCGTTATTAGTCGGTTTCCATTGTCGTTAACAATCTCTTCTCCGAATCGACCCACCGTCATATCATTTAACTTTTTACCTGTTCTGCTGTTTATGTCTCCCAATATAACAATTTCTCTACATGGACTGACTGTTGATATTTCGTTGTAAACTTGTTCGAAGAACTTGTCTTTTTCTGTTACGTTGGCGTCATCGTTTATTGCATATATTCCAAAAATCGTCAGTCTAATTCCTTTAATTGTTATATTCATTTTTATCAGCCGTTCGTTAATAGCTTCCCAGTTGGTAATAAATCTTCTAAATTTTTTGTTGACCAAAATGGACACTCCTTGTTGTGCATGTTTTTCCTTTGGGACTCCGCTATAGAAATGGTCGTATTGCCCCAGGTTTTCAGATCCTTTTCCTTTTTTCTTTGTTTCTGATAGTACCGCGAGGTCTACCTTCACTCTGCTGATTTCGTGGACTATTTCGTTTACTTTTCGATTCATTCCTTGTACGTTCCATGTACCAAAAATCATTGTCCTTTTTCGTTTCTTGGGTCGTCTTCTTGGGTTTTTCTGTCCATTCCGAGGCGTTTGATTGGCTTTTTTAACATTTTGTTTTTTTCCGAGTCCCAGAGAGTTAGTCTGATGTCCCAACCCCCAACCTGGAGGACCAGGTAATTTTTAATCAGAGTTTTCTTCCCCTAGCCTTTGACGATTCCAACGTCATAACTACAAGGCAGCAGCGTCTTCACCTGTGATCCTAGGCAGGAGCCCTTACAGGGTACTATCATCCGGGCCAGATGAACCCTGGTTTTTTATCGAGGTTGTTACTCCTCCCCTTCCTCCTTTCACGTTAGTGCAATGGGACCCCAGGCTTGGGACTGGTATAGCGGAGTTAAATTTACTTGTCAAATGTCAAAACCATAATGGATTGAAGTGCCTTGTAGTTTTGTATTTTCAATGTTTTATTGTCGCTTTTCTGTCTATTTCAAGACAATATACCTTGTATACGATTCCTCTTACGATACAACAGGACACGATTATCGTAATATCGAACTTTCGCAGTTGAACGTTGCAAGAGGATAGATTATGGAAAAATTCATTGGGATCGTGTTTTCAACTATTTGTAACGGAAAATGGAAATAAATTTGGACACATTCACTTGTCATTGTAATAGGGTGATTGAGAGGTTTAAGGAAACGGGGAGTGTTTGTAAATGTAAACCTGAAAAAGCCCCAACAGGTTTAACTGAAGATGTTGCAGACATTAGGCAGCGAATGAAAGTTAGTCCTACAAAATCTGTATGAAAGTTGTCTGCTCAAACTGGTAAAGAGATCTAACATATACACCCATATAAAGTTTCTGTACTACAACATTGACGTGGCAATCATTTTGGTCAGAGATTGAATTATTGCAACTGGTTTAATGACATATTACATGAAGAAGACTTGAATCGCACTTTCTTTTCGGATGAAGCTTTTATTCATTTGTCGGGGTATATCAACTCTCAAAATTACTGTACATGATCAACAGAGAATCCACATGTTTTTGTTGAAAATATCCTATCAAAGTTGGTGTTTGGGTTGCAATGTGATTGGACCAATTTTTTTCCATGATACAAATAATGCAATACGATACTGAGAAGAAATATTGGAACCCTTCATTAACAGCCTTCACGAAGATGAATGGGGTACTTCCACCAAGACGGGGCAACTGCACGTAAAACTATTAATTATTTGCAAGGATACTCTGGTGACCGATTGATTAGTCGAAATCGATGGTCAGCCAATTCTCCTGATTTAACCCCACTGGACTTTTTTCTCTTTGGCCATCTAAAAAATAAAGTGTTTCAGAACAGACTGCATAATCTCAATGAACTTGAAGAGGCAATTACAATAGAATTGCAAATGTGTTCAGTAACATGAGAAGATGTGTCAATCTATGCATTGAGAATAACGGTGAAAATTTCGAACAACTTTTATAAAATGTATTCATTTGGTGACATAATTATGGGATTAAGTTTTACAGTAATAAAGTTGTAACGAATTTATTATTGTTTATGATAAAAAAATAAAGTGCAATTACTATATTTCTAAAAAATTCGTTCATATAATTCAACTTAAAACTAACCCTATGTCATTGACATTTATCACAGGAAAATGTTAAATAGTAAACCTAACCACAAAAATAAATAAAAAAGGCTTGCCAATTACACTGTGTTCCTATATTAAAATCAGTATGGCCAACTCAGGACAGTTCAAAATGCTCACTTTGTATATTTTTGTGCCAGCAAAAATCAGTTTTTTTATACTATTGCTAATTCATCAACTTCCAAACTTTTCATGGCAACTCATATTTTTACGTCGTAATCGTGTTTATTCAGATATAATATCCTATAACTTTTGCAATATTGCCCACAGGCAGAAGAAAGTACATGTTTTTAATTAGTAAATTTGAAGTACCTACTTTTCAATATAAACAGGGGTTCCATTTATTTTTATTTAGAATTTTTAACTTTAGCGAATGGTGTGTAATTCTAAAGAACATGCATCGATATGTCGAAATAAATATTAATTTTACGTACTGAAAAGGTATCTCTACTAATTAAAAATTATTCGCAATCTACATTATTAGATACCAATAAATGGACTTTACCGCTACGCTGGAACACCCGGTACAAAGGTAGCAGATGACATTTTAACTTAGAGATAGCATAGCATGCCGTTAGAATTACTAGAACAATATTAACAAGTATTTTTATGTTTAAAATGCATTTAAGGGGGCGTTTGAATCATAGAAAACATAAGTACTTTCGTTACTGTCAAAAAATAACAACATTTTACTCCTAAAGATGTCGCGCGCTCTATCAAAACTCATCATCTCAAATATACAAATAATTGAATTGGCAGAATTTGTTTGAAATAACAAATATGTATACGATCACTATTAAATCATTTTAAATAACTTAGATATTTATGATTATCTGTAATTTCCTTAGATAACCAGTTACACTACAGTATTTTCGGATCTCGCGCCCTCTCTTAGGGAATCCTACAAGGTACAAAATACAAATATGGCCGTTCTTTAACAATTATTTAAAATATGCAAATAAACCAAACTAATACATCATTGCCGAAATTTCTGTTATATTTCTCTTCTACGAAACACGCGTCATAGGGTTAAGGGGTTCTTTTGATAAAATTGAAATAAAAATTTTATAAAAAGAATTTATGTAAATTAAACCCCCATA
Source organism: Amphimallon solstitiale (assembly GCA_963170755.1). NCBI lineage: Eukaryota > Metazoa > Arthropoda > Insecta > Coleoptera > Scarabaeidae > Amphimallon > Amphimallon solstitiale. Next base: position 87,353,657 of record OY720679.1, read on the forward strand.
CCATACGTAGGAGGATATTATGACTTATTACACACAATAAAATAAACAATTAATGATTTTATAACCGACATTTGCATAATTATAAAATTATGTTGTATTCTATGATTCAAACGCCCCCTTAATAAACACATCAAAATATGCCTGGAATGCTCTAAAATTGTATTTACCCTGCCATCTCTTGAGATGTAGTAATATTAATGTATATATATATTTAAAAAATAAATGAGGTATCTACCTTATTTTTGAAGTTCCAGTATCAATCAAAACGTGAACATCCGCATCTATGAAGTAAATGATACATCTTAAAAGTAGTAAATTAATTTGACAGTAATCTGTAATTTGAAACTTCTTAACGGTTTCTCGCAACTCACCTACTAACCTAGAGATGCCGATATGTTTAAAAGAAATTGCTCCCACATATTTAGAGTTTTGAAGCCGTCTTATACCTATACATCATAGATTCGCCGCACGTAGTTAATGCGTTTTTATTTTTGTGTAAAATGCTGCATTTACTTCTTGTATATCTGTAGAAGACGGACAATTCGACGGGACCACTCGCGTCTGTTCATCTATTGAGTAAAAGTTGTATGACGTTAAATGAATGGTAGAAAGTTCTTAAAACATTTATAATGACTTACAGCAATCGGTAATTATGAAACTTTTAACAATTTCTTATTACTAAATAGAACCATTAAAGTAGAGATGTCGCTGGCAGCCAGTTTTTAAACAAACCTGCATTGAATTTTGAGCTTTTACATATGGAGTTATGACAGGATGAAAATATTTCTATAAAGTACAATACTGACTATAAATCAAACGTGATATTTATCTCATACATGTTAATAATTTATTTTATGAAATACCAAATATGGAATATACTTTGTTATTTATTGTACGAAAATGCTTGTAAATTTGAAAATTATTTTTTGAACAAACTTCCGATAATTTACTCTTAAATATTTCATCAATAATATTTCTTTTAAATAAGTAAGAGAAAGTTGGATTTTCTTTAATGATAATATGAGAATGTGCGTATGTAATAGTATTTTGAAATTGTAGAGGTACTTTTCCGCGCAGAATTTAAATATGACATTAAAGCTTTGTCGTATAATGTTCACATACTTACACAATTATACATAGACTTTCATATTTTAAATAATGTAGGATAATAGTTAAATTGCTACTCTTTTTCCAGATATAATTCAAGGTTGTTGTGAATTACATGTCCGAACTTTTAAAATGTATCAGAACTGATATTGTAGCGCCAGTCAATTATTATTAGTAGGGGAAGTACGGCTATGATGGCATCCTTTTTTATAAATATGCGTAACTATGTTCATTTAAACCGCAATAGATATTTAACCATGGCAAAATTCAAAGAATAGAAAGTAGTTTCATAAATAACCAATCTAAGCTATTCCAAAATAATATATTTCTATAAAATATACATATTTTGATAATATTGCCAAGTGTGCCATCATATACCTATGTAATGTAATGATGGCAGACCATATATGGTAATGATGGCATAGGTAAGATACTAATTATTTACAATAGATAAAAAATTAATGCAAGCAGGATTTTCATCATCAGAATCATCTTGAAATTGAGGTACATTTGGATCCAGATTTTTATAACTATCAACAACGAATTCAACCCTTTTCTTGCGGATTTTTCAGTTCTTTTGCTTTTTGGTCTGCTTCCTTGAGTTTTAGTAGTTCAATAATGGTTGTTTTATTTAAAACACTTTGCGCATCTGATCTTTTGCGTTTTCTCTGTTTCAGTATTGAATCCATTTGAGGGACTGGTGATAATTCTTGTATAAAATCAGTCGCATTTGAAGAGAAGCCACTGGAATCTTAATTGATGGCACGCTACTTACTTCAACTACAGAAGATTCTGATAAGTTTTTCTGACCTAAGCAGAAATTTCCTATCGTATTCATACAACAAACTACTGTGAAATGCTGACCTCTTTCAGCAGCAGTTAATAAGCCTACTTGATTCTTTCCCTTGCAGGTAAAAATTTTTTCAGAACGAGATTGGACAGTGGACAATCCAGATTAGACCATGTTAAAAATTTGTTTAGGCGTAAATTTGTATTCTTCAATTACTTTTGTCAAATTATCAAAATATGCTTTAATATTTGGTCTATTGAATGCTTGAGCTCGTGCAAGAGAGGTTGCTTCAGGAATTCGGAGACTTATGGAAGGATTTCTCTTTAGAAAGCTACGAAGCCAATCCCACAGATCTAATTCTTTTGTACCATTAAAGTTATGCTTTCCCTTGCAGGTAAAAATTTTTTCAGAACGAGATTGGACAGTGGACAATCCAGATTAGACCATGTTAAAAATTTGTTTAGGCGTAAATTTGTATTCTTCAATTACTTTTGTCAAATTATCAAAATATGCTTTAATATTTGGTCTATTGAATGCTTGAGCTCGTGCAAGAGAGGTTGCTTCAGGAATTCGGAGACTTATGGAAGGATTTCTCTTTAGAAAGCTACGAAGCCAGTCCCACCCATCTAATTCTTTTGTACCATTAAAGTTATGTTTTCGACTTAGCTTTTCAGCAAGTTGAAAAGCTAATTTTCTCACATCAGTACACGGTAATCCAAAGAACCTTAGTTCTAACATTTTTATATGGTCAACTATTTATTGTTCTCTTTCTTTATTCAAGATAGGTAATCTACCTCCCAAAAATCCTACATCATTACCTTTTAGCACCTTATTACTCTCCGAAACCCTTCGCCGAAGTGTTCTTGTTGGAACATTAAATATCTTCGAAGCGAGTTTCCATCTCATATGTTTCGAATTTATAGCATCTATAGCTTCTGCCATATTATCAGTTGACCATTGCTGGCTTTTGGAAGATTTTTCTTGCTTGTTATTCATGTCGTTTATGCTATAATAAATAGAAAATTAAAATTTCTATCAACATTAAAACATTAATGTACTTATAAACAACATCTGCACATTGATATGATGCCATCATAGACATAGTAAACGTATGCCATCATGCCCGAAGTGTAAGGCACGTTTTTGTGGGAATGTGTGGCACGTGTATTGTAACGTACGAACTAACTAATTTGATGTTATAATGTACATTTATATTTCAACCAATACAATTTGTATGTTTCTACTAATTGAATCAAAAAAAAATGTACTTTAGTAAAACCATAATAAAAATTTTACATACCTGCTAATTTAAATTTGGGATATTGTACCAGAAATACCCAAGTAATTTCGCTGGAAATACACAAATAAGACGCTGCCACACTAATGTATTGATAACTGCCTACTTTGCAACCGTAGCAATCGAAAATCTTAAATTTTAATTTTCATTAATTCAAAACATCCGCTTTTAGGGAATATAAATATTTTTACATTAGTAATTAGTAAATAGCAATTACTGTGTGAAATAAGAACAACAATATAAATATCTAATTCATTCTCGCAAATATCTTTAAAATAATTACAAATGCCATAACGCCGGGATCTTAATAAAATACATTCTGAAAGCCAGAAGGATATTCAGGGACAGCAAAAAACAACTCCAATAAAGTTGGCGCACCAAAGTTACCACGCAGTAAATCAGTTCTATATCGCTAGTCTTAGTATCCCACAAAATCTTTTATCACAACTATGCATTTAGTATACGAGTAGATTTGTGCATTATTCAATAGGGTATTATGTGACTGCATCACGTCAGTAATGTCGTTATTTCAATTTGTCGTGTTTTGGATTTTTAACAATATATACTGGCGACTATTGTCATTATTTTGATTTTTTGGTAGACTTATATAGTCTTCTTGACGTATAAATTATGTTTTTAAATAATTTTATTAGGTGCAAATTGTTTTATTCAAGAACAGACAACAAATCAAGAGTAATAGTGGAAAGTTTAGATATTTTCTCATATTATCTCCGACTAGCTCTACCTTAACAAATTTCAAAATACTATTTCCCTAACTCTTATGTCTGTTAACCTATAGACGACGAAATTTAAATTATCTTTGATATTTAGAAAATTTCACGCTAACAGAAAACATGACTGAGACATACCTAGCCGATATAATTACGAAATACGTATTCCTATCTAATAAGTAGCCCAATAAAAAGTAAAACTACGGCGTTATTAGATCACAATATGTATAACGTTATGGTAATTTCGGCGGGCTGTTCTTCAAGTAACCTTTAAAGGACCGCCACATACATACGTACTGGTACCTGGTTCAACCTGAATTTTAATCAATTTTTCCCATTGTCTGATTTACAGTGGATCGCCTTGGCGAGCTACCGAAATCTCATAGCACATAAATATGTACTCACCAACATCACACCGCACCCAAGCAATTTCGATTTCAAAAATGCATAACACGTTTTGAATGGATTTCAAACACCTCTTCATTTTCGGAGACACTTAGATTAATCAAGTTTACTTTATTAAATTGTCTCTAATCTTTGTTTAATTATTTTAGTAACTTATAAATACCAGAATTTTTCTCATGAAAATATATATGCCGTAGGCTAATTAAAAATTCAGTCATTTTATAAAACGCCTAGTCGTTTTCGAAATGACTAGTGTCGTTTTATTTCTTTCACAGAATATAAAAAACAATATACAAGTATTTATATGTAGGTATATACAGTGAGGACTCGCGGGTTGGAATAAATTCATTTATAATTTTTGGTTTTGTTTTATGGAAAAACGCTCGGATAGGTCGATTTTTATTTTTAGCTGCGGTTTTTCTGATGTTAAATTGATGTACAAAGGCTGGTCCAAAAATTAGTTACGACCATCAATTTTTTTCTTCAAATGGAAACATATATGTCAATTTACCATCAAAAAAACCGCAGCTAATAATAAAAATCGACCTATCCGAGCGTTTTTCCATAAAACAAAACCAAAAATTTTAAATGAATTTATTCCAACTGCGCGTCCTCACTGTATATATAAAGTTTAGTTTTATTTACTATGACATTTAATTTGATATTCATGATTATTTTACATCTAAAATACTTTGCATTTATAATAATTTTTTCTCCAATTTATTATATAATTCAATTAACTAACCTTACTGTGTGAATTTTGGTGTGTTTTGCATGCGAAATTATTATCCTTTTATCCTCCTTCAACTGTTGATACGTCCGTTTGAATTAATGACACGTTCCCGCCAACTCGTCATCGCGAAATTTTTTTACCGCATCCCCCTGCAGGAAAGCTTTAAATGAGTCGTACCTTCGACAGCGAAAGACTTGGCACGTGGACAGTTCACTCAATCACAACGGAATAGTCTATCCTTTCGAGTTTTGTGCCTTTTTCGGCAAGATAAACTTCGATGGCGTGATATTTCTTCGTCAAAGTAAAACTTTTGCAATTTTTCAGTGTGCCTGTCATACTTGATATTTATTACGATTTTTAACGTGTTTTACATTTTTTTATCACGATCGCCGTTCGTCCTAATTTTTTCATAACGCCCAAGTGCCGATTTTTGCACGCTCCCCTTTAAAAGCCCACTAAGAAGGAAAATCTCTCCGTCGACAGGAAATCTAAAGTCGCCCGTACACCCACGCCAATCGACAGCTTTTTATTCCCCGTATCCAGAGACGAGTTCTTCCCCAGTGTAACCAATTCCAGTCGATTTTGATGGTTCGGTTAAGCTATTTCAACCAAGGCGATTAGAGCGGGTCACTCGAGCGGCTTTTAGTATGTATAACAAGGTGTATTCAAAATTTTATTTACTGTACCAATAAATGTTCTGAAACAAAAGTCCGGTTCATATTTGATTCGCCCTCGTACGTCTGACTATACGTTTCCGTCCCTTAAAAACAGAACACATTTCGCAAAGGCGCCTCAGCATAAAACACAATACTTTGTTCTAAATCCACATTACCATAATAATACGCCAACAGAACTTGAACATCCACGAAACCCCGCAAGTTCAGAATAGCATAATATACCTATTTATTCTCTGTATTAGTTCTTTAATGTGTATATCGCAGGACCGACTACTGTCAAAATCAGATTTTCCATTCAAATTAAAATAAACGCTTTCAGACCTATTATTGAAGAATATAGCACCTGTATATATAATATAGCACTTCCCTTCTTAGTATTGGTACCTACGATTTTGATAATTCAGGCCATCTGGGAATGTGTAGGAAACAATCGAATTATTGATAATTGCAGTCAACGGTTCTATGATATATTGTGCACATTTCTTTACTATTGAGAAAGTTTAGTAATTTATTGCCTTTGAATATATTGGCTACGAATAATTTAATGCATTGAAGGTATACTCCTTATTTTTATTTATGCTCTCTAGTATACACTCAGCTTATCTTAATTTATGTGTTTCGTCTTTATTACTATCCAATACTCTCTGATTGCTTCACTACACTATACTTCTAGCTCGCCCTGTGTATTGCCTAAGTAAAGTCTAACTTTCGATTTCGGAATACTCTCAATCAAAATCCGGTCCACACAACGACAATTTATATATTTCCTTATTATCTGTAAATATGGAATTTTCCATGATAATAGTAACATCCTTTCTGTGCTACCAATTTTGAATTTTAATTGCCTTCTAAATTCTGATAATTTCCTGTTAGTTGCCTCTTATTCTTGATAAATTACGTATGTATATATTTCATGCGAAACTAGACCTATAAATAAAATTTATCAGAACAGAGAATTGTAAATAATTAAAAATAAGAATCAGGCATAATAATTTTGGAGATAATCTTCAAGTAAACTACTTGAAAGAGGTAAGACTGTAAATTTTATTGGATCATTTCCTGTTCAGGGAAACCCCATAATAATAAATTAAAATTAATTTTCCTAGAAATGTGTTAGTGAGAAAACTCAACTGAGTAGAAACTGTATAATAATATGTGTATATAATAAACATTCACAAAATATTAATCAATATAATTATCAAGTATTTTTGTAGATGTAAAAATAAGTAAAATCTATTATTAAATTAAATATTATATGAAGCTTTATACACGTTGGGCGCCATAATTTGATGTATTGTTTCATCACCTATTTACTACAACACTCGTACGGAACGACCTTAAAGCTCTAAAGAATTCATACGTGTTTCCTGTCATTCATTGAATGTAATACGGGCATATTTTACTATTGTCTAAATCTCATTGTTCCTTGACATTAAAGGTTTTAATAAAAACATTGTAAAATGACGAAGTGTTACATTTTGTCGGTAGATCATTCGATTGGCGTCTATGCCTTTTCATGGCCGGATATTACTGCTTTATATGTAATATGTAAATGGTGTTGATGAGAAGATGTAAAATATGTGATTAATAAGCATTTGTGCTACTTTGCATGTATATAATAATCTTCGTAAATTTCCGTAATTTAGAGGAAATAATAATGTCAGATAAATGTATATTCATGAGGCTTAAATTTGCTTGTTTTTGTTAATAATGATTATGAATTAATAAGCGCAAAATTGTTTTCTTCATGTACGTAATTAAGAAAATAGCGGAAGCAATACTTACATTTCAAAAGAAAACCATCATCTATAATAACGTCATAATAACATAATAAATTACTTTTCATTTAAAACCACAGCTTCAAGTGTCGTTCAAAAAGCATTAGTATACGTCTTGGCTTTGCCTCTAACGTTTTGGATAATTGCATAAATGAGCATGCTAATTTATTTAACGTGTTAATATAATTTTTAAATAAAGTGAAGGAAGAAGTTTTTTTCATTACATTACTTTAACTGCATCTTAGAATAGTCTACGGAACAATTAGATACATTGCATAAGAATTCTTACGAAAAATAAAAATTCTGGTTTCTATTGGTTTGTAGTTTGTTATCTTTCTTATGGTCATGATTACTTTCCTTTACGCTCTTTTGTTCATAATGTTACCCTTTGAAATTCCGACTTTCAACCCTTATATGCCATCTAGTATTTTTTTGCCATCTAATTTTAGTTTTACACCTTATCTCATTTCTAGCTTATAATATTCCTTATAAATCCATCACATTTGTCTATTTTATTCAACTGTTTTTTATCATTGAACTTTTCTCACCCATTTCCGTATCTTTTCCTTCAATTGCCTTCTATTACTTGTTCTTGCCATCTTTTCTTGATCTTCCTCCATGTCTTTTATTACCTTTCTCATAAGAGTCATGGTTCATTCGTTACATGTGTCCAAACCACTTTAGTCTTTTTATATATAATTTGACAGTCTTCTCCGTCCTTCTTTCATAATTCATAAGTGTCCTTCATTGTTCGTGTATCCTTTTTGGATCCAGGATTCTTCTAAGAATTTTTCTTTCTATTATCCTCGGTTGTTCTACATCTTTGTTTGCGAGACAATTTTTTTTTACTCCGTATGTCATACCTTTATTTTAGTTGTTGTACAGGATTTACTGACAGTTCTGTATTTTAGGAATATCCCACTTTCAGTTTTTCATTTCTTTTTCTGCCTCTGTTAGTTTTCCTATTTATCTATAATATATATGGAATATTCTACGTTTTATAATCTGTTTTCTCCATTCTTCAAGACTATTGTGGTCTGTTTTTCTAGAACTCTTCGGTTACTTTTTTATACTGATGGATTCGTAATCGTGTAATTTAGGTTTCTTATGCTTTTTTGTATCTTGCTACCAGCGTACCTAATAATTTGCGTTGAATTTTATATGTTTGTCCCTTTAAGTACTTAAGTTTTTTGTTTTCTCTCTAATGCAATATTAAAATTATTGAGAGGCTTCTTTGTCGTACTTATAGTAATTAACATTTTTGCTCTGTTGTGATTTTCGCTATAATCTTCCCCATTAAAATTCTTGTTAATCTAATAAATTTGGTTGGATCTTCCTTATTTTTTATCTCTTAGTTGGTGTGTATTTACAGAGTCAAAGGCTAATGAACATGATATGCAGATCTATATCGTGTTCGTAGCATTTTTCAACGATTTTTGTAAGCGTGTGTAATTGCATCAATTGTTGACCATCTTTTGCTGAATTCATGTTGGTACCTACTGTATATTCCTCTCAGTCCTTTTGTTGTCTATTCCTTATACAGAGCCTTTTTTCGTTGTGTACTATTCCATGAAGTGTCTATTCCAGTCTCTTTTGCTTATTTATCCGTTGCCTTATTCATGTTATCTCTATAATTTGCTTCTAGTTTTTGCATCTGGCCAGTAATACAATTTCACTTCTTCCTCCTACAGAATTTCATAATATATTACGTCAGTCAATATCTTATGTCTCCTATTTTTTTCTAGTTAAATAAAGTTAGTTAAGTGAAAAATTTGAATTTCACGCTGTTCCTCAAACTTTCTTCTACAATCCACTGCAATAGTAACTTTCTGCGTCAACAAGTGGCAGGACTGCAGTCGCTTGCCAAATGGCCGACATCGATGTTCGTGTTAGACAGCGTTCTGTAATTGAATTCTTGAATGCAGAAGGTGAAACGCCCATTCGCATTCATGAAAGACTGGAAAATGTGTACGGTGATGCAGTGGATTGTAGAAGCAGGTTTGAGGAATAGCGCCAAATTCAAAATTTCCACTTAACTAACTTTATTTATGTAGAAAAAAATAGATATTGACTAACTCTTGTATTTATATATTCCTTCCTTATTTTCTTTATTTCTACGTATTTTTATAATATCTGTTCTGAGTTTTTGGCTAATTTACATTATTAAAATATTATTATTTAATATAAAATCAAAAAAACAACAACATTGCAATAATTATTATTGAAAAATTCAAAAAAATTGGACCAAAAAAGCATTAAAAAGGTATATTTGTTTAATAAGGCATACAAATTAGATTAACAACAAAAAATGACTTCTACCTAGCTAGTAACATTTTATTTTCACCAAATATGCTTTTCTAAACAAATTTATATAAAGAAAACTACTAATCCCCAAAAACCATTGTTCTAATAACATTTTATTTTCATCAAAAATACATTTTCAAATAAAACTTTTATAAAAAAAAAAGAGTTTTTTGTCCAAATATTATACCTTTTTCTGTTTTTTTCTTGCCTTTTAGTCCGGCCTTTAATTATTACATTCAAAAAAGTATAATTGGCCTAGCACTAAATAAATTTTATGTTTGAATTGCTTATAATTTAAGAAGTAAATGGATTGTAAAGCATGTTCAACCACATTCAATACCTCTTTAAACAATATTTATAACTTCTCCAGTGGTAATTGACACAAATGATGGAGTACATATTTTGTCAAGGCGATTTAAACATTTACATAACGTCATATTCATTGAGTCATGAATATCACATTAAATTGCAATATCAATTTGAAGTTCAATTCGCTTGTTTAATTGAAATTACATACTTTCTCGGTATAGCTATAGGATCATTAGATTTCTCTTAAATAACTTTCGTAGACAGATAGATTAGTTGCAAATGTAGTGTATAATCATATGGAAATATTACATATGTTCATTTATGTATTTGTAGACATGAGTTGAGAATCATTACCGGACAAAATAAGTAGTTATTTTGTCGAAAGTTTGATTACGTGTTACTTTAAAATATTAAATATAGGAATAACTGAAAATATGAATTATACCTTTTAAAATCTGATTTACTAAAAAATTATTACTTATTTTAAAAAATATTTGTTGGATTATCATTGCATAGAAAAATAAACTTGCGTAAAATTAAAGGGAAATTAATACCATAAAGGCTCGACAAGTATATTAGAAAGATTTCACCGCTCACAAATCCTTTACTTCTGTCTATTAATAAAACCAAATATTTTGTAATAATAAAACTCCAATAATAGAAAAATAAATCTATATTTACAATAGAAAGGAAATTACAAAAATAAATGATATGGTTATATTTGTTTCTTAAAATTTTGGTTACATTTGTATCGGTACTTCAAAGAAAATGAAATTAAATGCGTGGAAGTTACAAGTAATCCTCTTTAATTACCTGCGAATAATTACAATCTACAACTTATATTTTAATCTACCTTTAATTCGGTTATATATTATGACGACATATTTTTGATCAATTCTGAGCAGTCAATTTCTTATATTATTTTTTATAATATAGAATTGATGCAGACGTTATAGTATTGTTTGAAAATATTATCGTTTTTCTGTTTATACAACATTTTGGGTAGCATTAGATATTATGTTTCATTAGCGCGGAAGAAATGATCATGTGGATTGTTCATTCATATCAAATTTGTAAACTATTTATTTTTTAAGGCTACAATTTCACGTATATCAATAATCCTGAAAAGTTTTGTTACGTAAGTGGTGAAGTGACCCTCAATCCTCAAGAAAGAAACATATCCTCCACTCATCAAAACATATTACGATCTGTACTTTGGGGTGTCAAGTTGGAAATCAGGATACGCTTTGGGAGTTACATATTTACTGTCTAATATGTATTCCCAAGGTCGCTGGCTGACTGAATGGAAAATCTTGTTATATGCTGTTTGAAGTTTAAATCTGGAGGGAACCAAGGGAATATTCTTCAGATTGCTACTTTTGTATAGCAAAATTTGCTCGTATATCGTAAGTAAAGAACTAAAGTAAAACCTCCAAACCCCCATCAGCTATAAGATCTGTGCCTAAAAAGTATAAAGGACTGGTTAATAAAATGCTGGAAAGTTACAAATATTTGGGAGGAAATATATGCCTATTCTCCATCAACGTCTGGATCCTTTTCTAGGCAATCTTGGTGATATGAGCTATAAACATGCGTAAAGATTTCACCCAAGATGTCAGCCAAATTGAATTGCGCTGGCAGGATAAATTGATGTTTAAAAGAAAGCAATGAAATTTGGCGAAATCGCGTTTTACTCAAAAACCATACATGTTTGCAAAATTTTGGAAATAGATTCGAAATAACCAGGAAAAACTGTTTAACAAACACCTATATTATATATTCATGTAATATTAAAAAAAAATATTTTTTACAGGTATGCCATTTTACACTGACTGTTAATTTTTTGTTTTTAATTTCAATTATAACTTTCTTTGTGCAGAAGATACTACATTTTATGAAAATTTAAAATGGACATTTTTCAAGTGTAAAAATTATCGAAATTTGTTATTCTACCGGAAAATCACTTGTTACTACGTAATAAAAGTATTGCCAGCATTTTAACGTTACAAGAGCCCTTAGCTTAAATATGATTGTAAACATCGCACGGACATATATTCATCAATCTGTTCGTAGCGAAGAAGCTGTGCAGCTGTACTCCAATGAGTCAATGTCGCATTCCTTAAAACTTCTTCTAATAAGAAGTCTAGTAAAAGACCAAGATGGAGATACAGCGCACACTGTCATGATGACGACTGAATTAAAATGAAGAAAATATGTATGGAAAAACATGAAGGCACTATCAAATATAAAAGTACGAGTCAGAAATGCTAAAACGGATGGGAGATGAAAGAAAAACATCGTTGTTCAAAATTAGCCAACAAGCACGGAATTAAGAATCAATAGCCAAGGTTGGGCGAAGGCATTGATTGTGATAATTACCATACTATTTGTCTATCTTCTGTAGGATGCAAAGCATACACAAAAATTATAGAAAAAAGATTAGGGTATAGTAACTGGCAAGGAAATATTTAGAGCACATGGATCAACAAATGACAACATAGGAACGGTGAGAATTTTAATAGAACGGGATAAGGAAATAGGAGAAAAAAGAGCAGCATTGGTAAGATAGAAAGGGAAGAAAAATGAAAAACAATAAAATTTTTAAAAGTTCATAAAAAAAACTTCTGAATGTATATAGGAATACAAAAGCAAGGGTACAAATAAACGGACTACTATCAAATACATTCGAATTTAATAGAGGAATAAAACGAGTGGAAAGCGAGACCCTTTCTCTTTATGCTGATAATGTGCTACTTGCCAAGACACATAGAAATTTACAACAAATGGTAGACTTTTGGACAGAAGGAATTGAGAGCCTAAAATGGAAATAAACATAAAGAAAAGAAAGGTGATGATAATCAATAATATGAAAAATAGAAACCAAATAATAACTTGCAAAGAAACGCCACTGTTTTTGGTAATAATTAATGAGTACTTAAGAGGAATTATAATAAGCGACGGTAGCCTAGAATATAAATTTTCTGAAGAAGACAAATGAGTACCCATATTTGTCACAATATCAATAAGAAAATATTAGGAAATAGTTAGATAGAAATGACGACAAAGGCAACAGTCTGTTACGCAATAGTCTATTATATTGGATAGTGGGTACCACTAACAAAGCATCAAAGCCAACTCGAAGCAGAGGAAATGAAGTATTTGAGAAGAATTGCAGACAAAGTGTGACAAATTGAGAAATGAGGAAATAAGAAAGATAAAGCAAAAGGCAAATCATTGCAACTAGAAACGAGGCAATTGATCAGTTTCGGTCATGTGATGAGGATGGACTCGAATATACTTACAAGAGAAATACTAGAAACTGACAAAGAAAGAAAGCGAAACAGAAGAAGACCAAGAAGGCTTGCTGGAAGAGAATTGAGAAGATAGGAGGTAGGAGAGGGAAAACACTAAAAGAGATGAAGAGACTCGTGACTGACAGCAGAGAATGGAAGAAAGCACAAACCTGACCCAGTAGGGGTAATATAATGTTCGTGAAGAAAAACACGGAAAAATTAAATAGTTACTAGATATTTATGTAAGCTATACGGGTGTGCAATTTGCTTTATATGATTTGAATTCTTATTTTTTAAAAATTTGAATAACATATGTACGACGTACAATTTTTACATTTTAGTAAACATACATATTTAATCATAGAACTCGTAATTAATCTTTCAATAAACTTAATATAAAATCAATACAACATCTGTTTCGAAACATTTAGAAAGACATTGCCGGTTTAAATATCCGGATGTACTCACACAAATTACACTTGTGTGTTCCTCAATATGAATTATAGAGCGTGATGTTGTATCTATGTAATTAATTAAAATATATGGTCGTAGATAAATTTAATATCTTGTTGGGATGATTCGGTAATTGATGACCCTCGTTTATCCAAGTGAAAGCGTTACATAATTTCAATTTAAAAAAAATTACGCGCTTCAGACTTGGTAGTACGGTAACACAAGTTAATAAATTACCCGAGATTTTCTTTAAAAAAGTACCGAAATTTAGTACGTGATTTAATGTCACTTTCTCTGGTTGTCGTGCGATAATTCATATCTTCGACATCTTTTGTGGGTGTTTAATGAATTTTACTTCGAATATGATTGATCTGTTCAAGGCGTACGCCTAAAGAGAAAAGTTGGGATAGGTCTTGTGACCGTGCAGGACGTCCGATGTTATGAATCCGACCGGTTTCGCAAAATGAATTGGCTTCTTGTAATAATGCGGAAAACTTAGATGACCACTTAAGGGTTGTCCTGAAATAAAAATGAAAATAGCATTAGTATGTGAGCGTGTACATATTTAGAGGCATATGCCGAATGTAGACGATGTTTAATACGATCAGTTTATAAGTCTATTTAATAATAGTAATGTTATAATACTAGTTGCTTGGTAAACTATGGCAGTACAATATGTATAGAGGAAACGCGTTACATGCAATTGTACGTCATAATAGATCCATGACGACTCGTCAAACAACAACAAAAAGTTATTCACAATGCAATTCTTTTTCTTTTTTATTCACTTATTCACTTATTTATTCACATTAAATGTAACAGATGATATAGAAAAAAATGTAAAAAGTTAATAGTACAAATCAAAATGTTAAAGAAAATAATTTATTAATGGTATATATTTGCACTTATTAGAATATGTTATTGAATAGTATTATTTATCTATTGTGTAAGTATTCCCTTTAATCAATGATATCGATTAACGAATTTCTTGCAGATTGACAATAATAGATTCTATATTTTACTTCTTTATTGTCTTAGTTATAAGTAGGCATCGACAATTAGGGGTACAACACAGAACTGAACTTAAATCATAACTGAATAGTAATCTGTTGACATCAGATGTACTTTATGGAATTTGACATTAGTTATTTAGATGTTCTAAGTATCATTCACCATTCAGAGTTTGTTAAAACCCAAATGTTAAGCTTTGCCTTATATCCAAGCTATTACAAATATTTATCATCAATCATCAATCATCATCAAAACTGTTGCGTTCTGTCGAGGTCATTATTAGAGTGTTCTTGAAAGAGACAAAACTTATAAAGATGGTATTTTTCTTTGTTAAAAATTCTTATGAACGCGAAGCGTTGTGCAATTGAACATAGTAATTTATTTTATTTTATCGTATCGATATTTACTGAATATCTTATCCTTCATGTAGATCTCTGTTGTCACAGAAAAGGAAAATCAACTTACCTATATTTGATACTCTCTCGTATAAGGTAAAACAATGCTAAAATGCATATTCTTATTCAACTATCTATTGCTATACATAACAAATATTATTGTATAATTGTTAGTAATAATTACGAAGAGGATGTGATACTAAATAGGAACATTAAATATTTGAAGAAACAACACAGCATATCCATAGAAGAACATGATGTAATATACTTTTACTGTATTTACTAAAATTCTAATACTTTTATTGAATTATTTATGAACCTCACATCCTGTGTTAGAGTTATGTGTTTATAATTTTTCCTGAATATAATGTTTCTTTTCACTATTCTTTAAGGTTAACAAATCATCGCTCAGTTTCTGGTAAAACCATTTTTTTTTCGGATAATTAATATCACTTATTATACTAAAATAGGTAATTACAATAGTATCTGATTAAACAATTATCGACATGAACGTAAATAATGAGATAATTTTATTAAATTAATCATCACGAATACCTAAGTAAGCTGAACAAGTAAACAAAGAGGGCCGCAGAGGATAATTGTGTTTAATTAGCAGAATATAAGATGAATATGTAATTTAGTTTAATTGTTCGAATGAAATAGAATATAAAATACGTTGTTGAGTTTAAATTTACGCCTTTGGTTGTTAAAACCTAGAAATTTAGATCAAAAGGAGGAAAGTTATTATTGAAAATTGTACGCAACATAAATTTTACGTAACATAAAAATGCTACAGAATTCTGCAGAGTTTGTGTTCATTGATGAGCGAAAAGAGTACTTACACTAGTTTGCATTTAATGCGTATAATTGTGAAAGTTTGGATGTTCCTGAATGAACGTTTAACAGAGCGTTTAAAATGAATTATCTCCCAGATCAATTGTACTACTATACCTGGTGGTTTGCGATACGTTACAAACGCTCTAAACCCTCTTGAATCATCCACTTTATATTGTACGATTCGTATCTTCCCGTCCGGTTGTAATAAGCTATAACTTCCTTGTACCAAATCAGCTTTTCTTTCTTCAAAGTGGTGTGTTAGTAATCCCAGGTGCGCTGCTTCTACACCATATCGAAAGGAATACATCACCTAGTGAAAACAATAACAACATAGTTAAAGCAAATAATTCAAAATACGATTTTCTCATAAATGTACGCTATATATCGAGGCTGGCAATATAAGTGTCAATATCCCGATTGTATGAGTATATTTTGATTAATGTGCCAGCTGTATTGCGCACATAAAGATATAAATAGGCAGAGAAATGATGTGACTGACCTCAATAAAAAAAAATAGGGAAATAAATAAAGCCGATAATAATTTGACGATGTATCTAATGCTGACGATACCCCGTTTCTGGTCAAGAGCTGTGATGAAAATACTTTATCCCGCGAATCTGTGAGGATAATGCGGTAAGCTCAGGTCTGGTTTCATGGAAATAAGCTTTTACAGAATGACTCAAAAACCAATAAAATAATATTCCATAATAAACACGAGTCAGAACCAGATACATTATGTCAATTGTCGCATTGCTTTCATTGTAAAAATTAGTTTTTGCAAGTTATCCATTTTCTTTAATGTTATCATGATCCATAGAAGACACCAACAAAACTATCCTATACGTTTTCGGTACATACCGCATGTGTCAATTTTCATTAGCCATAGGCGATCAATCCATGCAGTACGTGGCAACTTGGTACCCGTGAATTTTATTCAGGTTTTTGTAAATCTAGATTTATAAAACATTTACATAAGTTACATTTACATTGCAAGAATCCGCAAACAACTAATTCGAATACTCTGACTTGGTACTAAACTAAATGCACTAAAACATCATTACCACACTAATACCTATAAAGCTAAATAGGTATTTCAACAACTATGTGGTCATCATCAGTTGCACTGACTAATAAAGACCGCATTGCCAGTATAATGCTGGTATACAGAACAACACAGCGTTAGTGTAGTAAGAGTGTTTTTAGTGTGTTTGATTATGAACCTGCAAAATAAACAATTTTAATAAATAAAAGTTATAATCATGTTGGCTTACAATAGATGTGTGTCTATAATGTGCTTGTTATTAGATATAAATTAGTATTCAATTCAAAGAACTTAATACAATCACAGTAACACATCCCCGTTATCCGGGATATTGCCAAGCTGCAATAAGAAAACGAATCCCCTCCCCTGTATGATGAGAGATTGCTAATGTTGGAGACTTCATTTTTTTCTAAGATTTAACATAAACATATCTGAATCAGAGAAATAGAGTAGGGGAGAACGCGCTTAAAGATGCGCCAACTAAGTTAAATTGAATTCCGCCATTTTGAAGGTTATATTTATACCTAGCTCAACAATTCGCATGTAAAGTTCATTGACTTAGAAAAATGTAAACAAACTTACGTGTGAAAAGAAATGCCTTCCTGCAAAATGGCGACCACTATAGCGTTTGCTTAAAACTGGATGCGCACTCGTCGAAGCGCGTTCTCCCCTACTCTATTTCTCTGATCTGAATTGGCTGTACAGATTGAAGTATATTTATGGCATAAAAATGAGTGTGGATAAATAGAGGTAAAACTATCTAATTTCTATTGGAGATGGGTGACCATGGTAAGTATGTCTTTGATTATTAATAGAAAAAGGAATTACGTACTTATAATTAGATTATATAGAATAAATGCCATCAGCTCTTCAGATTTACAAAGATTTTTAAACAGGACTGAATAATGAAATCTTCCAGAAAAATTCTAAACTACATTTTGGCACCCTTGTTTGTGTACTATTTATAAAATATTTCTATATCTGCATTATCATTGTACAGGGTGATTCACCTTACACGGAAAAGTACTCAGAATTTTGAAAATTATTGTTACTGTGGCAGATAGGTAGTGATTATATGCATAACCTAAAATTATTTTCAACTATAAACAATGTTTGAGAAATATGTTTCTTTTCATGGATTACTCTATATTTACATCAAACACAAATTAGAGTAGTTTTATGTAAGATAGCGTATATCTCCTATCTTTCATTTTTGACATATTTTTGAATTTCCAAAACTCGTGGAGGCATCTTTTACACACTAAAGATAAAAAACTAAAAAAAATTTGTCAGTGGCCAACATGTTTGTTGAAAACATTTTAGGTAAAAAAAATCTTTTTGTGACTTTTTAATTTTCCTTTATTTTAATTTTTAATGACCACAGGGTACGGTATCATTTTACAAATAGAGATATGACTTGAAGCACTTTGACATCCAATAAATTAAATAAAGCAATTTTAATTTATTGGTGCATGTCGGTTGTCAAATTTGAGATGTTGCAAAATTTTATTTGTCAAGTAATATAACCTACAAAAGTAATTTAGGGAGTGTCATAAATAATAATATTCATACACCTTTTGACGTTTCTTTATAATTGTCATCCAAATAGTATAAATTTGTCAACAATGTTTGCTTACAACACAGAATAGTCAAACATTAAATAAAATGTAGGTATATATCGGTTACCAAAACTATAGTTTACTAATAATAGGTCATTATTACCTGATAATTGGTTTTAAATACCGAAAATTACTTAAAGTAGATCAGTTTCTCTTTGACAAAATTAGTAATAGTGTTGATAGTGATCATTTTTGTTAAAAAGTATTGTTTCTAAACGAAGTAGTTTTGACAAAAGGTAAGCTTATGTACAGTAGTAATAGCTTGCTATGTCTTTGGCAACTTTAGTGAGTGTTTGGAACTAAAGAATTTTGACTGTGAACTTAAATATCAATGTTGCAAATGTCGTATTAACAGCGTAGATGGCATTATCGTGAATGGATTACATAACTATTCACATGATACCAATGCGGCGAATTTAGAAAAGAAGATGGTGTTGCCTCGACGCAGATCAAGGATAATTTCCATGTCTCCCCAAAAATCCGCACCAAGTATTATTACGCAATGCAAAGAAGATGTGAGTAATGTCTCAATAATCTTCGCTTTATTCCGAAGCTTAATCGGAGCCGAAATTTCCTAATAACCTGAGAACGCATCCCATTAGCAATCGTTTTTATTCTACTTCCTGAAAGATACTATAAAAATAGTAATTTATAGAAGTAGCTGTAGAGATATTTCTTTAAAAATTCTTCGTGTAATTTAGAAAATATTTTCTTAAATAATACTATGCTTTTTTGCAATTAGCAATTTATTTAATAACTTATTCGAAAAAATAATATTATGCGTAAATTATCTATCCTTAATTTAGTACCGGCGTGTGCCTTTAAGGCTTACAGCTAGCGTACGCATAATTTTGCTTTTATATAATGACACAGTAATGAATTCATAGGAAATATCAAGAAGGCGTGCTGAATAAACGATTGAAAATATAATAAATCAAGTTCTTTGCCGAGAGTGTATTAAATGTTAACTAGTTAGGCAAAAAAGGTGGTCCAAAATTACTAAACAAAACTATTAAAAAACCAATGTTAACCTCCAGCATATATTAAGTCAGTTCATTTTGCAATCATTAATTGGAGAACAAAAAACAAAATTGACATTTTAAAATTAAACCTATCAATGTGATTGATCAACTTGTGTGTTTTTATGGTTTAATGAAAGCGTGCTGATAATTCTAGTCTATGTACTTAAAAAAAGGGTTCTTATTGTTTTTATGCAATCTAATAATTAACTTATTACCATATAAATATGTATACTCCCGGCAAAAAGTTTGTCAGGTGGTAATACCGGCTATATTGAAGGTATTCTTAGTCAAGAAAGTAGAGGGAGATTGTATTATTTTTGTTTAGGCTTAAGAGATAAAGTTTTTCAAAGTCCTTTTACAACAGACTTTATTTATTTTATTTTACTTTCATGCGTATCAATTTTAAACAGGTAATTAAATTAAAGCAGTATTTAGCTTTGCTACTTCTTATATATTTTTTTATATAATATCAAAATCTTATTGAGTTATGAAATAACATTTAAAAATAATTGATTAATAAAAACTATTAGAAAAGAAAATTTAATATCTGAGTTTCAAAAAAAAAAGGATTTAAATAATATACCAAAATTTAAATACCCCTACCAGAGGTCAAAAAATCTTAGAATGCAGATATAGTAATACAATCAAGAAACATTATTTTTTTTATTTTAAAATAAATAACATGTTTAGAAAATAATCATTTTATTGGGTGTGTGAAGTTAGCTATTCCAGTTTATTCCAGGTTGTTCTAGGTTTGTTCTAATTTGTTCCAGGGTATTTCAAAAAAAAAGTCAAAATTGGTAGAAATAATTGAAAAAGCGAAAAATTGTTTTTCGCCATGTTCTCAGCCGATGATGATTTATTTTTTGAAATACTTTGGAACAGTTTAAAACAAACCTAGAACAACCTGGAAGAACCGTCATAATTTAGATATTCGAAAAAGAAGGGCTAACTTCTCACTTTTGGGTATAGTTTTTTTGCAATGTCTTTCGATATATAAGAGATACAGTTTTGATGTATTAGAACAATGTTTAGAATAAACCTAGAACAACTATCAACAATTTTTACAAAAACGGGGTCTAACTTTACACTTTTAGCTTCAGTTTTTCCTCATTTTCTCGTCTGACTTTGTCAGAATTTTAATTTTCGAAAAAAGGGGGGCTAGGTAAAAAGTCGCTTTTTCAATTATCTTGGCCAATTTTGACTTTCTTTTGAAATAATTTGGAACAATTTAGAACAAACCTCGAACAACCTGGAACAACCGTCAGAATTTAGATGTTCGAAAAAAGAGGGGCTAACTTCTCACTTTAGGATATAGTTTTTTGCAATATCTTTCGATATGTAAGAGATACGGCATTGGCGCATTAGAACAATGTTTAGAACAAACCTAGATCAACCTAAAACAACTATCAAAATTTTAATTTTTACATAAACGGGGTTGGACTTCATACTTTTGGCTTCACTTTTTCCTCATTTTCTCGTCTGATTTTGTCAGAACTATAATTTTCAAGAAAAGGGGCGCTGACAAAAACTCGTTTTTACGATTATCTCGGTCAATTTTGAATTTTTTTTCGAAATTCTTTGGAACCATGTTGAGGACAACTAGAACAACCTGAAACAACCATCAGAATTTTAATTTTCGAAAAAAGGGGAGCTAGGTAAAAAGTCGGTTTTTCAATTATCTCGGCCAATATTGACTTTTTTTTTGAAATAATTTGGAACAATTTAGAACAAATTTTTGATTTTCGAAAAAAGGGGACTTTACACACCGCATTTTATTCCTTTTTTTTTAATTCTGATAGTGAAAAAACACATTCACAAACATTCAAAACATTCTGAATTTTTTTTTGCAGTGCTAAAGAATTATTAAAAATTACATTCTTCACAATCGACATTGTTATTGTTCTTATTATCAACATTAAATTATAAACAGTTTACCGCTGGAAAGATTCGAACTTCGTGTCAGTGGTTTCCCGGAGCCTTCGAAACTCGTTCACTAACGTCTTGTATGTATTACAAACAGTTGTTTGCGTCTTACTGGTGGCAAAATTTTTATAATTTAATTTCGCTAATTAACAATATTAGTATCGATTGGGAAGAATATAATTTTCAATAATTCAAAATATTTGCTTATTAGAGAATATAAATCATTTTATAAAAAAAATAGGCACCATTATTGTTGCACCAGAAAAATGGTTTTGTCATATTTTAGTTTATAAAAAAAAACATTGGGAGGAATAATAAGTAACAAGTCGTAATATTTAATAATAATAATAATAATAATTATAGACCGGACACTAAAGGTTGATGACTCCATCGCCCAACCGTTACTCAATATAGTCTGCCTTGCATCGGGCGTGGCTACTATTTATACTAATGCTGACATGAGATTCTGTATTATATGAAGAAATCATTGTATGTGAGGGTTGCAACAACATCGTTGTAGATAGAAAACGTCCATTCTACATCGCAACTGGTTATAGGTGGCTACGGGAAATATTCTTTTATTTTAGCGTATTTAGCAGTTAGATTTTCTGTTATTGTCCCCATACACAATTGCCACATTGTTATTAAATCTGGATTTCTATTAAAAACTACGTCTAACTTTTGCCGAAGGCCACATCCGATATATACAGCATTGTCACTAACAAATAAAAGTATTTTTTTTCTTGTACCTGTCGTCCTAATGAAGCATTTTGTGCAAATTCTCGTCAATGGCTTTAGCAACTGTTTCTGCATCAACTGTAATTATAACTTTAGCTATTACATATGCGTTATATGGAATAGTTGGATGTAGTACACCAGCTACAACATTTAACCCAGCGCAGCGTGCTAATATATCGACAGTTTCGTCGGCACTTATCCATAGGTACTCATTTGAAAGATGTCTTCTAATGCATTCTACTGTTTTCGTGAAGCACTTAGGGATATTACCCGCCATTAAAGCTTCTCAGAGTTCTTCGTTAATATTGTCAGCTTTCAACGAGTCCAATGTCTGTGTATGTTTTAGCGATGATAAGTGACGTTGTACGTGCGATTTTTGGGTATTCTGTAACGATATTTTACAGACTTTGCAATATATTTCGGAAATGCTGTCAATGGACATACAATCAGTATTACTCTTAATCCAACTCGCCATTCTTTCACGATACCATTGTCATAAACAATGTGCTAGATCTAAATAAATGATAACTAAAAATGTATGTGTATGTTATTGAAACTTAACGAAATCCAGTGCACACTTACGTCAAGATAATTGGGAGAAGTAGATTTAAGGTATTAAAAACAGGAACTATTACAAAAATTACGAAGTATGTCATTAACAGTCAAAATAATGAAAAAAACTAAACTAATATAAGTATTACTAGGTGTATACATATATAACTTTATTTATCTTACAAAATATAAGGTAAATATATTAAATTTTAAAACTCGTCACCCTTCTACCTACGCCGATGAAGAAAGAAATTTAGGAGTAAAAAATAGACTTTTTTTGTTGTCGTTTTCGCGTCAACAACAGATGTTGGAGTTCACCATATGAATAGTGCTATTCAGTAACTGCGTGTTGTTCACATTAGTTCTTTGTTCCGTCGTAATTTAAACCTAGCACGTCCGGTGTATAATAATAATATAACAAAAAAAATTATCAGTAGAAAATTTAATGACTAATATACATTCTCGCAAATATGTCAATATAATTAATTACAAATTCTGTGCAAATTCTATAAAATCGAGATCTTAATAAAGCATTGTTTCTCGCCCTTGAAAAATAAAATAAATTGAATATTGAATATTTGTGGAACGGCAAAAATATTTTTCTTCATAATGTTGACATATCAATGTTATTATAATGCAATAAATCATAATTAAATGAAAAATATTTGAAATATGTGTTTACTTCTGTATGCGACGTGTATTTTCTTTTACAAAGTAGTTAAATGTTACTCAAACTTACGTATTAAAAAAATTGAAGATAATTTCTCTTTATTTGGTATTATTTACTAGAGCACGGGCATACCTTCAATATAACTGGTCTTACGACCCGACAAAACTTTTTTTCCGTGAGTCATAATAGAATTTCATACTGAGATAATGACATATTTTTTTACATTAAAAATAGCTTACATTAATTAAAACAATCACAAGCTGACATCATCTATTATCTTTAATAATTTTCGACAGAAAAAGATATCAGTTTATTAGCATGGTTTCTGTTGTTGCAATTTATATTAATATTATGCGTAGTTCTGATATAGAAATTGATTAAGATACTTTTTGGAAGAGGTTGATGTCACTTACTTAAGTTAGGAGGTACATTAAAATTTTCTTCTAAATAATGTTGTCTGGAGAAATTGGATAACATTTGAGTTATACTTAAAAATGTGTATAATTTACACGAAGCAAACTTCGAAACATTTTACGTCAACTCTAGATTATATAACATGGTTCAACTATTTCGTTAGTAGGTAGGTGTATGTTTTATCTACCTTTACATAATAATACTAAATTACTGTATTGTAGATTATTTATAAATACTACAACAAATTAAATGCAATGTAAATTATGTCTCATTGTATTTTAGACAAAGGAAACAATTTACCATTCTACTAATTATTCGTTGCGATATAATTTGCTATCTCTAACATATGTAAACTCACCTCGTTGAGAGCTTTGCAAACACCGTATTTCACATCCAAAACAATTAGTATTAACAGAACGATACTCTGAAACAGAAAGGAAATAACGATATTATTATTCTAGATATACTAAGTTGATATAATTTTAATTTTAACTACAGAAAATTTAATGACTTCAGTTTAACATTATACGGGTACGAGAAAAAAAGAGTACAGGTATTCATAATTTACGGTTACTTACTATCAAATTTTTGCTATAAAAGTTAATTAATTAGTTAATAATAATAATAATAATAATTCACTTTATTGCCCAACAGAACATACATATTCCAGTTACAGGACAATTTGCAAGATAACAAATTATAATGAGTGCTTAAAAATTAAACAGTAAGAAGTAGCTGAAAAATGAAAAACATAAAAATATGAAAATATATATATATATAATATAATAGTGACTGCAAATACAATCAGTGCTAAGCAAAGTTATTGAATGTTCGCACCGCAACACCCTTAATTCCACCAATAGTAGAATGAAACAAATCACACTGAGACGAAATGCTATCAAAGTGAGAACACATCACGTAAACAGGGGAATTTAATAATGCATTTGTGCGTGCAAACGGTAAATAGAAGGTGCTGCTGTTCCGAACACCGAAATGCGGAATACGAAAATTAAGCATTGAAAGTAATGCGGGAGAGTCAATATAGTTCCGGCAGAGCTTAACTAGAAATATTAGACTGGCGATAGTTCGTCTGAAATTAAGAGAGGTCAAAGTAATACGTGATAAAAGAATATCGTGATCAGTGCTACGCTCCGGATAGTGACCATCCAGACGAAACCATAAGAACTTGGCAAACCGCCGCTGAATCAACTCTAATTCACGCTTGTAGGTAGCATAGTATGGGCTCCAGATGATTGACGCATACTCCAAGCGCGATCTCACAAGGGACAATATTAGAGAAGGTACCACAGTTGCGAACAATGAAACCAAGCATTTTCCTGGCATTTTTAGTGATATACTCAACATGTTGAGCAAATGTTAGCTTTGAATCAAAAATAACACCCAAGTCCTTAATCAGATCAACACGAGCGAGCTGCACCTGATTCAGGTTATAATCAAAAATCAAGGGAGAAGAAGCTCGAGTGAAAGTAATCGCCTTACACTTGCCAATATTAAGAGGTAAGTTGTTCAAAGAGCACCAGCGAGCTATACTCTCAAGGTCGAACTGAAGTGAACTGCAATCATCAGAAGTCGAGATCTCACGAAACAATTTTAGATCATCAGCATAGAGTAAACTCTGGGACATTAAGCCGTCAGTGATGTCGTTAACAAAAACATTGAAAATTAATGGACCCAGAATAGACCCCTGGGGGACACCCGAGGTAGCAATGTATTCATCTGAGGCGAAACCATTGTAAAACACAAGTTGGCGCCTGCTAGAGAGGTATGACATGAAAAACGCGACCAGGCGCGCACTGAAACCGAACGAGCTTAGCTTGGAAGGAATGATGGAGTGGTCTATGCGATCAAACGCTTTTGAAAAGTCCGTGTACAAGACGTCCAGTTGTACACGAGAATTTAGAGCCTGAGACAAAGTTTGCACAAATTGGCACAGGTTAGAGACAGTGGAACGCCTTGCAACGAAACCATGCTGAGACGGAGAAAGATACGTATTGATGCAAGGAGAAACTGCTGCGTAGAGACACCGCTCAAAAACCTTAGAGAAATTGGACAAGATCGCCACTGGCCGGTAATTTTTTATATCAGAGCAATCATCCGATTTGAATATTGGCACAATGCGAGCGAACTTCCAAATCCTTGGAAAGGAAGAACTCTTCAATGCTAGGTTGAAAATCCTGACCAGCGGATACAAAAAAGCTGGAGGACAGTCCTTGATGAGAAAGGATGGAACCTGATCATGGCAAGTGCTGTAACTGTCATTAAGTTTGCTTATTGCTTTAGAAACCTGATCCTCAGAGAGCTCAGTAATGTTTATATGACTATTGTTATTATGATAATCATTCAACCTGTGGATAGGCAGGGTTTGTAAAAACACTACTGAAAAATTTCGCAAAAGCATCGACAACCAACTGAGGCCCATCCAAAGTTTCGCCATCCATAGTCATACGACCAGGTATTCCGGTCTTATGCCTTTTTTCACGGATAAAGGACCAGAACCTACTCGGATTAATAGAGATCTCATGCTGCACACCCCCCAGGTAATTAGCATACGCTTGAGCAGACTGCTTCTTGACAAGTGAACGAAGATTTCTAAATTGAAGGAGTGAATATGAGCAGGCATGCTGACGATATTTACGCAACATATAAGATTTACGTTTTATATTTCTTATTAATTCAGGAGTGTACCATTTAGGGTAAGTACGCTTTCGTGGCGAGAACATTGGAACATGCATATCAAATAAAGAATAAAGAGCTCCGTAAAATAAGTCACAGGCTGCATCCACATCGGGACAATTATCCAAGAAGGACCAATTAATATCGGATATTGCTCTATAGAGGCTAGGTAGGTCGGCCCTCCTGAAATTGTAGGATCGTGTAGCATTCGACTGAAAATCAGTTGTTACAACATCAACAGGAACATTAATCAAGAGAGCTGGATGATAAGCATCTTCCTGTACCAAAGGTGACGGGTCCCTGATTACGTGACATGGAACATCAGACAATACAAGGTCGAGAATCCTCGCAGTGTGATTAGTTATGAGGTTATATTGCTGCAAGTTACAAAAATTCAAAAAATTGCGAATAACCTGAGATTTAAAATCATTAAAATTATTGTAACAGAAATTAGTGCAATTGAAGTCACCAATAAGTAAGACATATGAATAACTAGAAAGTAACTGCTCTAATAAATCAAAAAAAAAGCTCAAAATCCACATTAGTTAGTTGGTTAATTAAAGTGTTTATTCCGATGCGTTTAAATTATATTTTTGTATACAAGAAATTAAAAAACAAATGAAATAAAATCCAAAGAGGGTGCTTGAAAACCAAATAACTTTAAATAAAAATTATAAAAACATGAATAAGGGAATTGCTTTTTCATACGTACATAGAATAATATGCTATAACGGCCAAATAAAATGTTTAAAATAAATTATTTTATTAGTGGGAAAGATACTATAAAAATATATTCTTTCTGCTTATCTTTGATACAAATGGCAGAACTTTTATAAAAAAAAATCGTTTGTGTATTGCTTGACCGCGCAATCTTGAGCTCACTGCACCCATACTCGCTCCGCTACGCTTCGCTCGTGATTAATTTCGAACAACTTAAAAAAGACACCTATATATACGTATGAGAAAGTCGTGTGGTGTTCACAGCTCGTTTTTTGCCGTACTTTTATTCTGAATTGGATATTTTACGCAAATCCAGTTGTTTTTGTATACTACATTCTCATTTTCAATGTATGTACTTCTTTCCTTTAAAAGCCTCGTCTATTTCTATTGCCCTCTTACTTTATTATACGTATGTATGTGAAAATGAACATTTTCGACGTCGAGATTTTAGAGTTATTTACGTTTTGAAGTCTCTTGATAACGAAAGCAGTGGTTTTTGCGAATATGCCTGTATGTGTATGCGTTTCTGTAGGTATAACTACAAATTAAAAGAAAAGTGAGGTGGTTTGGTTCAAATTTCAAAATTTCATATAAAAACTACAAACTACAAACTTACAATTTGGGCTCTAAATACTTTTGTATTATAAATAAATCTGTATAGATTGCATAATTTTTAAATTTTAATATAAAATTAATTTTTCTATACTTTAGTATTCGTTTGAAATATGTCTGAAATTACTAGTTGACGGCATATTAGCAAACTTTGATTTTTTTACTATTTCAAAACGTGAACATCTGTAAAAATGTCGAAAATCAACACAATCCTTCCTCTGATAATATAAGAAAGTAAAATTGAAAGTAATAACTACTCATGTGCTGACAAGTTGTCCCTTTCTAAAACACCTACATCATGCTTCTTTGCAGGATGAAGTGTTATTAACAGTAATATTAATATATAAACATCTTCCAAACTAGATTTAAGGCAATTAAAAAGCGCCTATGATGCGACTTTAGTTGGTGCATTTTCGCATTTGTCAGAGAGTGTTAAAACCGAAACTCGGAAAGAAAATTGTTGAACCTTAATTGCGTAAGCAATTGGAAACAATCTATACGGGACAGCAATAAAACTGCTGGCGGTTTTACGATCTGCGTAAAAAATGAATTAATAAATGTTACTCTAGCATGTGTGTTACCGAAGGTTTTATTGTTACTTATTCATGGTCTTCTTCATTTGGTAAATTTAAATAAATGTGAATATATTTCTGTCGATGAAAAATTAAAATTTATATATATATTTTAATTTATTTATGATGCATTTCAGTTTAGTTATCATACAAGATAAGAAACAGAAGTAACACCTTTATGTTAATACTTATCTTAAAAATGTGATCAGTTAATCACATGTGTACTTGAATTATTTCCATTTAGCATAAAGAGGTTATAAATATAGTCTGCCCCCCTATATACGCACATATACATATACATACCAGCGGATTAAGTTTGAGAGCTTTAAGAACAAAAGCCAACACTATCTTAATTTGTCGCCATGAATACTAAATGAATGTTAGAGAAGTGACGCTGTAAAGAACATTATAATATTAATTCTGTGGTATAAAACGAGTAACAATGACTTTGAAGGAATGTAAGAGGATTATCCCGTAGAAAGGTTTTATTGATGCCTAAAATGTCTCGGCGCACCTTGTAGTTCATGTACAGCCGTGAATTATTGACGCGATTATTTTAGAGAGATACTGCAATTTGAATTTATCGTCATAATATATTACTAATTAAGTCAGTGTAAATAGAAAAGATAGATTCTAATTTTTCATTTAAACATTTCTATTTATACAGTGTTGGCCGACGAAAACAGCCCAACCAAACTATTTGATCAAATTAAGTACAATGCATGCATGATATATTCTCTAATTAAAAAGAAAATGAAAGAAGAATAAATGGTTAAAAAGAAGAAATATTTCATGCAAGTAGCAGATATTTATATACACGAACAGTAAATTGGAAATTGTGTACATTAAGCCAGCCTGACGAGCAGTAACAATTGCGAAACCGGTTGTTGACAAAAATAATTTTTTCTGAGACGGGAAAAAAATTGACATTTTATCTTTCTTGACAGGTAACAAAATGTCACTTTTTCAACCTCGGGCAGAAAGTGAGCACTTTCTGCCCGGGGAAGAAAGTGCTTACTTTCTGCCCGGTTAAATTGACAGATATTTGAATACTTTACAGGTTTCCATAGCAACGCAGGTGTAATGTCACTTCAAATGTCACATCGATTGATTTTCTGACTTCAATATACAGCATTAACGCGTTTTTTTCAATATTAAATCGTCGTTTTTCCCATCACAGAAAAAAATTGTGTATTATACATGGGAAAAAAATTAGATTTTAGCTCTCGGTATTTTATATAAACCTTACCTCAAGCTAAAATCTAATACTTTTTTCCCTTGTATAATAAATAACTATTATTGTAACAAAATAATGTTAGTAGACTTTCTTATTTGTGAGTTTTTATCTATAGATTATGGCGTATATCACTAATTACCCACCCTGATTTTTTTATTAAATTTTATATTAATATGTTTATCCCTATTTGATTATTTAATAATGGTCAAGGTGAATAGAAACATATCTTGAGATTATTCGAAATTGTGTATTTCCTTGCTTTTCTTTTATAGTTTGACTTTCCGGTAAACAAAATAATCTGGCTGAATGAATTAATGAATAACTGCCAAAGTGAATTTATTGATGGCTAAAGCACAGATTACTCACTCTGGAAAGTTACAGAGAGGTTGAACAGACCTATTAAACTTACGCTGCTCATATGAGAGGAAAATGGTACCTGAACTAGAGATAAGCAAAGCACTTTACCACACACTTAGAAAACACCTAAAGGAATTAGAATTATTTGATTAACCAGAACTTATACAAGAAACCATAGAAATAAAACTAGTTACACCTGAAAAAGTAGCTATAGAAACTTAACTAAATATGAACCTTAAAAATAAACCAATATTTAATTTAACCTAATTACTGAGGAAATTCTAAAACAAATTGCATAGAGAAGGCATCGTGAAATTTATCTAATTAATGGGACCTTTAGGTTGCGTCTCTTAGACTACTAAGTTTAGACAAACTTCTCTGGAATATGAAAGCACTCAAAAGGGAATCTAAAAAAAAATTATCAAAAAACCTTTTTTAAGGTTATAAAGGAAGTAGGTATGTACTCTAATCTGCAAACAGTTTCTTGCGAATAACTTTAAAACCGTGCTTTCTAGACAGATGTATTGAGAGCTTAAAAGTATCTAAATTGATTTTACGTATTTTTTGAACAGGAAGTAGTACATTTACTCTTACACAATAGCAGTTTTTTGCAAATATACATGGTGAGTTTTTCCAATGTTTTAGTGTGGGGATCTCAGAAAGTATTTAGAATCGATTAATTATTACATTTTGAGGTTATTTTTCTAGATTTTCTGTAGTTTTGATGTTCGGACTTGATACTAAACCAAATACACCAATAACACCGTTATTTAGAGGAAACCCGTTACATTCAATGCACGTCATACTAGATCCATGACGTCTCGTCTTGTTTATGTTACCGGATCTACTTTTATTTCTGTCAGTGACATTTGATATAACCAAAGAAAATATTTATTCACAATACAATAACTATAACGCAATATATTTTGTAATTGAAATGCTCTAAGACTTAAGCCTTTCTCAGCTTATTTTTTATATTGATTTAGATTGTTGCAAAACCATAAATTTAAAATAACCAATACTTACTCTATTATCATTAATCAGATGATTATAGAAAATTGTGTAAAAAGCTTCGACTGTTTACAGAAATCTTTCGGCGCAAATACATATTAAAAAATGAGGTGTGGCCACCACACGACTTTCTTATACGTATGAAAGTGTTACTTCCGGTCCGAATTTTGAAATTTGATTTATACAAAAAATATTCCAAACCCAACTCTAAATACTTTTGTACTCTTCATAAATGTATATAGAATGCATAATTTACGACATATTTGCAAAAAATCGTTATTCGGTAAGAGTAAAAGTGATAGGTACTTCCGGTCCGAATTTTGACATTTTTTTTATATAAAAGATATTGGAAATTAAGTTCTAAATACTTATAAATTCTTCATAAATTAGTCTAAACTTAGTAATTGACGAAATATTTGCAAATTTCGATTTTTTCACTGAAGTAAACTACTACTTCCGGTCTGCCCATTTTGCTCAAAATCTAATCAGTTCTCAAGAGGGAGATTATATTCGTAAATACAAAATTTGGAATTGATATCTCCAGCGGTTTGACCGCTATCGTGGTCACAGAGAGAGAGAGAGAGAGAGAGAGAGACACAGACACACAGACATTTTTTTAAAAACCACTTTTTTGGTATCAGGGGACTTCAAAATGTGGACATCTGCAAAAATCTCGAGGTCGAAAATTTTCATCATCACAATACTTCCTTATTCTACGTATAAGAAAGTAAAAGGATGTACAGTTCTACGAAGAACTGTTTTTATACAATTTATATCAAAGCAAAAGTAAACACGCAAATTTGACAGGCAAAATATACACAACACACGCCTTTTTGACAGATATGATGTATCTGACAACACCGAATTGAACTATTAAAATATGTAAGACAGAAATTTGATATTGAAACGGAAATTATGTGTTTATTTGCAATGAATGCGTATATTACGATCATTGTACATATTTTCTATCTAAACTAATGAAACAAAAGCCCTCAAATATCATTTAACAAAATAACTTTTTTAGTTTCACTTTTCACTAATACAGTTATGACAACATGAAAATGTCATCAATGACGTGCAATTGAATATAACGCGACTCCTCTATATTTGGGTATATGAAAGTTTTGACATGAACGAGTGTCATAGGAATGGATGTCATTATCACATCGAAACTCGTGCTTATTTTTATGTATATAATTTAAAAGTTTGTATACGGTGCGTTTCAAAAGTCTGGAACTATTGAAATAAAATTCTAACAAACTTTTGAGAAAAACCCTCGGACAGGTCAACTTTAGTTTTAAAAAACACATCATTTTGTAACAATTAAATTCTTCAATCGCCTTTTGTTTTCGAGTTATGACGTCATCGTTTTTTTTAATTGCAACTCAACTATAAAAAATAAATTAATAAATAACTAAATTTTTTACAATTTTTTTTTATTTTACTGCAGAAACGGGCATGTTAGCAATCTAACTATCATAAATAAACAAAATGAGATGTTCAAACTGATTCCCATTTACTTCTTGGCAATATCCTAGGCGATATTCGAAATCTTGTAGAAGATTCCGGAGGGTTTCTGGACGAATTGCTCTAATTTCGGCCCGAATTCTGTTCAATAAATCGTCAATTGTAACTGGCCGATTGAAGTAAACCTTGTTTTTCCGGTAGCCCCACAAAAAGAAATCGTGTGGGGTAAGATCGGGGGACCGTGCAGGCCCCCTTCTACCAATCCAACGATTGGGAAAAACTTGATTTAAATAATTTCGCACATGTAACGAAAAATGTGGAGGCGCTCCATCTTTTTGATACCATAAGTTATTGTTTGGCAAGTCTGGATCTTCTTCATTGGGATAAAGCATCGCAAGAGCGGGTGTCAGGTCATCCCTCAAAAAATCTAAGTATTTGGCACTCATCAACGTCCCTTCTATTAAAAATGGTCCCAAAATTCGATCTCCAACAATTCCCGCCCAAACATTAACTTTTCGTGGAAACTGCGTGTGGACCTCTGTCATCCAATGAGGATTTTGGAGAGCCCTGTATCGGCAGTTCTGCCGATTTACTGCTCCATTAAGGCAAAACGTGGCTTCGTCCGAAAATAATACTCGACTGACAAATTCGGGATGAGTTGTGCATCGAGCCATCATATCCTCGCAGAATTCCATACGGCGATCCGGATCGTCTTCATTAAATTCATGCACTAAAACTGCCTTGTAAGGATGCCATTTATACTTCTTCAATGTCCTCCACACCGAAGATTTACTGATTTCATAATTTGCAGCCAACTCTTGTATGGCTTTATGGGGATTTTCTTGCAGGTCCAGTAGAACATCTAACTGAACATTTTCGGAAACTTTTGGTCGACCACATCTATGGAGATCCCTTACATGACCGAAATCTTCAAATTTTCTTAAAATCTTGGATACGGCTGTTCATGTAATTGGTTCCAGTTCTAGATACTTATTGTTAAAGAGCTCGCAAACTTCATCTTGAGTTCTAGATCTGTCTCCATATGCCTTCATCATTAAAATTTCTAGTCTTTGCTTTTCACTTAAGTATCGTACCATTTTGGTAATAGAGTAATGCGTTGAAAGTGACAGTTCGTATAGTAATTAAAAATTTCAAAGCTTACTCAATTTTTTGCTCTTTCAGGATTTAACGTCCCTTATTACAAAAAATATCATGGTCTGGGTTATGTTTGTACATATTTCTGTATTCAGAATTTCAAGCTCTATCCAAATCCATTGAAAAAAATATGGGTTTCAATTTAAAAGAAAATTCGATGACGTCATAAATCAAAAACAAAAGACGATCGAAAAATTTAGTTGATACAAAAAGATGTGTTTTTTAAAACCAAAATTGACCTGTCAGAGCGATTTTCTCAAAAACTGTTTGTTGGAATTTTATTTTAATAATTCCAGACTTTTGAAAAGCACTATATATGAATAGCAGGCAGGAGTAGAATATTCCATTCCTTGAAATAAGGTCAACATGATTGTCTGGAACTAATTCCGGCCATACAACCGATAATTCATTTTTGTGTCAGAAATACATTATTAGCAGCACACGATGTTCCCCAAACATTAATACCATACAACAATCTGGAGCGAATATTAGCAAAATAAAACGCTAACAAGGAATCAAAGTCAATTATAGTTTTCAAATTACGAATCTGACAACAAGTAAAGTTTAATCTGCTCAATGAACATCACAAGACAGTGTTTCATCCATATTCATATCCCAAAAACTTTATCTCACTAACACGTTCTATCTCTCTATTTTGCGCATACAAATGTAAATTTAACTGAGCTTTATTTTGTACTGTATGAAAAACCATAAATTTTGTCTTGTCATTATTTAGATATAATTTATTATTTGCAAACCAAGTAGTCATGTTTTGTAAAAGAATATTTTTCAGTTACCCTTCAAATATACACCAACCATTCTCAATAGATAATAATAGAATATAATATAGTTAAGAAGCATAAAGAAATAAATACCGGAAAAATATCGTATATACGGCTTCTATTTCAAAGATACATCTGGAATTATTGAATGCAATAGTTATTCAGATATTTTCTGCCCTTCACATTTCGACTTTAAAAGGAAAATTCATAAAATATTCCAAATAGAAATTTGATTTTCCTCTCACTGACAGAGTGAAATCGAATGCAGTAAGGAAATATCCACAGAAATCATGAAAATAACTCATTGAAGTACGCTCACTAATCCAGCTTAACCTTTAAAGAATGAATAAAATAGTTATTAAGATTCTAGACATTTAGAAAAGAAATAAAACAGATAAGGATATCCTGCCATACACCTACAGGCTCGTTATGGTTTTGACTAACTCTCGTTGGAGAGTAAATTCTTTTTTTTATCTCATCCAATACCAATAAAAGATGTGAACTTCCATGTTTTCACTAGTGAATGAAACAACAACAACAAAAAAAAAAAGAAAACACGCATTTACGGAATTCTGCAGTTACAAATAGCGAAGACATCAGTGTCAATAACATGCCCAAAGCACTGCTTTATCTGGACGAAAGAGTCGCGCGGAATTATCGTGCTGCATGCGTATTAAAGTTGTGTAAGGCGGTGGAGAAGTATGTGAGATATTTTAATTGGAAGATTCAACAGAGAGTTTCATATAAGAAATCAGTACCTGTGTTTTTATATACGTTTGGACGAAATGACTTTCGACTTTGATAGATTGATCCGGTCGGGCACATAATACTGCCGAGCAAAGTGAAACTTAATTGCGCTAATATGTAACGTACTAATTTAAGGGTGGATTAATATTATGTATGTTGTGTGGATTGGATGTAGTGGAACAATTATGCTTGTTAAGGTAATTGAAATACATCGACTTGATAGTAATCTGTAAGCAGTCTAGGAAGTCTTCGTATATGGTTTGACATAATTAAGACAAATTAGTTACGTACCTTTTTCGTGTGTGCCTTATAATAAATAGATTTTTTATTGAGCTCTACTAAAATGTCTCGACTGTTTGATGAAGAAATATGAAGATGTCATTTTCTAATATCAGTCGTTATGATCAGAGACTGGAGAATTTTTGGTGGAATAAGATGACATCACTTGTAACAGAAGCTACATAATACAAGCACATGTTCTATTAATAATCAGATCAAAATAATAATAAATTAATATTCTCTTGCAAAGTGTTTGAAACTTACATTCTTTCACATCTTTTACACTTTCACTAGTTTATATATCAATTCTAATCTCACCATATAAACGATTACATATTGAAAATTACTCTTACATAATCCATTTGATACTATCAATTGAATAATGATGATTATGTATGTCAATGATGCGGATTTGTTCCTAATGCTTATAACTAATGGGTAATCGTATGTATATTAAACGCCATTCCATTGTTTAGTTGGTTCGTTTTTTATTCATTTTAGCAAAGTGTCTCGAAAAGGACGAACGCGCAACGAATCGATTTTAATAAAATTAATTGCGAAAGCACACACGTACCTATTCAAATCTAAACGCAAGAGAATGTGTGGCGATTATTTAGAGGTCGCAATTTTATTGTTTGGCTTTTTTAATTCATATTACATAATCTACAATACTAGAGGATTAACAATTTTAGTTTAAAAATAAAACCGGTATAATAACTGAAAAATATCGGGGAAGGTTTCCTTTAAAGACAATCGGTGAACCGTAAACAGTTCAGGCAGATTTTGTAACTAAATGATCAAATATGTAAACATGATTCGATCTTTATTTTAAAGAAGACACTTACAACAACTAATTTCACGCTATCATTGTATTGTGTTTTGGATGAATATAAAATTAACGGCAAAACAATTAAAGCTATCAAAACAAAATTTTACATTTTAAAGTACAATGATCGTCTTAATATTTATTTAAATTTTCAGTGAAATCAATAGACCGGAGGTAGTAATTTTCTACAGGAATAAAAATGAGCTTTTCCAATATCTCGTCAATTACACAAATTCCTGAAGAATAAAAAAAAGTATTCAGAAGTGAATTTCAGAAGAACTTTATGAGAAACGATTTTTAAAATTTGTTAACGTTATTGAGAAAGTAGTATATTTCACAAATTATACACATGCACAACACAGATCTACTAAGAGTATAAAAATATAGAGAACTAAATGTAGAACAACTAGTGTATAAAAAGTCTTTAAAAATTAAGACAAGAACTTTTGCTTATTGAATAGTTCATTGCAAATATCAGGCAAACGATACATTATATGTAGATTTATTCGAAACATTAGAGCTTAATTTGGAGCAAAGTTATTACAAAAAAAAAATAATTGAGACCGTATACTTTTACTCTAACTAAACAGTAAAGTTTTAGCTGATATATCGCAAATTACGCATTATATATAAATTTACACCGATTTTCAATACATTTGAAATCCACTTGTGCAAACTGTATAATTTCCATATTCAATAAGATTTAGTCGTACTATCTGTCCCAACCAATTTTACCATAACTTGTGATTGAGCTATCTAATAGAAAATAGATTAATTTTAATTGTTTTTTATTTAACTGTTCACTGAAATATTTGTATTTTGAAAGAGGATTGTTTGGTAATCTTAATGTCCATTTTTCAAAGTCCGCTTTTCTACGTCGAAACAGATTGGCTGAGAAATTAGCATATATCTCTTCTAAGAGCTGCTTAATACAGAATCAAAAATTTACAACATACAAATTTTAGTTTAACAGGGTGGATATTTTTGTAGTCAACTTATGCTTTAGAGAATTTAGGGCAACATGTCCCTCAGTCATAAACACCAGCATAGGCCTAACAACTTAAAAATTATGCCATGATTGTCCATACTGGAAGCGATTCTATTCCCCCCCTGGTTACGTCTCTGCACACCAGAATGTTTCTTATGCATTGGTCTTTTCTCGTATGATAATTTAGATTAGTTGGCTCAAGCAGTGTATTTAAATGCTGTTCGTTGGTAAGCGCGAAAGAAAAATTGGAAGAGTTTCCCGGAAAATTGGAAAATACGACAAAAACTGAAAGTGCTTTTTTCTATAAAATTTTTGTATGAACTCAAGACCATAACTCAGGATTCGAACGATGGATATGCGTAATTCTTTTTTTATTTTGTTTATTATGGTCCTGAAAACTTTTTAGGAAAAAAAAATTCAAGACAACAATGGTCGGAAAACTCGGACAAACTACAAAAATATATATAATCGTTGATGCGTCTCCCTGTGATCGTGTAACTTCTGAGCGAGTTTACCGATTGAGGTCATAGTCACAAAATATATTTGGTTTATCGAAACGATGGTTCGTAGCTATGCTAAGATTTAATAGGTGATGCTGTAGTCAATTTATTTACAAATTCTATATTTGTGGACCATAATGATTCATATTCATAGTATATGTTGGCTTTGTGCCAATAAAGAAAATCACAAAATCTGGACCAGGTACGTGGTGCTATGGTGGAGTTATCAATCTTTATATAATACATAATCGTTGATGCCTCTGTTAGTGATAGTGTAACTTCTGAACGACATGACAGATTGAAGAAAAATTGGAAAAATCGGCCGGAAAATTGGAAAATACGGGGGAAACTGAAAGCGCTCTTTTCTATAGAATTTTGTATGACCTCAAGATCATAACTCAGGATTCGAACGATGAATATGCGTAATTCTTTTTTTATTTTGTTTGTTATGGCCCCGAAAAAAAAAATCGGGACAACAAAGATTGGAAAATTCGGACAAACTTCAAAAACATATAAAATCGTTGATGCGTCTTCCTGTGATCGTGTAACTTTTGAACGAGTAGACCAATTGAGGTCATATTCATATATTTGGTTTGTCGAGACGATGGTTCGTAGCTATTGTAAGATCTGATAGGTGATGCTGTAGTCAAGTTAATTACAAATTCTATATTTATGGTCCAAAATGACAGTACGTCCCCGGATTGAGTTTACAAGAGAAAGAACATTCTTATTTTTGATTTTACAATAAAATGTCAAAGGAATTAAATTTTACGCTTCATTTCAAATGAGCAAATCTGTAATTCGAATTACAAAACTGTCAAACCCCTATTTAGAATTACAAATTTTTATTTTCTTTTTTTTTTCATTCACAACACTGAAAAGAAAAGTAGGCTGGAAACAATAATGTTTGAAACATACGGAAAACAGTTACTCCGGGAAATTTTTCAATAAATTCTTCCACAACGCGACTGTAGCTCTTTTCCCCATACTAAAACATTGTATTAAATATATTTTTTGTGATAACGTTAACATGTTCACAAAAAATTACAGAATTACAGTTTGAAGTTATTTTGACACATAAATTAGTAGTGTTTGACGTTTTTAAATCAATGCCTTCCACCACAAAAAATAATAGATAAAATCCGATGAAAAAAATTAAAACAAGGTTTTTGAAACATACATAAGTGGAATTAAAATTCTAATTACAGATTTGATCATTTGAAATGTAGCATAAAATTTAATTCCCTTAGCATTTTATGGTGATATCAAAAATAAGATTTTTTTCCCTTGTGTAAACTCAATCCGGGGACATACTGTATGTTAGTTTAGTACCAAAAAAGAAAGGCACAAAATCTGCTCCCGATAGATGGCGCTGTAGTCGAGTTGTTGATACATTTAATATTTATGGATCAAAATGACCCATATTTACTAGATATGTTGGTTTGGTGCAAATAAAGAAAATCACAGGATCTGAATCCGATAGGTGGTGCTGTGGTAGAATTATTAATAATTTTTATATTTATAAACTAAAATGGTTTGAGGGCGCTTTTTTTTCGAAGAATTGAATTTTAACATATCATTTCTCTTTGGATTTCGACGTACTACTACGCTCTTGATCATTAGCGCGGCCACTTTTCAGTCTCCTTGCCACTCCTCTAATCGCGCCAATGACTCTTTTGTCCAGACTTTCTTATACAGGGAATATAACCAAACCAAATTCATCGCGTCACCTACGGGAAAGAGCAGAATAACGCCTGCCGAGCCAGCTAGTTGATAATAAAATGCATCCCAAAACTATCGTATTATATAATAAAATATAAGTTCTCAAACCATGATTTAAATGATACAACAAATTTTCGAATACAATCAGAAGTTTGGAAACTTAGAACCTTGCACAATTTCAACAATTATTGTTTCTTCATTTACTTGTTTTTCCACAATACCAGAATAATGTTTAAATTAATAATAATGAAAACAGCTTGTTTTAGATTTACACTGTGTTTATTAAAAATATATATGACAATTGTTTCGCTACCTTGTAGCTTCTTCGGATAAATGTTACAGAATGAAGTGTACAACGTAAACTTATTATATTGAAAATATTACTGACTACACTACGGTTTTCCCCGCAATAAACTTTAATTGTATTATAATGTACTTTATGTATCTATTTTAAATATACTCCGTGACAAATGAGTATCTTTACAACTACTTATAAATTATACATATTTAATAAAGGTGAAGAATTTAAATCTAATTTGTCATTCAATAATATATCTAAATTTTTTAGTCTGTTAATTTCTAGTGATTCTAAGAGATTTAGTTTTTTACTTTTATTTGCTATGTGTAATATCTCGAAATTATCATCAAAATCATGGTTGTTTTCAAGCAAATGAGTGGCATACGTTGAGTTCTCCTTTTTATTAGTAAACGCTTTTTGATGATCTTCTATA
Source organism: Amphimallon solstitiale (assembly GCA_963170755.1). Classification (NCBI taxonomy): domain Eukaryota; kingdom Metazoa; phylum Arthropoda; class Insecta; order Coleoptera; family Scarabaeidae; genus Amphimallon; species Amphimallon solstitiale. Next base: position 87,394,160 of record OY720679.1, read on the forward strand.
CGTTTTTTAAAAGCTCTTCCAGTTTGACCTATGTATGCTTTATGGCATGTACCACACGATAATTTATAGACACCCGATTTGTTATCTTTTGAAGTTTTATCTTTATTATTTTTAATAAATGTCCCTAAGTTATTGTTTGTTTTGTATGCTACATTTATGTTTTGTTTCTTAAGAAATATAGATAATTTTTTCTGTTCTCTACTAATGAAAGTGAATGAATTGAATTTCTCATTTGGTTTTTCTGTGATATTGAGGTAAGCTTCTTGCAGACATTTTTTATATAACTTATCCGAAATTAATTTATTGATAATATTAGGGTCATAGCCATTATTAACAGCTATTTGTTTTATAATATTATATTCTTTATTGTAATCTTCTTTTGACATAGGAGTATTAATCAGTCTAAAAGTCATACTATGAAACGCCGCTAGTTTTTGTGGGTATGGGTGATTTGAATTATAATGTATCGTGGTATCCGTATGTGATTCTTTATGATAAATAGAAAAGTTAATTTTACTGTCGCGTTTTTTTAACGTCAAGTCTAAGAAATTGATACTATTATCATTTTCTTTTTCTATTGTAAATGTGATATTAGGGTCTAAAGAATTAATAAAATTGAATAATTTATTTAGTTGTCTATCTGTGCTTGTGTATCCTACTAGGATATCATCAACATACCGATACCAAAAAAACACATTATTCGTCAGATCTTTATTTTTAAAAATTCTATTTTCTAAGTTGTCCATAAAAATTTCCGCCAAAAGTGGTGATAACGGGTTACCCATAATGAGACCTTGGTTACTTTTGTATAATTTATTATTGAAACTAAAATAATTTTGTTCTAAACAAACTGATAACACATCTAATATTTCGTTCATTATAATCGGGTTTGTATTGTTAATTGTTAATAAGTGTCTAATTAATTCTATGGTTTTATTGGGCGGAATACTCGGAAATAAATTTTTAACATCAAAAGATATTAGTCTAAGGTTATCTGGTAATTTCAAGTCTTTTATATTGTTTACTAATTCATTACTGTTTTTTATACTATATTTTGGTTTAAATTTCGTGAATCTTATAATGTTTTCTATTAGATGTTTTGAAATTTTAACAGCTGGTGCTGTGATATACGAAACAACTGGTCTAATTGGGTATTCTTCTTTATGCAATTTTATTAACGAATACAATTTTGGTGGTTGTGGGTTCATAAGTCTAAATCTCTGCATTTCGTAAATACTATTACAATTAAAAAGGAATTTTGAGTTGTTAATTACATTCGTGATTCGTTTTTGGTAATCAAATGTAGGGTCTTCCACTATGACAGAATATTTTCCTTGTTCTAGAAAATTTTCTGTTTTTGAAATATATTCTGTCATAGTGGAAGACCCTACATTTGATTACCAAAAACGAATCACGAATGTAATTAACAACTCAAAATTCCTTTTTAATTGTAATAGTGTTTACGAAATGCAGAGATTTAGACTTATGAACCCACAACCACCAAAATTGTATTCGTTAATAAAATTGCATAAAGAAGAATACCCAATTAGACCAGTTGTTTCGTATATCACAGCACCAGCTGTTAAAATTTCAAAACATCTAATAGAAAACATTATAAGATTCACGAAATTTAAACCAAAATATAGTATAAAAAACAGTAATGAATTAGTAAACAATATAAAAGACTTGAAATTACCAGATAACCTTAGACTAATATCTTTTGATGTTAAAAATTTATTTCCGAGTATTCCGCCCAATAAAACCATAGAATTAATTAGACACTTATTAACAATTAACAATACAAACCCGATTATAATGAACGAAATATTAGATGTGTTATCAGTTTGTTTAGAACAAAATTATTTTAGTTTCAATAATAAATTATACAAAAGTAACCAAGGTCTCATTATGGGTAACCCGTTATCACCACTTTTGGCGGAAATTTTTATGGACAACTTAGAAAATAGAATTTTTAAAAATAAAGATCTGACGAATAATGTGTTTTTTTGGTATCGGTATGTTGATGATATCCTAGTAGGATACACAAGCACAGATAGACAACTAAATAAATTATTCAATTTTATTAATTCTTTAGACCCTAATATCACATTTACAATAGAAAAAGAAAATGATAATAGTATCAATTTCTTAGACTTGACGTTAAAAAAACGCGACAGTAAAATTAACTTTTCTATTTATCATAAAGAATCACATACGGATACCACGATACATTATAATTCAAATCACCCATACCCACAAAAACTAGCGGCGTTTCATAGTATGACTTTTAGACTGATTAATACTCCTATGTCAAAAGAAGATTACAATAAAGAATATAATATTATAAAACAAATAGCTGTTAATAATGGCTATGACCCTAATATTATCAATAAATTAATTTCGGATAAGTTATATAAAAAATGTCTGCAAGAAGCTTACCTCAATATCACAGAAAAACCAAATGAGAAATTCAATTCATTCACTTTCATTAGTAGAGAACAGAAAAAATTATCTATATTTCTTAAGAAACAAAACATAAATGTAGCATACAAAACAAACAATAACTTAGGGACATTTATTAAAAATAATAAAGATAAAACTTCAAAAGATAACAAATCGGGTGTCTATAAATTATCGTGTGGTACATGCCATAAAGCATACATAGGTCAAACTGGAAGAGCTTTTAAAAAACGTATAGAAGATCATCAAAAAGCGTTTACTAATAAAAAGGAGAACTCAACGTATGCCACTCATTTGCTTGAAAACAACCATGATTTTGATGATAATTTCGAGATATTACACATAGCAAATAAAAGTAAAAAACTAAATCTCTTAGAATCACTAGAAATTAACAGACTAAAAAATTTAGATATATTATTGAATGACAAATTAGATTTAAATTCTTCACCTTTATTAAATATGTATAATTTATAAGTAGTTGTAAAGATACTCATTTGTCACGGAGTATATTTAAAATAGATACATAAAGTACATTATAATACAATTAAAGTTTATTGCGGGGAAAACCGTAGTGTAGTCAGTAATATTTTCAATATAATAAGTTTACGTTGTACACTTCATTCTGTAACATTTATCCGAAGAAGCTACAAGGTAGCGAAACAATTGTCATATATATTTTTAATAAACACAGTGTAAATCTAAAACAAGCTGTTTTCATTATTATTAATTTGATAATGGATTTACATCAAGTAAAAGGCGAATCTATCAAACAGATAATGTTTAAATATATTATTTACAGTATCGTATCAGCTTTCTCGGCGTGTTTCCGACCAAAATTGATTAAGTAAGATAATTATCATCACCAGTCAAGAATCAATACTTGAAAAACGATACAAATACCTTGATGTTTGTTATTCTTTCAAGATACCGAACGTAGTGTTTTAAATAGTTATCCAAATAAGTATTAGTTTTGGCTACCGATGAGAAATTAGCATAGAATTGGTGAGATCATCGAAATTGGTTAAATAATTTTAAGAATCTTACACTTATGTGTAATTACAGCAAGCGCCTTTCTTTTTAATATTAGGGTTGTTCAGCGATCGCGTTTGAAATCTTTAATTCGTACTAAGAAGAAACAAGTGAGATTTTTACATATTTAATTTAAAATAATATTTTTTTTTAATTATCGAACTGTAATCAATTGCGAATTTTTACTATTGTTTGGACGGCGCAAGTAATTTGTGTAAAACATTCGTTACAGAACACAAATTCACATAATTACAAGCTGCCTTGAATTATATATGTATGTACATATGTTCCTTATCTGATTTTATAGACGTACCTGAGTGTATAAGACAAAACAAATAAGTCCATCACGAGATCTCATGATCAATCTTAGTCAGAACCGAACAATAGGGAAATTTATATAATAGAGATATTGCAGTATCGCACAATATTTCACACAGGACACCATACAAAGTTAGTGTATACAACTTGCGGATCGTTTCATTACCATAATTTTAGATTTAAGTGACCAGCAATTTATCAAACTTGAGCATTCTAACTGTTAGCTAATTCAATCTGAATCTGATATAAATAAGATAATATATTATAACTTGACAGTATGTTACCAATATGAACAACATAAAGTCAATTATTTTCTTCCGGGATTATCTCATTTTCACGGTCCTTTTACTTTATTATTAAAGCGTCACTATTAATGTTATTGTCTTTCTAAAAAGGAAATAATTAATAGTACATTATAAACAGAAGAAATAGATCTAGATCTGTTTGTAATTTGATTGATTGAACAGTTACTAATCCTTCTTGTATGTAATTTATAAGTAAAGGACGATATTAGAACTGAATGACGGAATATTTGACAGGTCTAGATTGGATAGAAAGTTTCACTTCTATCCATTCTAGAGAGGCAATCTCTCTAGATTGTTTTGCTTTTTAAATAACAATATAAACATTATTAAAGAATAAAAGCATAATATCGCACAAAAAAAAATATGGGTTATATACATTTTTATGCAGCAGCATATGCTGCTGATCAATTCAACAGAAAAAATTAATGAAATAGCAAATGTAACATAATTGTTTTATTGATCAATTCTTGAAAAAACAACAAAAAGAGCTCTTGATGCTAAAATGCTATCATTAAACCTATGTAAAATAACAGCAATATCCCTCACCAGGACTATGGTATATATAGGGTTAGATTTAAATAGCGTAATTAAAAAAAATGCCTGTAAAAAAAAATCGCGGTCCAATGTGCACGCAGTGACGAGAAATTGATTTTTCTTTCCTCGAGTCCGAGCCTGTCGCAGTTAATATACAAACACAATAATTTTCATATACAGGAATTTAAGTTTGAAAATAATATATTTCTATTTACCGAAAAAAAAAAACATGGTAAGGCACCGAGGTTGTTGACCTTTTCCACAGCAAGGCATTCTATTCACAAAAGAAATACATAGAACATATTTTCAATTGCCATTAATTTCTAACAAAGGTTGTAACTATTTACATTTTATCGTTTTTTTGGAAGAACCTTAAACTGGAATTACTAGTGGTATTTACGTAAATACGTATAGGATAAACAAAGTTATGGACCGACTTTAACTGCATTTTAGCCCTAAAAAATTAGAAATTTTTGAGGAGTTACAAATAAATTTCTTTTTTGATTTCCAGTTAGACATTGACATGTATTCTTCAGATTCGCATAGCCTGGTATCTATTTAGCGGTAACTCTGTATAAATCTAAGATTTATAAACATGGATAGCACGAACTACTGATTTTGAAGAAAAATACATGCTCTGAACCAAATGGCCAGAATAAATAACAGTGATGGAGCAAATGAAACACACTGATACTTACTGAACATATTCAAAAAAACATTTGAAACTGCTGTAAATGCTGAAATGATTATCAAACTAATGAATAACAATATTTAAAAGACATGAGACTGGGGAGAAAATAAACAAACCACAGCAATTAATATATATTATGCAGTAAATAAATTGGTTTTTAACAGAAAGGAAGTTGAAGGGAAAGTAAAATTAAGGATATAAAATCCAGTTTCTCTAACTATAACAATGTGCTAATGTGAAACTTGGACTCAGGCAGAAGAAACGTACGTGGAAGCAATTTTGAACAATAGAAAAGACGTTGCGTAAGAAAACACACCAAGATGGTCGAAATGAGGAACGAAGTGAGTTGAGCAATTAGCTCATGATAACGCCGAGAAATATGATTGAAATAAGGAGCCAGAAAGAGAGTTAAAAGAAAAATGGATGATCACGAAAGAAAAATAATTAGATGCCGAAATTAAAATTCCAAAGAAATAATTGAAAATCATAGATTTAGCAGGAAAGACCAATCACTAAATGACGACAAGTACACGGGTATCAGCAGAAGGCAATAAGAAGAAGAAGCATGGTATACATTAGACTTTATTTAATAGTACATTTCCAAATATATTGGACACGGGGTGTAGTTTAAAATAAGAAATAACTAAAAATCCTTAACCACAGTGGAATTACATTTAAATTTAAAATTTCTGATTTTCTACTAAAGACGGGATTTTCTACTGAAGGGAGTGTGGGAGAATGAGAGAGGTATAACAGAAAGAGGCTAAGGATGCAGAGAAGGGATAGAGGTGTATGAAAAAGAGGGAGAAGGAGGGAGAGTGACCGCGATGTTGAAAAACTACTTTTTTCGGCATTTGGAGATTTTAAAATGTGGAGTATCGGAAAAGTTTCTGATAATTTTTCTTTAAATTTTTTTTTAAATAGCAAAATATTGTAATAAATTAACTCGTATTTTGCATTACATTGACTTTGCTTAAGGCAGTTGTGCGCTCTTTGATGCGCCAATGCTTGTCTTACAAGAACGATTTTTAAAGAATGTACATTATAAAGTCCCCTTATATCGATGTTAAAGAAAAATTGACAGTGACTTTTATTACAAGCAAGCAAGCAAGCTCAAGAAGATGTTAATCAACACAACTGCTTTATCGCTTCTCTTCAATCGAATGAAAACAAAATTTATTTCACTTGCACAAAAACATAAACACAATAGTACGATTGTTGGCATTTTTAAGCTGCATGCCAAGCCTGAGGAACTAGAAGTAGCTGAAGATCGCTTTCTAGTCACTTTGTATGGTGGCGACTTAATGAAAGATACGTTGGAAGAAGTCCACTGCCAACAATTGGTAATGTCAACAATAAAAAGCAATTTTAATCTTCTTCCACCAACTAAGGACACTGCGAGGTACCATACATTTAGGATATGGTATGAAAACCAAAAATCCAGAAAACTGTGACTGGAAATCGGAAAGCAATGGTCTGGTTTCGTAAATGATGACAGCATCCTAACACATATTCCAATGCAAGAAAAGATATTGCACAGCATGTAACTACAGGAAAGTAGACCATTCCTGCATAGTATCAAGATTATGTTATGGGATAATCTTCTGAGGAAACTCGTTGGAGGGAAATAGGATTTTCGTACATCAAAAGTCTTTTTTGTGAAGGGTTACTTCGATATGGACTGGTCAAGAGAGAGTTCGCAGCTTGTAAATCATTTCAGAGATTTTTTGGTAAGCATATCAAATGCTCTTTCCAGTGTAATAAGATATCCAGTTCTAGTAGCAGAAATTTGCTATGTTGGATTGATTTTCAGTTATAGTTATTTTAAGTAATTTTAATAGTTATGGTTTTTGCAAGGTAAACCTTATTACATTCGTTTTCTCGACGTTCAATTTTGTTACTTCCGACAAACTTGGTATTTACTATATTTACTGTATTTACTTTATTTCACTGCACAAAAACATAAACACACTAGTACGATTGTTGACATCTTTAAGCTGCATGCCAAGCCTGAGGAACTAGAAGTTGCTGAAGCTCGCTTTCTAGTCACTTTGTATGGTGGCGACTTAAAGAAAGATACGTTGGAAGAAGTCCACTGCCAACAATTTGTGATGTCAACAATAAAAAGCAATTTTAATCTTCTTCCACCAACTAAAGACACTGCGAGGTACCATACATTTAGGATATGGTATGAAAACCAAAAATCCAGAAAACTGTGACTGGAAATCGGAAAGCAATGGTCTGGTTCTGCAAATGATGACAGCATCCTAACCTTATAATATAAACACATATTCCAATGCAAAAAAGGATATTGCACAGCATCTAACTACAGGAAAGTAGACATTCCTACATAGTATCAAGATTATGTTATGGGATAATCTTCTGAGGAAACTCGTTGGAAGGAAATAGGATTTTCGTACATCAAAAGTCTTGTTTGTGAAGGTTTACTTCGATATGGACTGATCAAGAGAGAGTTCGCAGCTTGTAAATCATTTCAGAGATTTTTTGGTAAGCATATCAAATACTCTTTCCAGTGTAAAAAGCTATCCAGTTCTAGTAGCAGAAATTTGCTATGTTGGGTTGATTTTCAGTTATAGTTGTTTTAAGTAATTTTAATAGTTATGGTTTTTGCAAGGTAAACCTTATTACATTCGTTTTCTCGACGTTCAATTTTGTTACTTCCGACAAACTTGGTATTTACTATATTTACTGTATTTGCTAGATTATCTTTTAGTAACATACTATTTTCATCAGCATTTATAAATGAGGTACCATCTGCAAACATGTCAGTGAAATTCTTACTAATTTCTTGTAGATCATTAATTAGTATATATAAGCGAAATAGAATCAAGAAAAAGAATATTTTCTGTTAGTGTTAGTGTGTGTCGTTTGTTTGGATATAATCTGTTGAAGAAATAAACTGAAGCATTATTATTATTACAACTTATAAATTAATTTCCCTCGTGACCATTATTTTATTGTTTTACAAAAAAAATGATACGTTAATAGTGTCAGAAGAATACCTATAAGAAAATACTAATTGTTTTCACATGTTAATTTCTACTTATATTTGCAAACACGGCCTTTAATGTCTCTTGGTCGCTGTTCGACCTTACCACGAGACATTTAATACGACCGACTAGACAGGTTCACCTTTATTTCTTAAATAATAATTATGTCAAATAATAACATAATATAGGCGTCCGTTGTTAAACTGCACAAAAGTTTGTTAACCAGTTTCGTTTTCGATGTGAACTTGAGAACAGGTATGAAAATTGAATGATAGATAGCGACTAAGAACAGGAGTTAAATGATTTATGTTTTCTGTAACAGTGTACCAGATAAGGCAGAATAAATTAGGGGCCATAACAATTTGTTAAATGATAAATTGAGGACAATTTACATATTCCAGTTCTACTCCGATTAAGTGTCTCTACCGTATGTTCTTCGATAAAGAAAAATTGCATCAGATGAATTATTTAAATGCAATAACCAAATAGTTTTAAAGGTTAACCGGCTCATTGAACGTTATTAAATTTGTTGTTAATTAATTATAAATGTTTATTTCTTTCAAAACGTTAAGCATTAATCTTGTACTGAGAATTCGATAAAGATTTTAAATGTAAAATATGAAATACAAATACTTGTCGTAAATTTCAAATCTCTAGCTTAATGGGAAGTCCCCTAGATTTATGATGATCTATGAATCAGTCAGTGAGTGCTCAAAACTATGATCTTTGGATCTTGAAAGCTATTGCATTTAGATAAATGACATTTGGAATACTGCTTTTTATTGGTAATCTCGTCTCTCTTGGTAAATCAGCAATGTGATTCAAGTAGCCAGGGAGATAAAAAGGAGGGGGGAAAGTAAATGGCTCGAATAAGTTCGAGTAAATATTGCACTATACGCGCCGGCCCTTGTTGTTGGTACAACTCGGCCTGGCGTACTCGCATGGTGTATGAAGTTTAGCCCTCGTCTTTTTCGAAAATTAAAAATCTGATGGTTACTCCAGGTTGTTCTAGGATTGTTCTAAATTTTTTCAAGGTATTTCAAAGAGAAAAAGTCAAAATTGGCCGAGATAATTCAAAAAGCACGACTTTTTTTATCCAGCATTCTTTTTTTTTAAAATTGAAACTTTGAAGATTGTTCCAGGTTGTTTTGACCAAAAAAAAAATTAGAATTGCAAAAACTAAAATTTTGACGGTTGTTCCAGGTTTGTTCTAAATACTGTTTCCAAAGTATGTCATAATTGGTCGTGATAATAAGAAAAAACGTTTTTCTCACAGCCTCTCTTCTTGCGAAAAAACTTCACACGCCCTAACACTCAATCGAATATTCTTGAACTTGTTCCTAATAGGTTTCTTAGGGTTTTATATTATAGAAGTCCTGATTCTTAAACTTTGTTTGATTTTAAATACATTGAGGTATTAAAATAGTCTTAATTAAATTTCGAGTTAACAGAATTAAGTTCTGAACTTGGTTTTCTTTATAAAATATTGAGTGAGTTTATAGATCGTAAATGCACTGCCTAATTTGTTAAATTTCCCTCTTTCCCCTATACCACTGTAAGTCAAACACTTTTGTCCTTATACGCATGAAGCACTGTGATGATGAAAATATTCAGCATCCAAATTTTTGCAGATGTCCACGTTTGAAGTCCCCGGATACCAAAAAAGTGGTTTGCAAGAAAACCCCTCTCTCTCTCTCTCTCTCTCTCTCTCTCTCTAACCACAAACGCGGTCAAACGGCTAGAGCTATCAATTCCAAATTTTATACTGACGAGTATAATCTCTCTATTGAGATCCGATTAGATTTTCTGTTAAATCGGTAGACCGGAAGTAGTAATTTACCAATATTTACTCATAAGTGAATTTGAGAAAAAATTTTTTTGAAATTCCTACCGGAAGTAGGTCTTTTATCGAAAATCAGTCAAGTTATGCTTTCTAGCCAAATACATTATGAGTATAAAAGCATTAAAAGCTTGGTTTTAAAAACTTTTTGTTTAAAAAAATTGTCAAAAAAGGATTTTTAGCGATTTTATGCAAATATCTTGCAAATTAAGCATTCTACATAATTTTAGCAAGAGTATAGAAAAGTATTTAGAGCTCGATTTGGAATAATTTGGAATAAATTTGAAAATTCGGACCCGAAGTAAGACTTTTATCGAGTAACACTTCTTTGCAAGTATCTCGCAAAGTTTGCATTCTCTAGAGATTTATTAAGAGACTAGAAGTTGTTTAAAGAAGTTTTCAAAATTCGGCCGTGAAGTAAATCATTTATTTACTCAAAGGCTATTTTTTTAGGAAGATAAAATTATTTAAAACCTAATTTAAAACAAATTTTGTATAATATGAAAGGCACATACGTATAAGATAGTCGTATGTATGTATGTATGTATGTCATTTATTTGTTCAATTTTACATAGTATAGAACAGGTCAAAAAAGAAAACAGGAAATACACATTGTAATATATAAATATACAATATTATCAAGTAAAAACAGTTACATTTAGTTAAAAAGGAAATCTTTACAATCAAAGAAATCCTGCAAACTGTAAAATGAATGTCTATAAAGATGGCGCTCAAGAGCGCTCTCAAATTTAATGTCGCTTAGGTGACGTAATTCAGGCGGGGTGAAGTTAAATATTTTTATTATTTGTTCCACTGCATTTTTCTGTATTTTCGAAAGTTTAGTTTGTGGTGCTTTTAGGTAAATATTCTTCCTAACCTCCCGTATCATATTAATGTGTAAGTATGTGCTTTTTTAGGAATCGATCACAATTCCTGCGAGCAAACAAACAGCACTCAAGTACATATGTATAATCCAGTAAGTGTGTGGATCTTGTTTCTAATAAATATGTTCTTGCACGAATCCTTACACCCCAAAATAAAAACATTGCGTATGCATCGCTTCTGTAGAACAAAAAGTCTGTCAATATCCACACCACTACCCCAGAAAACTATATCGGGATTCCACATACGCCCGATATACAGTAATACCCGCTTCCAAGTTCACTGAAGTTGCAATAGGAGACAATTTCTTCACTATGTGTCGCACATGGTCTTTCCACGATAGTTGTGAATCCACTTCCAACCTAAGGAATGATTTTCTGCTATCAGATCATATTTTCGGAAAAATGCCATTAATCTGTTGTGGTGAAGTTATATATTTTTATTATTTGTTCCACTGCATTTTTCTGTATTTTCGAAAGTTTAGTTTGTGGTGCTTTTAGGTAAATATTCTTCCTACCTCTCGTATCATATTGATGTATAAATATGTGCTTTTTTAGGAATCGATCACCATTCCTGCGAACAAACAAAGAGCACTCAAGTACGTTTAATCCAGTAAGTGTGTGGATCTTGTTTCTAATAAATATGTTCTTGCACGAATCCTTACACCCCAAACTAAAAACACTGCGTATGCATCGCTTCTGTAGAACAAAAAGTCTGTCAATATCCACACCACTACCCCAGAAAACTATACCGTATCTTAACCGGGATTCCACATACGCCCGATATGCACTAATACCCGCTTCCAAATTCACTGAAGTTGCAATAGGAGACAATTTCTTCACTACGTGTCGCACATGGTCTTTCCACGATAGTTGTGAATCCACTTCCAACCTAAGGAATGTTGCCCTTGAAGATGACTCAAGTATATCATTCTTGTAAGTAATATCGAGAGTTTCTTGCCGTATCGTTGTGAAGTGGACTATGTTCGTTTTGCTTACGTTTAGTTTTAAGCTTATTTCTTTCCAACCACTCTTCAGCTGTATTCAGAGCCCTAGCAACATCCTCCTTCAATTCGTCAACATTTGGTGATCTTAGAGCCAGAGACGCATCATCAGCAAACATCGCGATGAAGGTAGTCATTACTTCTGGAAAATCATTCATGTAGACCAAAAACAAAAGTGGTCCCAGTATCGACCCTAGTGGGATACCTTGCAGTACAGTGTTCCAAGACGATCGTACATCTTCTCCCTCGTTATCTATTACTGTTACACACTGCTTTCTGTCGCTAAGATATGATTTAATCAGGTTCCAGGTGTTACCTCTTATTCCCAGTCTTCTTTCAAGTTTCACTTATAATATATCATGCCTTACGCTGTCGAACGTTTTAGACAAGTCCATCAAAAAGGCCAACAACTTGTTCATTGTGGTTCCATCCCTCCAATATTTGATTAATAATTTGATAAATGGTCGTAGTAGTTGATTTCCCTTTTTGATAGCTGCTTTGATTTTCTGCTATCAGATCATATTTTCGGAAAAATGCCATTAATATGTTCTGTATAATTTTCTCAAAGATCTTTGATAAATTTTATACGAGCGCTATTGGTCGATAATTAGTTAGATTATATTTGTCTCCTTTCTTATACATAGGTCTGATAATCGTTTTCTTAAGATGATTTGGAAAAAGTCCTTCCGTAATACATTTATTTAAGATTTCAGATAGGGGTTCATCGAGATAGACAGCTGCTTCTTTCAGAAGTGCTACTGGCACATCATCATGTCCTGTGGCATTTGTGTGTCTAAGACCTAAAATTACATTGTAAACTTCTGCTGGATTTGTCGGTGATATGAAATATGTCGCGTCACAGCGCTTTCCATTTGTTTGGGAACCTACTTCATCCTGATTTGAATCCTCGCACACCGTTAACAGATAATTATTTATGTAATTAACTGTTTGCTTGTTGTTTTCTGCTATGCATATGTGATCGAGAATCGGTAACTTGTTATCTTCAGTCTTAGTTATTGATTTAACTAGTTTCCATGTTGCCTTCGTTTTATTATTCGACTTAAGAATATAATTTATTGTATTCCTCTTTTGCGCTTCTTATCTGCTGTCCAACATATACCGAATAGCTATTATATTCTTTTCTGGTTATTCTGTTTCTATTCATTTCCTCATAAAGTTGCCTTTTCAACTTACATTTGTTTTTTAGCTCATCTATGAGCCATTTTACTTTCTTATACGTAGTATAAGGAAGTATTGTGATGATGAAAATTTTCGACCTCGAGATTTTTGCAGATGTCCACGTTTCGAGGTCCCCTGATACCAAAAAAATGAGGTGTGGCCACCACATGACTTTCTTATACGTATGAGCGTTTCAAATTACAGAATTTTAAGAATTTTTTTTACAGATATTATTCAAAATCCTATTCTAAGTACTTCTATTCTCTTAATAAATTTCTATAGAATGCATACTTTGCAAGATATCAAAAAAGTGCTCCTCGCTAAGAGTAAAAGTGCTACTTCCGGTCCGAATTTTGAAATTTCATATATACAAAAAATATTGCAAATCTAGTTTTAAATACTTTTGTACTCTTGATAAATTTATATAGAATGCATAACTTACGACATATTTGCAAAAAATCGCTATTCGATAAGAGTAAAAGTGGTACTTCCGTTCTGAATTTTGAAATTTTTTTTATACAAAAGATATTGAAAATTATGTTCTAAATACTTTTATATCCGTAACGTACTAGCCAAAAAGGCATGACTTGCGAAATATTCGCAAAAAACTGATTTTCGATAAGAGTAAAAGACCTACTTCCGATAGGAATTTCGGAAAACTTTTTAGATAAAATTATACTCAATTATAATTTTAAGTATATATGAATTCTTTATAAATTTGTGAAAACTTAGTAGTTGACGAAATATTGGCAAAATTCGATTTTTTCGCTGAAGTAAACTGCTACTTCCGGTCTACCGATTTTACTGAAAAACTAATCAGATCTCAAGAGGGAGATTATAAACGTAAATACAAAATTTGGAATTGATATCTACAGCGGCTTGACCGCTATCGTGGTCACACACACACACACACACACACACACAGACACACAGACATTTTTTAAAAACCACTTTTTCGGTATCAGGGGACTTCAAAACGTGGGCATCTGCAAAAATCTCGAGGTCGAAAATTTTCATCATCACAATACTTCCTTATACTACGTATAAGAAAGTAAAAGTGGTTTTTAAAAAATGTCTGTGTGTCTGTGTGTGTGACCACGATAGCGGTCAAACCGCTGTAGATATCAATTCCAAATTTTGTATTTACGTGTGTAATCTGCCTCTTGAGAACTGATTAGATTTTGAGCAAAATCGGCAGACCGGAAGTAGTAGGTTACTTCAGTGAAAAAATCGATATTTGCAAATATTTCGTCAATTACTAAGTTTAAACAAATTTATAAAGAATTCATATGTACTTAGAATTAAGTTTGAAACAAATTGTCTTAAAAAAGTTTTTTGAAATTCCAACCGGAAGTAGATCTTTTACTCTTATCGAAAATCAGTTTTTTGCGAATATCTCGCAAGTCATGCATTTAAGACAAGTACGTTACGAGTATAAAAGTATTTAAAACATAATTTTCAATATCTTTTATATAAAAAAAATTTCAAAATTCAGACCGGAAGTACCACTTTTACTCTAATCGAATAGCGATTTTTTGCAAATATGTCGTAAGTTATGCATTCTATGTATATTTATGAAGAGTACAAAAGTATTTAGAGTTGGATGTGGAATATTTTTTGTATAAATGAAATTTCAAAATTCGGACCGGAAGTAACACTTTCATACGTATAAGAAAGTCGTGTGGTGGCCACACCTCATTTTTTACTTTCTTATACGTAGTATAAGGAAGTATTGTGATGATGAAAATTTTTAACCTCGAGATTTTTGCAGATGTCCACGTTTTGATGTCCCCTGATACCGAAAAAGAGGTTTTTAAAAATGTCTCTCTCTCTCTGTGTGTGTCTGTGTGTCTGTCTGTCTGTCTGTGTGTCTGTGTGTGACCACGATAGCGGTCAAACCGCTATAGGTAGCAATTCCAAATTTTACATTTACGAATATAATCTCCCTCTTGAGATCTGATTAGATTTTCAGTAAAATCGGCAGACCGGAAGTAGTAGTTTACTTCAGTGAAAAAATCGAATTCTGCCAATTATTCGTCAACTACTAAGTTTAAACAAATTTATAAAGAATTCATATGTACATAAAATTAAGTTTGAGACAAATTGTCTTAAAAAGTTTTTCGAAATTACAACCGGAAGTAGGTCTTTTACTCTTATCGAAAATCAGTTTTTTGCGAATATCTCGCAAGTCATGCTTTTTAGAGAAGTACGTTACGAGTATAAAAGTATTTAAAACATAATTTTCAATATATTTTGTATAAAAAAAATTTCAAAATTCAGACCGGAAGTACCACTTTTACTCTTACTGAATAGCAATTTCTTTGCAAATATGTCATAAGTTATGCATTCTATATATATTTATCAAGAGTACAAAAGTATTTAGGACTGGATTTGCAATATATTTTGTATATATGAAATTTCAAAATTCGGACCGGAAGTAGCACTTTTTTGATAATATCTTGCAAAGTATGCATTCTCTAGCGATTTATTAAGAGAATGAAAGTACTTAGAATAGGATTTTGAATAAGTTTTGTATAAAAAAATTCTTACAATTGTATAGTTTGAAAGGCTCATACGTATAAGAAAGTCGTGTGGTGGCCACACCTCATTTTTTTATATGTTTTATATTGGGTTGGACATATGCTGTTTATAAGACTCTCAATTTCTTTGTAGAAGTCATCAAAGCATTTGTTAATATCTTACTCACATAAACAGTACGACCACTCAATTTCACTTATTTTCTTAGTCAATTTATTTAATTTATTTTCGCTGAATACTCTGCCTTTTTCTCTTTTCTTTTTGACTATGTCTGGAGAGTGATGATTTATTACGGTTATTTGTTTGTATGGTGCCCACACTTTATTTTTGAGTCAGAGTTTTAGTACTCGTCACTATTATTATATATACCATTCATTTATCTCTGCTGATTTTTGTTTATATTACATTTTGGTAAGTAGGTACATACTTGAATATTTCTTTAATTTTTATTTTTAATAATATTATCCGATAACTAGTTTGTTGACATAATGTTATTATTACACGTTTTGAACAAAATATTAATCTTTTAAAATTCTATAAACTGTGTATTTCAAATTGTTTATGATTTTCAATTTGAATAACTTTGCTTGTTGTATCTGTATTTTCATATTTTTTTAAAAATTAGTAATCCTTTTACCATTTTTTATGAAAGCTCTCAATTATAATTCATTGTTCCAATTGTTACACTGGAAAGCAAATTACACAATCTAAATTATAGCATGGAAGCAGTTGTTTAGCCTGAAAACACGTAATGTAATTGGGATTTTATTGGAAGAAATTATTCTAACAAAGCAGTCGATGAAGAATCTTAAGGGTAAACAATTAAAGGAAAAGATAATCACAATAGATTATTTCCCCATTATGTTCTACGACACTTAGACAAAAGAGAAGGTACGCTTCCCAAAGATGTGTATATTTAAAGCAGTAATAAAGACTTATTTCTTAACGCTTAAATAACGGTATTTATATTCTTATTAGAGTAAACTGTGCAATTGCGGTTTACTTTATGCTATAAACTTATAAAATTATCCTTAAATAACAGTTCTGTAACATCAGATATGCAGTTAACTTCCTGCATGATCAGGAAAACGTATGGGCGTTCCATTTCCACAATTAACTTTTTATCACACAACGTTGGTCTGTCTTTCATACCTTCAGGCTATTTTTAAATGCATTCATATTAATGTAATAGATATGCAGTGTAAACTGTTATTAATAAGCACGAATTAAATATTAAATTTCTTGATAAATATTAAAGATATATTAATCAATATCAATCTGCTTCGGGGATAATATATCAGTTTGAAAGGTTGTCATACAAATTGCTATATTATATAATTTAAAAAGATTTATTAATTTTTTTTTATATTACATTAATTAATCTCCGTGTCTAATCATGTACGACACATTTAACGTATGTAAAGTTCATTCGGAAATATAGGAAAATAGCTTCTTGAGATGTAAATACTATAAGCAAGTACCCTACGGTGAGGGTCAAGAGAAGGCAGAGGAGTATTAATTTGTATTTGATAGGGCTAACAATAAGTGTTCATCACGTTTATTTTGGTAATATAAATTGTTTATTATATAATCAAATAATAATATAAAAAATGATTTTAATTTAAACAGATAGGCAGAATGACATTGTTTTATTACTTGGATATCAAAGCGGAAATAATAATTTATATAGATATACATGTATGTCACAAAAGCTATCATATGTACAATTTAATAAAAAGTGGGAAATATCAGGAATACAAACTGTCTAAGAAAAGACGCAGGAGTCAGCTATAATGAATGAGGCAACTAATTTAACAAAATAATAATTTATTATTTATATAATAATTTTCTTATGCTTCGTAAATAATCGTAACGGAGCTTCCGTATCCTTTCTGATTCCATGATGACACGCCGTTTATCAATTCTGTGATATTTAAAACCATTGCTTTTTAACGTTTGCCATAATGTTGTAATGGGGCACTGAATTTCCGGATTGTCCTGAATAAACCCCTCCCTTAAACTTGACATGGTAGGGACTTAGTTTTGTCTATACATATTATACATTGTCTGACGAATACTTTCGACTTCTCAATTTGGAATTTTCCTTGGGATCCATTATCAATTCTACATTTTCTTGTTTGAACACCATATTTGACAATTCTGTAAATTGTTCCACAAGGTACTTCTATTAACGTTGATGTTCTTTTTATAATATCTGATTCAGGTGTAGATTCTTCATTTTCCGATTTTAAGTTACTGTAAACATTCAGAACTATTTGCTTAGCCTAAATTTCTAAACAAACTCTTACTTTTTTGTCGTCGTAAAAATTTATATTTTCTGTCGATAAATCAACATCGTCATCATGTTCTTCATACTCTTCTGTATCGCACCAAGGTCTCCACATCTTGAACAGTTTTTGAAACACAAAATAGAATACCTTCGTCAACAAAATATTCTTCGCAACTGGACACATATATTGCACACCTTATACAGCAAGAGCGCGCGAGGCATGATCACCCGATGGTATACGTAAACTCGCATCTAAACGTGGTCCGATAATACATATTAGAGGAACGGCACAACATACTAGCATTGCCTGCTCATATTCGAACTCATAGTGATCTGATTATTTTTTTGCAGATTGACAAAAAGAACAAATTAAATTTTCTCTTTAAGTGATGACGATTGCTTAGATAACTAAGTCGATAATAACGCGAAGATTGTAATACTTATAACGTAATTATGATTATCCTAATGAAATTAAATAATAATGTAGTTGTGTACAAAGTTATAGCAGTACAACTGGGTTTTAGAATGAAATAAAAACAACCCGCCTGAAACATCTGCAGAATAAACTAAGATGTCTAGAGAAAAATAAATAAATAGAAATTTCATGGTAAAAAAAAAACTATAAATAAGTATAACAGGAATACCATAAAATAACATAAAAACGACCCTTGAAATAGAAATTAAAATTAGAGATTCTCTCCAGTAAATATAACGAAATAACAACTCTGGAAAAATAAATCTATATATCTATATCTGGCGAACACAGCTAGCGGAGATCATTTGCCGAATATACGTCCGAAGAATATCGACTAGCATCGGGTGATCATACCCCGCGCGCTCAAGCTGTATATACCATATATGTATAAGGATGGATGTTTTCGTGTACTGCCCGCTTGGTTCTTAATCCGTGTGTAAACAGACCGCAATAAAGTACTTATTGAAACCCTTAGGCGCTTCTTATATTTCCGAATGAACTATAAAGTTTTACTACATTAGTTTGATTGCATTTAGTAATATTTTCTATTCGAACCTATATCCTGTCAATTTTGTCAATTATTCTTACGAGTATGATTCGTGTCCCCATGATAACCTACTTTTGTGTATAATTTGTACTTATAATCGTATTCAAATAATTCAACAAAATTTACGAAGGGTTAAGACATTTTAACTTTTTACATAAAAAAGTCATGCTAACACATTTTGTCTTGCAAACTCCATTTAAGGTGTTTTCGCTTCTTAACCCTACATTTATCTATATTTACGTCAACTTTTTCACACAATATAGAAGCGCAATAAATTTTCTGGAAAATATTGGATTCCGAAAATTTATGTTTAAAAAATTTAGCAAGTAATATTATTTTTTTATGCATTTTTGTAATTTTTTTTTGCTAGGTGGAAATTCTTTATGGACACCATGTGCTAAGGTCTATCACAACATGGTAGTGTGGGACTCGTCTAAACCGTCTACCCACAAAAACCACCCTATTCCCTCTAGCGCATTTCTTGTATCTCTACTGCACATTCTTCAGTTTTCTTTCCTCTTCTTCCTTTACTTTCATAAGAGCCTTAATCGTCTGATGTAATATATTACAATGCTCTCTACAACCTAACATCGTTCCTATTAGATTCCTTGGTGTCACTTCTTTCTCCAGTTTTCTGTTTGCTTCTTGCCTTAACCCATCCCATCTCACACCGGTGTGGGATAGCTGTCCACACTTCTGTGTTTACCATCCATCCACTCTTCAAGTCCGGTATGAGCTCCTTGGTCCACTGTCCTCTAAGCGTGTTCCTATTCCATCTATTCTGCCATGCATCAAGAGTTCTGCTTTTTGCATTCCTACCTGTTTCTTTTCCGTTTTCTTCATAGATGTGTTTCCCCTCCCGCACCATTAAATCTATTGGCGGAATCCCCGTAATAACCTGAAGAGCTACACTTGGTGCGGTTCTGTATGCAGCAGCGACTCTAATTAATAACTTCCTCTGCGCCTTTTGTAGCAATAGCCAGTTTTTCCTAATGCTTAGAGCTCCCACCAACATCGGTGTTCCATACAGTAGTATGAAGTGGACCACCGCGGCAAGAACTGCCCTCTTGGAACTTACTGGTCCTCCAATATTTGGCATCAGCCCCGCAAGTTTGGTCATTTTTTCTTTGGCCCTTTGGACCACTTTCTCCAAATGCTCGTCAAAGCTACACCTGGTATCACAGAAGATTCCCAGATATTTGGTATTGTTCTTTGGCACAATATTCACAGTATGTATTTTAAAACTTAACCCTTCTTGTTTTCTTTTCTTGCTCATTATAAGCGCCTTTGTCTTTTCTGGAGCAAGCTTTAGTTCCTTTTCCTTCATCCAGGTATGTATTCGTTTTAGGTTTTCATTAGTAATTCTCATTAGATCTGCTTTGGTGTCCGCTGTCACTTTCAGCGCCAAATCATCAGCGAACGCAATGCTATTTGCCTGCCCCTGCAATACCACCTCCAACACATCGTTGTACAAAATATTCCGTAATGTAGGACCCAGAACCGAGCCCTGCGGCACACCTGCTTGGACTTCCATTATATCCCTCTTTGTTATTTGGATATACGACGGGGTACCCAAAAGTAACCGGAATAGCATTGCCATGGGTGGAGCTTTTGTAGTACTGGTTTCTGCCGCTAGGGCCTGCCTAGCGCAACTCGTCGCCAGTTCAGTGCCGCGCGGGCCGTTGACCTGGCACGTTCTGTTCATCAGTAGTGACCGTTTTTGCTAGTGCTGTTTTACTGTTGCTTCGTTTTTTCATGATGGCAAATTTAAGTGAACAACGTGCCGCTGTGAAATTTTGTTTTCTACTCGGTAAAAACGCTGCTGAAACTGTTTTAATGTTGAAAACTGCTTACAAAGATGATGCTATGGGGAAAACTCAAGTGTATGAGTGGTTTTCTCGATTTAAAAATGGCGACATGTCGATTGATGACAAACCTCGCTCTGGACGTCCATCAACTGCCCGAATCGATGAAAATGTTGAAAGAATTCGAGAGCTTGTGCGCACAGACCGTCTACAGACAATTGATCAACTGTCTGAAATCAGTGGAATATCTTAGAGCTCGGTTCAGCGAATTTTAACAGAAGATTTAGGAATGAAATGCGTTGCTGCCAAATTTGTTCCTCGGGCTCTAACTGACAATCACAAAGAACGTCGAGTGGAGACATGTCGTGAACTGAAAGAACAGTTTGAAACTGATCCAGATTTTCTTTCAAAGGTAATTACTGGTGATGAATCGTGGTGCTATGGTTACGACCCAGAGTCAAAACAACAATCAAGCCAGTGGAAAACACCATCGTCACCCCGTCCAAAAAAATGTCGCCAAGTCAAGTCAAACATCAAAACAATGTTGATTTGTTTCTTTGATGTGAAAGGAGTTGTTCACATGGAGTTTGTTCCCCCAGGTCAGACTGTCAATCAAACCTTTTATTTGGAAGTGTTAAGAAGATTGCGCAACAGTGTTCGTCAAAAAAGACCCGATTTGTGGCAAACAGGTGACTGGTTCTTCCACCATGACAACGCACCTGCACACTCAGCCATACCAGTTTTTGGTTAAAAATAACATGGTTCCGATGCCCCACGCACCTTACTCGCCTGACCTGGCTCCGTGCGTCTTTTTCTTGTTTCCACGCATGAAAAGGGGCATGAAAGGACGGCGATTTGAAAACATTGAAGACATCAAGAAAAGAACGAGACAGGAGCTTGCAGCCATCTCTAAAGATGAGTTGAAACAATGTTTCGAACAGTGGAAGCACCGCTGGGACAAATGTATTACTTGTAATGGAGAGTATTTTGAAGGGGATAAGGTTGTTTTGTAAATATTTGTAAATATATAGCATTTAAAAAATAATTCCGGTTACTTTTGGGTACCCCCTCGTATCTTTTTCTCAGATAGTCAGGTACGATATTTATGAGATACTGAGATATTTTCCTTTACTGCATTTTTTTCAGAATTAAGTGCCAACTGGTTGTATTAAAAGCATTCTGGACATCAAGGTTACCAGAACATTCCACTTTTCCCATTTTTTTCGCCTACGCATTTTTGTCATTAGAAGTTACTTGACATTGAAAATGCTATTATTATCGGCTTCTATTAGTTTCTTAATTTATTTGGCTGTCATACTCAAAACTACGAAGATGCATAAACGCTTAGTCAGATGGAATGTATAGTCCCAACCTTTTGTAAACAAAAGTGAAATAGTGGTAATATGCTTTTAATATTACTTAAAATAACTAAAGTCGAACCGACTAAATCCGTTATTATAGTAGAACTGGTAGACAGGTGTATGTTGTAAATGCACTTACATAAGTGCATTTACAACACGGTATAATTAATTATATGATTTAGATAGTAATTTTATGTGTATATACATATTACAATAGGTTTCCATTGTTAATAGTGATTGGAAGAGATTTTTTTGCATCCCAATTATTACAAACAATGTTTTAGTTACTGTTCATGCATGTTTAAAATGATAATTTAAATTCGGTGAAAAATACTATATCCGATTAATAGTAGAACATGAAAATAAGCAATAAACACAAGTTACTGTATTAAGCGCTAATTAGAATAGAGAGATTTCCATAGTAGATTTAAATGTTAGGGTGAATAGCATTTACTATGGAAATAGTAGTAAATAAAATCACTAATTTCCTGGTGATACCCATAGGAATCACAAAAAATAACAAAAGCGAACTTTCAATTTATCACAAACCGACACAGGCAGATACTACAATTCATGTAGGTTCATTTTATCCCATGATTCACAAATTATCAGGGTGTCAGTCTGCAATTCAGAGATTAATTAACATTTCTAGGATAAAGTTAACTTAGAATTAGAGAAGAACAGGATTTCCACGATAGCTATAAATAATGGGTATTCGGCTGAGCTGGTAAATGGCATTTTAACTAAACAACTAGAGTCAATAACATCTAATAGTTACAATCGTATCACATACATAGGAAACATTTCAAACAAAGTAGAAACTAGTATTAAAAGAGCTAATAATGAATCTATTTCATTCGAAAGTAACAACTCCGTACTAAGAACTCTTAACAATAACAAAGAAAAAACGAACAAAAAATTAAACTTGCTAGAAATAAGTTAATTTAGTAAAATAGATATAATATTAAGCAATCAGTTGGACCTAAACAGTTTCTCTCTACTAAATTTAAAACTGTAATTGAATACCTCTTTCTAATAACAATAATTGTTTTATCAGTTTCTGTAATTTAAAGTTCCCGCGTTATGGAAATTGAATTTGCTTCTTTTCATCGCCTGATGAAGACACAATGTGTCTGCATCAAACATTTTTTTGAAGATAAGCTTTGTGTTATTAATTAATTATTGAAATGAAGTTTCAACAAGTATCCTCAACGAATCAGTTAACAAATTTTAATTAAACTTTTGATTGTCACTATCCATAATTAGAATAGAGAGATTTCCATAGTAGATTTAAATGTTAGGGTGAATAGCATTTACTATGGAAATAGTAGTAAATAAAATCACTAATTTCCTGGTGATACCCATAGGAATCACAAAAAATAACAAAAGCGAACTTTCAATTTATCACAAACCGACACAGGCAGATACTACAATTCATGTAGGTTCATTTTATCCCATGCTTCACAAATTATCAGGGTGTCAGTCTGCAATTCAGAGATTAATTAACATTTCTAGGATAAAGTTAACTTAGAATTAGAAAAGAACAGGATTTCCACGATAGCTATAAATAATGGGTATTCGGCTGAGCTGGTAAATGGCATTTTAACTAAACAACTATAGTCAATAACATCTAATAGTTACAATCGTATCACATACATAGGAAACATTTCAAACAAAGTAGAAACTAGTATTAAAAGAGCTAATAATGAATCTATTTCATTCGAAAGTAACAACTCCGTACTAAGAACTCTTAACAATAACAAAGAAAAAACGAACAAAAAATTAAACTTGCTAGAAATAAGTTAATTTAGTAAAATAGATATAATATTAAGCAATCAGTTGGACCTAAACAGTTTCTCTCTACTAAATTTAAAACTGTAATTGAATACCTCTTTCTAATAACAATAATTGTTTTATCAGTTTCTGTAATTTAAAGTTCCCGCGTTATGGAAATTGAATTTGCTTCTTTTCATCGCCTGATGAAGACACAATGTGTCTGCATCAAACATTTTTTTGAAGATAAGCTTTGTGTTATTAATTAATTATTGAAATGAAGTTTCAACAAGTATCCTCAACGAATCAGTTAACAAATTTTAATTAAACTTTTGATTGTCACTATCCATAATTACTATAGATTGTGCCCAGCATAATCCAATGCCGCTCTCAGATAACGCACTCACAAACCGGAATTTTACTTTTCATTTGTTCCATTTACCCAAGCTGTTTATCCATAATTCAGTGCAGTACATATTCGGTGAATTTAATTTGTATTCTTAAGTATAATTTTTTTTCTAATGAAAAATCTGTTCAATGAGAAATAGGACTTGTTATTAATAATTCTAATAGTCGTTTCTGGTTCTATGCGTGCTTATAATTATCATCCCCAGATACTTTATATCGTAGACTTGGGTTTATCATTAACCATAATGACTTCTATTAATTGAGTTAGCAGACGGTTTTTGGCGGAATATTTTATTAATAACTATTTTAAATAAAATAAAATAAAACTCTTGAAAACTTTCCACAATTTTTATTTAGTCTTTGCGACATGTGTTTCGGTATTTTTCATACCATTCTCGAGCTAAACTAACAGGTCAGTTTGTGTGTAGGGTGTTATACATGCCGTTGTATTTATTGCCTCTTTGTACATAAGTGTCTATTATGGGTGTGTGTGTGTTTGTAAAGTCTTTGTGTGTGTTTGTTACTTTCTCTTTTCTTTGAATTGATTTTTTAATTTCTAATATTTCTAACAAATTTAATTTCGGCCCTTTGTTTAAATTATGCATAAGTTTATAACTATCTATATCATCTATACAATGTTCGGCAAGGCCTTTATTTCTAATATTATGCAATATTGATCTTTTATCTTTTAACCTAGTTTCGATCTTTCTGCCACTTTGTCCAATATAGATAGCTTTACAATCTGTGCAACTAATTTTGTATACACCTGATTTGTCGGTAAGCTTAGTTCTTTCCTTGTTATTGACTAACATAGCACCTAAATTGTTTTTATTTATGTTGACTGTTTTGATTCCTATTTTCTTAAATATTCTGTTAATTTTATAATTAATATGTGGAATGTATTGTATAATGTGCCATTTCGTGTTGTCTTTTTCTATTATTTTAGGATAAAAGTGTAATTTGAGTTTTTCTCTTTGTTTGTGTTTGATAATGTCGCAATGACTACATAAAAAGTGTGGAAAGTTTCCAAGAGCTTTATTTTATTTTTATTTAAAACAGTTAACCATAATGACGTTTATTTTGTCATATTTCTTTGCAATAATTATGGTTCCCGTTTTTTTTTTCGAAAATTTTTAGATTAACTTTCTCGTTCTATGAGTTTATACTCGCTTTACTTTAATGAAGAGTATCGCCAAATCGCACATAGGAACGAGGTGAATTACATGTGACCCATGGTATCGATACTCAAGATAACTCTCTCGACTAGTCAGATACTTACAAAGCAAAATAAACACTGGAGGCTTTAAAATCACCCCTTAAACTCCTGAAGTACAAGGAATTTTGTAAATTTAAAGACTATCAATAATTCTTTTTGTACTTATAAACATTTCATCTAATTTAACTGAAATTGTTTCCTTAATGATGCTTGAAATAGTATTTAGACGAATAGATGAAAATAAAAAAAAAATTGCTGCAGCATTTTTGAGGTTTTTATTGATTTATTTTATTTGATCCATGGCAATTATGTGTAAAAGATAATATCGGTAAAATTTTCGCCCGGCCTCGGTGGCACACTCCCACCCGTTAGTGTAAATTTTGATTTACAACCCGGAATAATTGGTTCTTACAAATATGTCTTATTATCTCTTCCTTGAAGTCGTTGCTGACTTGGCACAGGCTTGAGTTTTGAGATAACCCCAAAGCAAAAGTCCAATGGTGTCAAATCCAGTGATCTCGGTGACCACTTGACTTCGCTGTTTGGACATATAATGGGATCAGTGAACTTCTCATGAAATAAGGCCATTGCTGACTCAATGTGAAATGTGCCTCATTACTGAAAATGATTATTTTTAAAAAAGTCGTGAGCATATATATATATACAGCAACAATGTTTTCGGTCAATCACGCACTGGTATTTTTACATTTGCTAACGATCCAGCTTGCAGGTTTTTTTTTTTTCACTAGATAGTAGATGCACTCTCTGTAGGTTGATTTTGTAAAACGAAAAAATAAGTGCTCGATATGCTTCTTTATTTGACACCGATTTCATTATTCGCTTCAATAACTTTTATATGTTATTGTTCTTAACAAATGTCAAATATAATATATTAAATTGACGCCTTATTCACAGCTAACATCTGTCTAAGCTCCACTTAACATCTTTTACTTTTTAAGGGTCCTATATAGTGGATCAGAAATGTAATATTGGTTGCATAGCACATAATTTAATAAGCCAAGAATGTCCGAGTACTTATTACACATATGAGATATATAATAAATATTTGAAATAATAACTCAATATCTAAGCGAATAAAAATTGATTTATGACCAAATATTTACACATTTGTAACCGCGGGAAAGTTTTTACTAGAATAACAATTCATGGAATGGTGGGTTGCCTAATTTTAATTTATTTTATATTCATTTAAAACAAAGTAAAGAATAGTTGAACGAAAACTAAGTGCGGAGCGGGGTAGATTTTTATTCAATTTATAATGTGAACCCAAGCAAACTAATCTCCTCCGAAGGATTTTTGAGAAAACTTGTTTTTAATATTTTGACATATTAATTAATTTCCTTTAATCCGATAATTTTTTTCTAAATTTGATTCTTCAGCGGGGTAGATTACTAAATTCTTCATAAGTTGACGTTGAAAGGTTTCCTCCAAATTTAAAAGCAACAAAAATATCTTGCATCTAAAATCTGCTATTTTCCCATTGATGACATATCCACTATATAGGACATTTGTATTTTATTTTCTCTTCTACGATATGCTATTATAAAATTTTAGGCGAGCAAAGCACTCTTAGGCATATTAACATTTCTTGCGCCAGTGCGTGTTAAACCCATGCAATAATAAATTTTTCCGAAAGAACAGCTTCATAAAAGTAGACCACAAAAATGCGTTTATGCAAGATTACATGAAACAAACCACATTAACTATATTGTAAGTGTGCATATAATATGACTTAGTTGAATTTATGGAACGTCATAAATTAAAAGACTGAGACATACTTGTCCCGAAGAAACGACCACGGAGGTCTTACGACTTAATACTTTATTATCCTCTGTCGCCTATAATTTGTCATTTCGCAATTCGTCCACGTGTAAGAAAATCATGAGCTAAAATATCTCGCAATTGTAACATGTTATGATTCTCTGCCTAAACATATTTTTGCTCATAACAATACTTTTCTTCACTTGTTTAGTGCCTAGACAATAGATAATTAGACAAGAGTGTTGTTACGTCGATAACTCAGTATTATTTATATCCACATTGTAAGTGCAACATCTTCGTTTGCAAACTGGTTTTGTAATATGCCATTATCTATTATATCGAAGATGATTTCAAAATAAACATACAATATAAACAGTAGGGAGGATGTGCTGATGTTTTCTTCTTCTAGTTGCAAGGTTAATCTTGACATTAGTTATAAAGTATAGTATAGGCAAAAAGGGTATAAAACAGTAGTTCTTCGTGGAATCATACGTGAAACATATACCGTATGTGTCAATTTTCATTAGGTATAGGGATTCAATGTTTACGTGCGATTTATACGTATACAAGTAATTCGTGGCAACGTGGCACCCCTACTGTCCGTCACCAATCCCGGCAACAATCGACATCACAACGATTTTCTCCGATCTTCCCACTTCTCCCCACCAGATTTTACATTCAATGTTCCGCGAACACGTTGCGATCTAGTCTGCAATAAAAGCCGTCTTATTACTGGAACAGGAAACATCAAATGGTCGCCGCGATCTCCTGATCTATAGTAGAATTACCGAACAGATGCAGTAACAACAGCGCATTTGCCCGTTTAAGCTATTACAAAAATGCAATGTAGCTACTGCATCTGTTCGGTAATTCTACTATAGTAGTTTATTATTATTTTCAGAATCCTTCTTTATTTACCTTATTTTTAATTTTATTAGAATTACGCTTTTGTTTGTGTCATGCAGCGTGAACGCAGCTTAATAATTCTCTGCATTTACTGAAAGGAAAAAGAAAAACAAATCCTTGCAACTCGTAAATATTATTTCAGAATGCATTATAAACACCCAAGTCAGTGGTCCAATAGTTACTGCTAACTTGTATTTTCGAGCATATATCGGTCGCGCTGGCATTGGAGAGGAAAGTAGTGGTGCCACGTTGACACGTATTGCATGAATTGATGGCCTATGGCTAATGAAAATTGACACATGCTGTATAGTCGTTTCTGTGTTTCTAAACTATGTATAGTCATGAGCAATAAAAGGTAACCGAACACTGAAGCTGTTTTGCGATATTTTTGCTAGATTGTACAGACTTCATAAAAATACGGAATGGCATGCTGTCTCTACCTATTCCATCTTCCCCAAATTACACATAATAGCAAACAACTATTTGCAGATTTGACATGAACATAACAACTAAATTCAAGAGAAAGCAGGTGTTAAGAATTGTTTCAAAATCACCTTTTTTGACGTTTTGATGAAAAGTGAACACTTCGATTAACTTCAGGTTGTTGGACACTAGATGGCTGCCAGAGAATGCTATGCTTACAGTACATTTATAATCAGAGTGGTGACAAAGATGAGATTATTTCTGACGCAAATTGTACCCACATAATGACTTCTTGTATCAAAAATGGATTTTACAGTTATATTCTTATCTTTCTTTATCACGTTTTCTTTAAATATATTATTAGATCAATCCATATTTCATAATATTGAATTATAGGTTTATTATACCATTTGACAGATAGCCACAGGTACCCACATAATGGCTGATTTGGTTTCTATTGATTTCCTATCTTCTGTCACCACTCTCATTATAAAGGAACTCTGGTCTGGCTATGCTTTAGTGTTTTATGACAAAACAACCTTGAGAAAATAGGGAGATTTTAAGAAGCAATTCGTTTTGATGCTGGTAAGACCAAAATAATTAACCACTGATAAATTCTTATTTTATTGTCAACATATATCACATAATATATCTGTAATTGATTCAACCACATCCATTTGATTTTAGCGCTGTTGAGTTTAAAGGTACTTGGAGTGTTCATAACATTTTGCAAAGTATTATTTTGGCGTATATCAGTATTGTTAACTTAGTAGGTAGATCTTTTTGTACAAAGCTTCCATAATTCACTAAATTTCTGCCCATTCTGTTAAAAATTGTGCGGTGTAGTTGTGGTCTTTCCGGAAAACGCTGAACGTAATTTGTGAAAGCATTTTCAGAGATTTTATTTACTTTGAAATATACTACCAACATATCAACCTTTAGTTCATTTGAAAATGTGTGTGCCAATATTAATTCTTATTAATCTCAGTGCTTAAGAGGGGCGTTTGCCTATCGAAAATTAAGGCATCGCTGTTTCGCGTTTTTTAAACTCATTTTGTAATTTTAGAATCTCAAATTTGGGTTAGTGATGTAAAAGGCATAAATTTATAATGTCTAGGTCAGTTTTTGTACTAATTTATTTTCTTAAGAAAGTTATGTGTTTTAGAAATAACCACAAAAATGCATGAATTTGATTAATGTCTACTAACTAAGGCTGGTACACAAAAGAAAAAAAAACGACCTCTACGCGTCAGCTGCACATTTGATGTACGATATAAAGAAAAAATCAAATTTATGTAATTATTTTTAAAGATAAAAAACATTAAACAGTAAACATTGTCACATACATTTTACACGCGGTTTTTGCAAGCTAATCGCGTCGTATATCCCCACTTTACGGTATCTCTACCGGTCCTAGCGAAGAAGAAAATCTGTCGGAATCGATCGGCTATTGCGGACTTAAAATAAATGCGAGTGACAGTTTAATTACAAACTGTCAAAAACATTCCCCAGTTAACCGTTGCTCTATCTCTTATAATAACCGATATACCAATGGTGAGCATCGAAAGGGCGACACACTGTATATGCCATTAGTCTGTTTATTTTATTTT
Source organism: Amphimallon solstitiale (assembly GCA_963170755.1). Taxonomy (NCBI): domain Eukaryota; kingdom Metazoa; phylum Arthropoda; class Insecta; order Coleoptera; family Scarabaeidae; genus Amphimallon; species Amphimallon solstitiale. Next base: position 87,424,546 of record OY720679.1, read on the forward strand.
GTAAACGTTTTAAATTTGTTTAATTAAGGATTTGCATTTATTTGTATACAATGTAGTTGATCAGTGATAATTGTTTATAAATTTTGTTTCAAAAAATGTAAATTGAGGACATGCAGTTGCTTTCCTTCTTAATTAGCAAAAAAAAGTAGCATGAATTAATTAAAGCTGGAAAGCTTTGTTAATATATATTTAAATTAGTGTAAAACCAGTATTAATATCATTGCATTATACATAGCCAATGCCACTATTTGAAGTGTTAATATCATAGACCTATTATACTAACAGGTTGATGTTAGTGTTGTTAGATGTTGCAGTGTAACACTTAATATGTAATTTAATTTAATTTCATTATAATAGATATTAATTGTAATGGGCAACCGTGTATTTATTATTAATGATAGATGTAAAGAAATCATATCCCTAGGAATATTTTTCATGAATACAGAATTACTGATACTCCTCATAACTATGTAAAATATGTATGTATTGCATGAGTTATCAACATAAACATTTTAATAACTTCCCTGCTATTATTTCCTTTTGATGTTTTGGCCTTGTACGACTTACATTGTAAGGATCAACTAACACTGACGCAGAAATATATGGGTACCTGTATGGTACGTAGAATACGTTTATAACATGGCTATGATCTTGACTATATCAGATGCTCTTTATATACATATTTATTCCTTTTGTCAAAGAAAATTACTTAGCAATGTGCTAATCACAGTAAGCGTAAGAGAATAATTTAAATGATCGAGTGACCTTAGAGAATCAAGAATTTATGATGAACAAATGAAATACATTGACCTCGTTATTGTTTATGATTAAGCCGTCTTGGATCATTTAATGACACTTTTTTTTAAAGTTTCCTACGTACATACAAAGTTAATTACAAATATCAACATAGTGAAGTGCAATTATTATTATACTTGATGTTAATAATAAAGTCTATTACATCGTAATTGCATCAATGAAAATTAAAAGGTATTAATTAATTTTATTATAAATAAACGTATTCAAGGACAAAGCGTGATTAACTCGCATTGAAGTACCAGTATATCCGTTTTTCATCTGAATGTATGTACAAACGATAAACGTTCTTGAACTTCAAATGTTTTGTTTGTTTTTTGTCTGTACGCGAGAGTAATTTTTGTTCGTCGAGTAAATGCTTTTATGAATATCTTGCGAAAGATTTTTTGTACTTTTAATTCTGAAAAAGTGTATCATATTGAACAAGATTCTGATTGATTATGTATTGTTTTCAGTCATGAGATTTTTCTACAAACACCATAAATTGTATTCCAAGAATAGTGCATAATATACGACAAACATAATTTGTGAAGATTAGGCTTTGCTACATGTAAAATGCTGTTGCACCTACACATAAACGCCAAGATGCGATGTGCGAAAAAAACGCAACAAGAACAACAAAATCCGACAAATGTCTTTCACTCACTTCTGTAAGAAAACGTCTCATTCGACCAGCGGAAAAAAGAATTAGGGCGCCATTGAACAGATTAAAACCCGTAAAAGGGAAACGGTTGGAAGACGGTAGGTGTAATGTTGGTTGTAAAATTGAATAAAACGGAATAACATCAAGTCAGCATAAAAAAAAACATATTTGTTCAAATATTTAGAAATCTAAAGAATAATAAATGTTAATGGAACAGTAATAAAATAAACATAAATTCTAAACAGTTATAATCGTATAAATTATTCTTAAAAAAGTAGAGCTCTACTCGTAATTCTCTTAATTACATAGTTGCATTATTATTATTTATATAATTACATTAATTCAACAGTTTATGGTACACCTAAACCTTTTAATGGAACTGCATAAGTAATAACGATTGTCTTATGCTTATTGTTATCATTTTCATCCATACATATTTGATTTACATTCTATATTTGTCAATGTATTTCTAAATGACAAACAGTTGTCATATTGTTATTACTTTACTCATCATATTGCCACTACTACCAAGAAGATATTCATTTTTTAAATACATTTGTATATTTGGCAAAGAAGTTTAATATATTTTATATATATTATGGTTATATATATATATATATATATATATCCAAAATGAGTATAAAAAAGTTGTTCCAAATTAAGTTTTGAATTCTGTATCTTCTTAATAAAATTATCCTGTGTGTAAAAATGGTACTTCTGGTGTGAATTTTTAATTTTGTTTCATACAGAAATATTCCAAATCCAGCTCAAAGTACTTTTATTCCGGTTATATCTGTATAGAAATCAAATTTGCGAGAGTGAAAAATTTCGAAAAATTGTGTCTATAAAATCTTCGTGGAATTCAATTTGTATTTTTTAGAAATTTTAGTATAAGTATGCACGGAATGGATTCACAATCTGCCCTAGAGTCGGCATTACAGCAACTGACGCAGAGACACAGTGTTTCAGTCTACTATGACTTCGTCAGTGTGCGCTTGCTGCAATGCTCGATGAGCTCCAGAACCCCGCATATCGTCTCTTCGCATAACCGATGCCAATGAAAAAATCTCATGCAAAAGCAATGCGCCAGGTGGGTGCTAACTAAGTTATCATATTCTAGACCATTGCAGATATATGTGCATCCAGTATCTCGCCAACAGATAGCGTACCAATATCAAAAATGATAATGAATACTTGGAAAAATCTCCAATAGATGAACGAACACCATATTCATACAAATACGAATAAAATATTCATATATGCATGCACGGAATAGATGCACAATTGTGCATCCATGGAGCTCATTTAGCATTGCAGCATGCACATCGCACACTGACGGAGTCATAGTAGACTGAAACACGGTGTCTGTGCGTTGGTTGCTGTAATGCGGACTCTAATTGTGCATCCATTTCTTGAGATTTGGCCTCTCACTTATTGAACTTATCAATTTCTGTCATTTCACATGGTCTTTCGCTAATATCTTGTCTATGTCTTTTACTACTTTTCCTCTTATTACTAGTCTCCTTTCATTTATATAGCGATCCATCCCCGTTTTATGTCAGAATCAGTTCAATTGTCTTCTTTATAGTTTTAATGATATTGCTCCTGCTTTGTTATATCTCAATTTGTCATACTTTGCCTTTGCTGCAATTCGTCTCAGATACTTCATATTCACAATTCGGTCCCATATAATTTAATCCATTCAATTTATTTTTATTAGCAAAAATATATCTTTTTAATATAGAGTTTTTTTTAATATATATTTTTTACGTTACAAAATCTATAAGCCTAAGTACGAAAGCGCGCTCGCTAAAACCTATAAAGAAAAATTGTGGGTATGTAGATTTCCAACTGTCTGACGACTATAACGACAAATGCTCATTCGTAATCAACAAGGAAAAGATGGAATATTAACATGATTGGCGATTACAGCAGAAGAAAAAGCAGAAAAAGAAAGAGAAATAGAAAAATTACTACTACAACATTTTCTTAAATCTTTTTCCTATTGTAATGATGACTAGAGACAAACGTAAAGTACGTATTTCCAAAGTGATAATATAAATAAATGTGTTAAACATGAAACTAAATATGTACCCTCTGCATTCCTTAATGCAATTATTCCTTTCAATTCTTGCCGAAATAACATTGCATAGGAATTGCTAATCTTCTAAAACGGAATTAAAACAAACATTCATTTTATAAAAATTGCAAAATTTATTAAAGTTAATCCCAATATATGTAAATTAAGCCATATTTGGAAACAGCACTATTAGTAAGTTTCTTTTGTGAATTTTAAACAAGGATATCCTATGAAGCGATTCAACAAAGTGATTATTTATCGTGCGGAACTGATCAGTGTTTGAAATTTCATTTGTTAATACCATGTTAACGCAAAACTATCAATTACATTATTAGAACTCCGAACATATGCATGACATGCTATATACTTTCGCAATTTCAATAAACTTACGAGATAAAGTGCATTACTTCACGTTTATCGTCACAATTTAAAGTTATCATCGAGCTTCTCATGTAAATTAACTTTTAAAGACTACATACATATGTAATTGATATTTCTAATGCAATGTAATTTAATGTTTGTTAGTTTTGTTCCGTATTCGAAAAGTTACAGATCCAATTTTTTAAATGTACTGAATATTGTACATATAATGTAGTGAATATAATTACCAACAGATCAATTATATAATGCCTTGATTTCCTACTATATGAGAAGTGAATATTGGTAAAAGTAATCAAGGAAGTTACCTTCTTACAAAACGATTGCACCAATTTGTGACTTATATTGTATATCCCAAAGTTTGCGCAACAAAAAAAATTGCATATTTAAGTAAGAATTGAGTGAATGTCTTCAATAGATTAATGTTAGGATAATTCAAATTAAAATAGAAACAAGTAGATAAACATAGATTTACAAAAATAAATTAAATGCATACAGAAATACACACAAAAATAAGACGAAAGTTTATCATGAAGTCAAATAAACCATTCTTCAAGTATGTATTTTAACTGTTACATCTTCTTTAAAATTGATGAACTAATTACTATTTGTTTTGAATAAAGATATATGAAGAGTACACGGAAATAACAAGAAATTTTAAGAATTGATTGTTGTGTCGTCGGGCTGTGTAAGAAAGAACGTAATGAATGAAAATAAATTGTTTGATTTGAAATGTAGCAAGTGTTAGTTAAAAGCAAGAATTGTCCACGTGGAAAAGCGAACTAACTGGAATGGTCCAGCGATTCCACAGCGCTGTCTAGATAGACGTTGAAGGTTGTTTATCGTTGAAGATAGTTGGTTGCAGTAAGTTATGGGCTATCTAAAAATGTATGATAAAATTAATACAGCCGTTAGTTGTGATAGTGATAGCGCCGGCATAAGCCAAACTTGTATCAAGAAAAGGAACAGACGGGAAGGAAGTTATGAAAAACTTACACGAAATGGAATTTTTTGCAATTACGCTAGAATACGGTGCTTTGATATTTTAAAGCATGAGGAAAGGAGTAAATTTAATGCATTAACTACAAATGATGAACCGAATAATAATGAATGGATTCTTGCATAGACAACATTTTCACGAATGTGGATATGCAGCACGTGGTGGCCGCGGAGACTGGCGAGATGCACTTATCAGACCACAGAACCCAGAATGATATTGGGTGGTTTCGATGATGTGTCTGCGGGTGCGCGTGATGTCTTGTACACAAGCCAAATAAATGAACTTACAACTGATCTATTTAAAAATGACCTGGCAACACATGTTTGGGATTGTTTCGATGATCGAAATGACAGCAGAACAAGCTTTTGAGAATTTTCATAGAGTACTTTTTTATTATTTTAAAAAACATTTTCCTATAACCAGGAAAAGATATAAACTAAATTGTCGTGACGGAGTAGACTATTGGAATACTCCGCATTAAGACAAATGTCTAACACTTTGGACGCTCTGGCAACAATGGCCCAGGTAACTAAAGATGAAGACATATACAAAGCATACAAAGAATACAAGAAGAACTTCCACGATCAAATAAATAATGCAAAGCAAAATACAAATAAAATATATATAAATGAAGCATGTAACAAACAAAAAGCTATATGGAAGGTCATCAACAGGGAAACAAATAAGACTAGAAATAAAGGAAAATCAGATACAAAACTCTCTGCAAACGAAGTTAATAACTATTTTGCGGGCATTGGAAAACAGATTCTAATAAGCACGGAATCAGATACACAAATACAGAAGTACCTAGAAAATATGAGACTAGATAATAGATGTTCGTTCTATTGTAAAACTATTACAGAAATAGAAGTGTCGGATGTAATAAGAAATGTGAAAAGCAAACAAACCAGGGATGTGTATGACGTTACAACAAATATCATTAAAGAGGTAGAAAATGAAATAACACCTGTTCTGACAACAGTTTTCAATAAGTGTGTCCGCGAAGGTATCTTTCTAGAACAAGTGAAAGTAGGAATAGCTGTTGCAGTTCATAAAAAGGGAGATCCGAATGATTACAGCAATTACTATTCTGCCTGCAATTTCCAAAATTTTAGAACGGTTGATAATAGATCGTTTACTAGAATACTTTGAAAGAAAAAACTATATATCTAATGAACAGCATGGATACAGGAAAAACAAATCCACAGTGACTTGAATACTGGAGGTGATGGAGACTGTAATTGACTCCTACGATAATAAAGAACGATGTGAACTGACATGTTGTGACAGTAAGGCTTTCGATATGGTAAATCACCAAATTCGACTACAGAAACTATACTATTATGGTATTAGAGGTACAGAACATGATTAATAAATAGGATATGAAATACTTGAATGTGTAACGTACATTAACGGATAATAACTATCACAATTGACAGAACATGATCTTCTTGCCTCTTATTTGAGGGGAAGATGCCAGAGAGTGGACTTAAATGGGGAAATATCAAATACCAGACCAATTCATAGTGGGGTACCACAAGGATCGATATTGGGACCAATTTTATTTGTGATGTATGTTAGTGATCTCCCAAAAAATATAACACCTAAACAAAGCTGTCTTTATGCTGATGATACATCTTACGTAGTAACTGAAAAGTCGATTGACGAAATTGGAAAAGAGAGCAAACGGGTAATGGAAGAAATAACAAAATGGTTCCTAGATAATGAACTAAAATTAAATGAAGAGAAAACACAGCATCCCTGTTTCTCAGCAAGAATTGAACCCTCGCCATTCGATATCTGGAGCTCACGATTGACAATAAACTCATTTGGGACATGCACATATTAAAATTAGCTAATTAGCTAACGATAGCTATATATACTATAAGAAGTCTGAAGACTATTGCTACTCATGCCGCTTCAAAATCTGCCTATTTTGCGAACTTTCACAGTAGGATAAGCTACGGAATTTTGTTTTGGGGCACATCTCCTGCAGCAACAAGAATCTTCTGCTTGCAAAAAAAGCGATTAGAGCTCTTTGTAATCTGAGATATACGGATTGCCTTGCCTATTTATACTTACATGTATAAAATACGTTAGAAAAAACCAAGAAAAGTATATATTGAATGGAGGGCATCATAATTACGAAACCCGCCAGAGAAAAGAGTTCCAAATTCCATACCACCGCCTGCAAACGACACAACGCTACGTAGACTATTGGGGGCTCAAACTGTATAACAAAATCAAGAACCGTATTGAAGAGAGCGACAAATTATTCATAAAAAAAGTGGAGGATATTTTAAGTTATCACAGTTTTTATTCAATAGAAGAGTTCCTAAAGTGTGACTTAGAACATTAGCATTAATTAGAAAGATGCATTATATACCCATTATTGTTTTGTTGTTGTTGTTTGTTTTATTGTCATATACAGCTAACTGCTCATTTTTAATTAATTTACTGACTTTCTTGTAATGGTAATTACAACGAATAAACTATTAATATTCGTTCCGGTTTAGTGGCGCATTTTCCTACAAAGTAAGAGGGTTAAACATGATGAGACTTTGCAAGAAATTAAAGTATGCAGCAGGGCTTTTAAATAGATACAATGCATGTCACAAGGTAACTTGAGCATTCGCAAATTACTTTTAAAAAAGATAAACGCGAACAGTATCTTTCAGCACCGCCCATGAACATAAACTTTAAATCACGAAATAATATATGTATCTCTCAATGTCATTATATGTCATCATTAAATTACTAAATGTTTCATCTATATTTAATTTCTTTCACTAATAAATCATCAAAATTACATTTCAATATATTCCTCTTGCTAAGCTAATATTTTTAATTCTTAAATTTAATTTTCAAACTGTTCTAGTAATATTTATTTTCGAAATATATTACCCTTTGTAAATGACCAGCCGCCTGCGTCTTCAATGCCACGAATAAAACGTTAAACGGCCTACCGTTCGCAAAAACAACTATCATTATTTATTGCTTTTGCAGGTTATTTACAATTTTACAATTTCAAAGAACAATTTCACGTTCTATTAAAATCAGGTCGACTGTGTATATAGTATGCATATACACTAACATTACTCTATAGACATATCAGTTACGTAAAAGAAACTTGAAACGCACATTTGTTATACTTTTTCGCGCGTAATTACTGTCACATTAATCTAGAAATGTAATTAATTAAAGAAATAACAATGAAATGTGAAACTCTTCTCTAGAACACCGGCGAAAGAATGTCTGTGTTATGTGCTTCTTCTTGTCCCCTTGATTATTAAAAAAATTATGTTAATTAATGCAAAGAATACCAAGAGAATTAGATGTAATTAGATTATTTTTCTAGCAAGTACATAATAAACATAATTACACTTATTATTAGGACGTAACAAAAGTTTATGGGCGTCTGGCGTTATTGTGGTTAGAACAGAGTTTCAATATACATAATTAGTAATGTTTCTCATAGCTGTTAAGATTAAGATTTATTACATATATGAGTGTCGGCTAATGTCGGTTTTGAAAGCATACAACGAGAGAACCAAAATAATTTAGCTATTACAAAACTTGAAGCCACATCTATATAACAAAGCCATGTTGATAAATCGCATGTATATACGTATGTATGTATATTATATGTATTTCTTTCTTTACCACTATTTTATATAAACTTATTTTCTTTTTTGGGTTTGTGGTATTCCTTTTAATTAAAACTAATATATTTTACTAACGTTTCGATGTATTTAACATGTTTTTTAAAGTTTATAAAACATATAACTGTAAAAGATTACAAAATATCAGTCTACGGTACAATATGATTTATACTAACAATAATTATAATTCTTTTTATTTTTATGTATGGCAAGGGGCAACCTACTTTAAAATTCATCTCGTCAATCATTAATATTTTCTAGGCTACTTTTTCATATATTCATTGCTAATTTTGTATTATTGAAAAGTATAAATTTGATAAATTTGCAATGTCAGATCTGTCATTTATTGAGTATTTTTGTTTTTTAATATGAATCATTTCTCATATATCTCTTGCTTTTTGTTATGTATGTAAAATGTACACTGCGGATGAACTAAAAATAAATTGTAAATTAAATGTTTATTGAAAATTGTAAAATAATTAATAATAGGTGAAATAAAATTATTACCGTAAGATATTCTTTTTTAAATCTTAGCTCAGTAGGTGTCTTTAAATTTACATCCAAAGCTTTAGGTATAAAAGTTCGATATTGTCGCGAATCAACACACGGACAGACAGGATGCTAAGTAAGTACCGACTCAGGTTACCGCGGCAATACTTCTGGTACTATACAGAGTGTTGATTCGCGACAATATCTCATCTTGTCAAATGTAGGTTACCTACATTTACTGTCTCAATATCTAACAAAATCAATTAATGTAAAGTTACTGACCATTATTTAATTAGGTACATTTTTAATTTGAAAAATTATCCGCGGATGACTTTTGAACCCACGACCTGCCGACTGTAGTCGGTTGTGCTACCATTACGATCGGGAGGTAATGGTTTCGATCTCAGCTGCGGGTAATTTTAAAAATTAAAAATTTACCTAATTAAATAATTATCAGTACGAAAAGCAGACAATTATAATTAGAATTTTCAACATTGAGAAAAACTAGCAGGGTGGAGGGAAATATGTTAGCTTTTTTATTAGAATATTTTTAAATTAGAAATAAAAATATTAAACCACTTTCTTATTTTCTTTACGGATTTTATAGAAATATGAAGTAGTTATGGTCCTAATAATTGACACTTTAGATTTTAATGTATGATCACGTGGTCAGTCTATTTTGTTCTTATTTTCTTATACGTGGAAATAAGGAAGTATTGTGATGATGAAAATTTTCGACCTCGAGATTTTTGCGGATGTCTACGTTTTGAAGTCTCCTGATACCAAAAAAATGAGGTGTGGCCACTACACGACTTTCTTATACGTATTAGCGTTTCAAACTATACAATTTTAAGAATTTTCTTATACAAAACTTACTCAAAATCCTTTCATTCTCTTAATAAATCGCTATAGAATGCATACTTTGCAAGATATTCGAAAGAAAGTGCTACTCGCTAAGGTAAAAGTGCTACTTCCGGTCCGAAATTTGAAATTTCATGTATACAACGAATATTGAAAATACAACTCTAAATAATTTTGTACTCTTAATAAATATATATAGAATGCATAATTTACGAAATATTTGCAAAAAATCGCTATTCGGTAATTTTTTTATACAAAAGATGTTTAAAATAATAATCTAAATACTTTTATACTCGTAATGTACCTGTCTAGAAAGCATGACTTGCGAGATATTCGCAAGAAAATGATTTTCGATAAGAGTAGTTTCCGGTTGGAATTTTGAAAAACTTTTTAAGACAATTTGTCTCAAATTTAATTTTGAGTACATTTGAATTCTTTATAAATTTGTTTAAACTTAGTAATTGACGAAATATTTGCAAAATTCGATTTTTTCACTGAAGTAAACTACTACTTATGGTCTACCGATTTTACTGAAAAACTAATGAGATCTCGAGGGAGATTATACACGTAAATACAAAATTTGGAATAGATATCTACAGCGGTTTGACCGCTATCGTGGTCACAGACATACAGACACTCAGAAATTTGTCTCTCTCTGTGTGTCAGTGCATGTGTGTGTGTGTGACCACGATAGCGGTCAAACAGCTATAGTTATCAATTCCAAATTTTGTATTTACGTGTATAATTTCCCTCTTGAGATCTGATTAGATTTTCAGTAAAATCGGTAGACCGTACGAGTATGTAGTAGTTTACTTCAGTGAAAGAATCGAATTCTGTCAAGATTTTGTCAAGTACTAAGTTTAAACAAATGTATAAAGAATTGAAATGTACTCAAAATTAAACTCGTGGAGAATTTTATTAAAAAAGTTTTTCGAAATTCCTACCGGAAGTATATCTTCTACTCTTATCGAAAATCAGTTTTTTGAGAATATATCGCAAGTCATGCTTTCTAGGCAGGTACGTTACGACTATAAAAGTATTTAGTATTTAATTTTGTATGAAAGAAAAATTAATTCGTACGAGTAGTAACACTTTTTATCGAAATCTTGCAAAGTATGCATTCTATGGAGTATAATTTGAAGCGCTCATACGCATAAGAAAGTCGTGTGGTGGCCACTCCTCATTATTTATTTTATTAAAAACTTAATAAATACTCTCGCTCTCTCTCTAATGTTATCACCACTGCCACGCCTTTATTTAAAGTACATAGCTCCGTCCATTAGTATTATTATGTCAATGATCTAAACAGTAGTCTTAACCTCAAATGTTGTGTTGCACGTCATCGCCGTTAGAGGGACGCGCTATTGATTAATTTGTCAATAACTACCGATGACAGGTTATATAACGATCGCATACAAACAACTCTTTCAAAATCTATCCCTTGTGAGAGTCGAACTTATTATGTCTTTTTATACCACTGCAGGCGTTTTCGAAAATGTGATCCTATAATTCTGGCATCAGATTATACTTTTACATTACATCATAATACAATTTCAATCTAATTTATGCACTTCGTTGTCATCTAATCATTGAATCGGATTCTTAAGAATTCACCTTCCGTCACAATGAATTTAAGAATTTTAATCAAGAAGTTGCAATAATAATATATTGAATCACCACACCTAAGATTTTATACCTTTTACTTGCTTCAAATAGGTAACTAGTTTGATTGCATTATTCACATAAAAATATATAATAATAATGCCTATTGCTACGATTTAATTAGCACAAAATCTTTCAAATTTACCATAACAAATCATAATAAAAAACAGAAAAAAATATTGAATGACAAACAAGATCTTACAAATATATTACATACAATACAGATGTGCATGAGAGGCATAAGTCGAAAAACTGCAGCGTTAACAATTAGCAGCCAACAACTCGAATGTAAAAAGTGGGGATAATATTTCCAATTAGCGTGTTTGTTATTTATTTCATTAACATTTGAATAACAAAGACATTGACTTAAACATAAATTAATACTTTTTCTTACTCAAAAATGAATATTTTTCACATTACTAGAGAAAGGATCATTTCTGCCACTACCGTGTTTATATTTAATTCATTAACATTTTAGAAACAAAGACATATTGATTTAATTATAAATTAAAACAATCTCCATGAAGAAGGGCATATTTTACTCGTTATTTAAATATGTGATTGGTTTAATATACATATATAATTTATGAAAAAATTCAAGGCTTGATGACTCATAATATATCTAATTAATGTATATAAATGATGCTTTTTATGCAGTTATTAATAAATAATGCTTCGATAATAATCGTGTAGTACTTACCAGTAAATTAAACACCTTATGAAAATGCATATCTTTAATTTTTCGATCTTCAATAATGGATTATTCTAACGCAAATTACTTTTTTTCTAAGACACAAGTAAAACACATGCATACATATTTAGTTAGGTAGAACGGAACGTAACATTGCATCTGCCCATAGGTTGCATTTTGTTCTGATTGCAGAAGAGAAGGGATGCATATTATGCAAGAGAATCGAGAGGCATTAGTCGCGGCTCAGTTGCAATTTATTACCCTGTGATGATCTAGTTTTAACATCGCACCGGCTAGGCCAAGTTGTACAGTGGGTGGGTTCGATTCCATGATGTACGTACTCTCTAATTGTAATTCTTCGATGTCAAAGGAGACTGCCTGAAGAAAGACAGAACGAGCGATATTACGTGCGTTTTAAGATTCTAAACCGAATACTTTCATTCATTCACCTTGTCGCTCAGTCGATTGGATCGATTCAGTTGACATAGATTCGGTCAGGTGACCCTAGTGATCGGTTTCTTCTTTGTGTGTTAATTTTTCATAATCTTTTGCATTTGGCTATGTAACAGTCTTAAAATAATGTTATGCATGTGGATTTATAACATAAATTCCAGAAGGAGATCATCATAATCGTTTAAGAGAGATGAAAACATGCTTATTAAATAGTAGCAAGATTGCTATACGGAACGAAAGAAACATTTAACCTTGAATTGTAGGCTCGGTCTTCTCGAATAGGATATTTCTAATGCTTTAGATATATGGGCACGTTTCACTGCCGTAGTATTAAACAGGTATATCGTCCATTGCCTAAATTAAAAGTTAATATAGCCTAGCATGCAGTTAACCATTTTAAAATTAAGCTGCCATATACAGGGTGAGTCATCTCCGTGGGTAAGGCCGGTTGTGCCTTTACGGGCGAAGATATTTCGAAGCGGTTTTTTTTCTTGTGGTAACTACTCATTAGGACCATATTTTAAAAATATTTTGTATTATACAGAGTATTCCATAACTTGGTGGCTGACCATAGTTATAGTTTTTTAAGTGTAACACCTTATATATTATTACATTTTTGTATTCTCCGTACAATTTTTCGTCAAGAAGTCATAAGATAGTATAGGCCTAAAGTCTAAAGTGTTCGACTTATTCCCATTTTTCTGAAAAATTCGATATTTGTATAAAATTATATTTCTCGAAAACGACGTATTAGATAGTTAAATTTTTTTGTAGTATTCTTCATAATAAGAAGTCTTAATATAAGTATATTTTATTTTTTTTTCAGTTACTAATTGCATGTGCAGAAAACTGTTTTTGTATAAAAGTAAATTTTTTCAAATGGAACACCCTGTATATCCGTTCATTTTGAATTGTGATTTTTTCTAAAAATAGAAACTCATTTGAATGCTTGTTGAAATAATTTAATGTTTTTTATCTAGTTTGTTTTTCACTAATTACCGTTGATATAACCTCCTAATTCTTGTTTCTGCACTTATTATAATTAAGGTATTAAGTTGTTTCGTTTTAAAATTTGTTTATTGTACCATATTCTATATATTTTGTGAAATATGTTGCGGGCATAGAGTGTATTATAAGTACAATATATTCAATTTTTGTATAAATATGTAGATATAGAAATGAGAAACGTACCAGGATTATAGAAGTAAAAGAAAAAAGAAGACTAATGTTATATTATATATTTTTGGAAGGAAATTTTATAAACAACTCAAAATCTTAAGCTAATAAACATTTTTTTTGTCATTTCCCCTGTACGTATAAAAATCTTATTATTAGAAAAATTCATTATAAAATCATCCTTGTCAACTGAGTAACAACTTATTAAATGGTATCCATTTAATTATTAATACTGCAACAAGTATCATAGCTCACTATACTGTATTCAAATAAAAAAAAGTTGGCAAAATTATATCAAAAAACGACAATAGCTCTGTTATAGCCAATTTCAACGTATTAACGTCTTACATGTTTTTGATGTGAAATTAATTAAGCAATTCAAAAATGAATTGATATACAGGCTGTTCCATTTGGAAAAAATGACATACAAACACGTGTCATGTAATTTTAATCCTGTTTTCTGCACATGCAATTAGTAACGGAAAAAAATAAAATACGCTTCTATTAAGATCTCTTATTGTCAAAAAAACTACAAAAAATTGTGTCCATCTAATACGTTGTTTTCGGGAAATATAATTTTATACAAACATAGAATGTTTCAGAAAACTGGGAATAAGTTAAAAACTTTAGACTTTCGGCCTATACTATCTTATTACTTTTTGGCAAAAAATTATACGGGGAATACAAAAATGTAATAATAATAGCGTGTTCCATTTAAAAAACTATAACTATGGTGAGCCACCAAGTTATGGAACACTCTGTATTATATAAAATAGTTTTAGAATGTGCTTCTAATGAGCAGCTATCATAAGATAAAAACCGTTTGAAATATCTTCACTCGTAAAGGCATAATCGGCCTTACCCGCGGAGATGACTCACCCTGTATATCTGTAATAATTTTAAATATTAATAAAAACAATAAGAATATTAATAATTATTTATTATTATTAATAGTAATATATGTTGCTGAAAAGCAAAATATAGCGCATAATTGGATAGGGGTCAACATATTTTTTCATAACTCTGTTGGAAATAAATATATAAATTAGAAAACATAAAATGTATACAGGACCCAAGGTTTGTAATTTTTTTTTGCAAAATGTGTAATGCAACACTTTTGGTGATCTGCAGCTCACAGTGACTCTGATGCTAACATAGTTTTTTAGTGCATGGTAAAGGAGGGGGATGGGGTGGGGGGAGGAGTTTTTGCATACATAATTTCCAAAATTATGCATTTTTTTTTTCGAGAAATGGGTGTGCTTTATTTATTTTTTATTTTATTACATCTGCCTTAGAAGAAAATAAGTCACAGATGTGTACGTAAAATTCAAAAACAGTGTACGTTTTATAATTATTTATAAGATTTTATTTAGAAATATAGTTTGGTAATATAGAATACCAAAAATAATTTTGTTGATATTCCAAAAGGTATGTTTGGCCCATGTATTACGTGCATACAGTAATCAACTGTTTCACGAGACACCTGCCCCCGGCGTCAACTTTAGGGCATCATTAATTCTAAAAAAATCAATAATTGTACTTTACATACATATCTTCACATTGTGTAACTAGATTGACTATATGTCTTGGGATTGGTATTAATATGTACTGAGGAGTTTAAATAATAATAATAATAATTAGAACAATCAGTGTTATGAATAATAAGATAAATTAGTATTTAAATTGTTTTAAAAATATTTTTGAATTAGTACTTCAGATCCGTCCTTGATTGACAAGCATGTATATGCTTGGCAATCCATTTCTTCAACCAACCTAAATGATATTTTTTGTTTTTTACTCAATATTTGATTCCAGTAGATGAGCAAATTGTCTAAATTTATGAATGTGTCAAATATACCAATATCTCGAAGTGAATTGAATGAATTCATTATAGAGATTATTATTTTTCGTATAAATAATTAACAAAAAATTTTGATTTTTCTCGTAAATGATGGTGCTATGTAAACAATTAATAATGTATGTAGTATCTCAACTGTTGGAGAATAATAATTAATGCTGTAAGCCGTTACTTTGTGATAATCCATATTAAAACAATAAAACACATTTACTTGGTTGTATCACTATATTTAAACAAATGGAGATA
This sequence comes from Amphimallon solstitiale, assembly GCA_963170755.1. Lineage (NCBI taxonomy): Eukaryota > Metazoa > Arthropoda > Insecta > Coleoptera > Scarabaeidae > Amphimallon > Amphimallon solstitiale. Next base: position 87,440,558 of record OY720679.1, read on the forward strand.
GTACTAAACGAAAATTATTTTGAATTTGATTCGAAAAAATCTTACACTTCGCCGAGAAAGGTTAGAAATAAAACCTCCTAGAGGCCCTGGAAATATTCAAAGCCTCCCGCAATTTCGAATGTCATTTATTTAACGACCAGACCGATTTGATATATACACCTCTGTTTACCTGCTGTACTTAGATTTTTAATTTACCACAAATTTCTAATTTATAATGTATTGTGTATTATCCCATCTACTTCCCCTCTACTTTATAATTACTGCCTAACACTAAGTTTAACATAGTTTTGTGTCTCATTCAACACTGTGTTCGTTAATGGCCATGTTGGTCGAAATCGCGGTCACACCATTTGTTTAAATATAGTGATACAACAAAGTAAATGTGTTTTATTGGAGAATATCTATTAAGCAGAATTTGATATGCCTTATTCTTTCATTCAATTGCTGGTTCCTTTCAGTTTTGTTAGAAGAATCGTCTTTTTATTCATAATCTCATACTAGATAAATAAAACACAATTTTTTTTAATCAAATGAGATTTACCTACTTATTAATAAACGGTTGCTATTTAATATTGATGAATTTAATATAGAATAATAGTTTATGTTTCTGAGATATAAAAGAGAAAAAGGGGGGGAGAAAGAGAGAGAGAGAGAGAGAGAGAGAGAGAGAGAGAGAGCGCGAGATGCCTTGTGTCACTTACGGAAATTATACAGCTGATGGTGTTGGAATCAGAAACGTATTTATTTATTAATAGGAAAGTGTTCCCTCTAAATTTTACAACTTCTGTTCGCTTATTGTTGTTTTGATTTATAACTGTTTTGAATTTTTTTCTTTTTTAACCTAAATATCCTTTTTGAGGTTATGTTTTTGAAACTTTGACAATTTCAGTTGATCTTTGTACATTGAGTGTATTTTAATAATATGATAATTATTGTGGGTTAATTCTACATATTTTAAAGTACAGATTATCAATCGTGTAAAATTCAACATATTGAAAACTCAAAAATTCAGCGATGTATTCGACTTACAACTAAAGCCAAACTCTTTCCGCTTGCACCTTTCAGAAGAAACCTCGCATTTTCCAACCAATGACAAGCCAACATGGTGACTATCGTAATCTCATATCCCTGTGTTTGGTTACTTTTGTAAATTTCACGGGCAGCTTTGAGTTACTTGATAGGCATTCCGTTGAGTCTTTATCAGACAGAAGAAGATACAACATCGCACTATTATTTATGTAACATGGTTAACAATGTGCTTTTAAGGGCACCTCTCTCCCATATGGTGGCGAATATTTTAGATACTTTTCATGACTGTTTCATGTAAGCTGATGACCCCCCCCTGGTGCAGTAGACCATGCTATTTTTGTTTACTATATTGTTTATGTTTTATAATTTAAATTTCAATTTATTATTAATTTGTAGGGAACAATTGCATGTACTTCCTAATCTTACATTTAGTATTTTTAGAAATTTAGTTCTCAATTAGCACCAATTACATTTTGTACGAAATTCCGAAATTCAATCAAAAGATTGAATACATAAATTATATTTATTTATTACAGTATTATAAAATAATTATATATAAGATATTATTGGAGACTGGATTTTATGCAAAATGCATATTTGTTGTTTTTTGGTATATCCCTTCTATACTGTGTACTTATCCATTTTCCACCCTCAGAATACGTTTTTTACCATTTTTTTAGTGCATATAATGCATATTTGGACACTTTACCATAACTGCATATGCACGTACATATTTCATAATAATTTTGCACATTTATGCATATATTCGCCATTTTCATAAGAACCATAATAAAATCTGATATTTAAAGATATTTAATTTGTTTGTGTAAACGTGAAGGGATTGCATTCCTTCAACTTTGCATTAATGACTCATTAAAAGCCCATCTCATTAATAATGAGATGGACTTTCCCAAAAATAGGATTTATCTCTACTGATAATCGGTTTTCTAGTTTTTGTAGTAATATAGTAATTAATAATAATTATTATAACTGAATGTTAAAAATATATATTTGTTACACAGATTACCTGCCAGAAGAAATTTCAAGTAGTGCAACATTTGAACACAACATTTCATCAGAACAGGGTTTCTGAAAATTTGAATAAACCGCGGCAGCAACTTTTGGAGGAAAGTTTTCTCAATAATTCTAAGATCCACAAGAAGCATTTTCCAAAGATTTGTGTAATCTTTTTGTGGGTTATAATATTCATTTACATAAATTGGACAATCCGATATTTCAAGAATTCCTGAAAACTTATTGCAAAGTCGATGATAAACCCATTTATGTGCCCAGTTCCTCAGCTCTACGCAAGAAATACATCAACGAAATTTATGAAGATGTTACCGATGGTATTAGAAAGGAGTTGAAAAACCAAAATCTTTGGCTCTCTGTTGATGAAACTACCGACACGAAGGGCCGTCAGGTTGCTAATTTGATTATTGGAACCTGAAATGGTTCAACTCAATCTAAAAGACATTAAAATTAATGTAGGTAATTTAGACAAAACAAATCATGTTACCATAGCCAGGTTTATTAATGAGTCCTTAGCGAATTTCTTTTTACCCGACAAAGTACCTTTTGAAAAATTTCTGTTAATGGTAACTGACGCCGCTTCGTATATGTTAAAATCAGCTCAAAGTCTGAATTTTTTTCCCCCAATTTAATCCATTGTACTTGTTTGGCTCATGGTTTAAATAGGGTTGCTGAATAAGTTAGATTAGAGTTTCCAGATGTAAATAATTTAATTAGTAATATCAAAAAAGTATTTTTAAAAGCGCCCTCACGAGTGCAACTATAAAACGAAATGCTTCCCGGCATTCCATTGCCACCAGAACCTATCTTAACAAGATGGGAAACATGGCTTAAATGTGCTGTGTTTCTTGCCGATAATTACGAAGGCATCAAAAATGTTGTAACTCAATTTGATTCAGCAACCAGTCTTGCCATAGAAAAGTGTAACGTAATTTTCAATAATTCGACAATACAAAATCAGCTATCATATATTAAATCTAATTTTGCGATAATTGAGCAGGCAATTACTAGATTAGAAGATAGAAATTTATCTTTAAATGATGGTGTTAGCATTGTAAATGATATTGAAGAGAAAATTGGAAAAGTCAACTGATTGACAGGAAAAAGAATTAAAGAAAAATTAGCCGCAACTCTAAGCAAAAATGGAGGTTTTGTTACATTAAAATCTATAAATAATGTAATTAATGGCAATTTTAATGAAGACATTAATATAAGCCCCTCATTAATACCTAGTTTTAAGAATGCACCGATCACATATTGAGATGTTGAAAGAACATTTTCCCAATATAAACATATACTTACAGATCGTAGACATAATTTAACTATGGAAAATTTAAAGAAATATATGGTTATTTATTGTAATAAATAAATATATAATTTGTAAATACGACAATTTATTGTAATACATAAATATACAATTTGTAAATACGACAAATGAATTTTAATTTCCTAAAACATAATAAATAAATGCACATCATAAGTGCATATTGCATATTGTAAGTGCATATTTATGGATTTCTTAAGTGCATATTGCATGCATATTTGGCAAATATTTTGTCCATATTTTCCAGCCTCTAGATATTATATACGATTTAGTAATTTTCTTAAAAAAAGTAGCACAAGCGTTTGTAGCTACTTTTTTCATCTGAAAAGTACATAAAATTTTGGATTTTAATCAATGATTATGCTTTTGTAACAGGTTATTAACTTTTCATTCAAAATAAAAATACACTGGTGTAATTTTCTCAAACCCGCATGGAAAAAAAAGCGGAAAAACACCTCCTTATTTTTAAGTTTCTTTCACTGAAGACTGATAAAATTAAGACGGAAGTCTTTGGGCGATAGAATATATATTTTTTATGTCGGCAAATGCTGTTACGATTGTGTCATTATATTTTGTTTAATTTGAATTCCATGCCTACTTTTTTGGACTAGAAGAATTGCAGTAGGTGTGTAAAGCGTTCGCTTGCATATTATAGATGCGTTACATATGTACACTTTATATTAGTATTACCACAATAAGAACATAATTTGTTTGATATTACAAACTTTCATATTATAATAGAGAAATGAAGGCAGTAGAATGGAAAACCTTCTAATACTCTCATTAATAATTAGGTATACATTTTTACTTTCACATGCTGACGGGTTCTTTAATTCTGCAGAAGAGAGAAAAAGAAAAAGAAAATATAACGTACGAGTATTATTACGTGAGACGAAAAAATTTCGCAATTAATTATACTAAAACATTGACCTTTCATATTCGACAATACATGCAACACTATCTTATCTCAATATTCAATCACACTTATTGGCTAATTATTAATATAACTGACGTTTAATAACAATTTCTGTTTCAATTTCTTTTCTATTATTCTATAGCCTATTAAAGCATGACAAAGCTCACGGTTAGAAAATATTAAAGCGAATAATAAATAACATCGTGTTAGCATTTTTGAATAAGAGTTGCGACAACATTTTACATGTTAATTAGCCAATTCTGAGTCAATAGGCTGTTGAAATGAAAGGGACCGCTTCTTCATTGAAAATCAATTGCCTGATCTCTAATTTCATGTATCATTATTGCAGTTACTCCGGCAGTTCACTTCTGTCGGCTCAAGGATCATCAACTAGTGTTGTGTTGATAACATTTATTTATGGTAGGTATCCGTTTGACTATGTACGAAGTTTGTTCAAGTAGAAAACGCAGTATCGATGAAATGTTTACGAAAATATTTTAGATACATGTACGTCTCACTTTCAGAAAAAAATTCTAAATTTGTCTGATAATGAAATACATAATGTGGTCACGAATTTTCTTTATAGATAGATAGATAGATAGATAGATAGATAGATAGATTTATTCCATTATACAAAGCGTAGAACACGTCAACATACAAATACAAACATGAATGTAATGTATATATAAAATATTAATAATACAACAAGTAACAAACTCAAAACAAAATAACGAACGATTGTTTTAGTGCACCAAATTAAGCTGCACCGGTTTCGAAAAAAAATCCTTAACATTATACAAAGCTTCACCTATTAGGTATTGTTTTAGTTTATGTCTATATTGATAAAAACCTAAATCTCTGATTGTGGATGGAATGTGATTATAAATTTTGACACATTGGTATATAACATTTTTTTGTAATTTAGTGGAGTGCATTTTAGGTGGCATTAAAATACCATTTTTTAACCCTCTTGTTTCATGAGTGTGATTAATTTCATACTTTTTAAAAAACTCATTGTAGTGCAATTTCACAAATAGTGCACTCTCTAAAACAAATATAGATGGCAATGTAAGTAGTCCGTTCTTTATAAATATGTTTCTACAAGAGTCTCTAGGATGTAAATTAAATAATGTTCTTATACAGGCCTTTTGTAGAAGGAAGAGTCTTTCTACTCCCACTGCATTGCCCCAAAACAGGACGCCGTACCGAAGCGCTGAATAAACGTACGCGTAATAAACACTCATCGCGGCCTCTGCACTGACATTGCGCACAATAATTCGCAAAGTATAATTGCACTGACACAGCCTTTTGGCCAACCCATCAATATGCTGTTTCCAGGACAATGATGGATCAATCTTCATACCTAGAAAAGTAGCACAGTCCGAACAGGTAAGTGCTTGTCCCTCATAGTCCACTTGGAAATTTCTATCCTGCCCACCAAAGACAAGTAATGTGGTTTTCTCCATATTTAACTTTAAGTTATGTTCACATAACCACGAGTCTAGCTTTGCTAAATTTGTTTGAAGACGCTCTGCAACAGCATCGATATTTTCATCACAAATTACTGATGTTGTATCATCGGCATATAGAATTGTTAGATCTCCAGTGATATCAGGAAGATCGTTGACATATAAAAGAAAGAGCATTGGGCCCAACACAGACCCCTGTGGTACACCCAAGGTAACTTGCGCCCATTGTGACTTTATTTCCCTACCAGTGGTACTATTCAAAACAACACACTGTCTTCTCTCACTCAAGTAGGATTCAAACCACCGCAGCACTGTACCTCGGAAGCCCATTCTTTCCATTTTGCATAGTAGTGTCGGATGGTGCACACTGTCGAACGCCCTCGAGAGGTCAATGAATATCGAACAGACCGATTTCCCATCATTTATGCCATTAATTATATCTTCTAGGAGCTGATATGCTGCTCTAAAGGTAGATCGTCCAGTGATGTATCCATTCTGGTTGTTGGTCATTATATTATATTTCATTAGAAAGCTAAGTATTCTTTTGCATATGATCTTTTCTATAACTTTGGAGATGTTTGAAATTAGAGCAATAGGTCTAAAATTTTTTAATTCGTCTTTCGCTCCTCTTTTGTAAATAGGCAAAACATTTGTATACTTTAGTTTGCAAGGAAAAATGCCAGTGTCCAAAGATGTATTGATAATGTGACACAACGGCAGAGCCAAACTGACAGAACTATTTTTCAAAACCGCAACAGGTATTTGATCCTCACCAACAGCCTTTGTGTTCCTCAGCGCTCTAATCGCATTCACCACCTCATGCTCGTCTACTGGGAAGAAGGCAAACGTATTTGTAGTGGCTGAAATATTGGGTACATAGTCTCCTCTTGTAGTAATATTGCCATTTTCCAGAAAATATTTATTGAACGCTGCAGCTATATCTGCCTTGTTCTTATATTTATCTTCCAATTCCATAAAATCATCACACTGCCTCCGTTTTCCCCGGATTGTGTCGATAATCTCCCTAGTAGCTTTTACAGTATTACCAGAGTCTGCAATGTGATTCGAATATGTCTCTTGTTTCGATTTATGGATCTCATGTTTTAATTCTTTGCAGAATTGTAGATATACCTCATGTGGTACTTTGTTATGAATAACTCCCTCATAAAGCTGTCTTTTTATTAACGATAATTGTTTTATATTTTCGGTTATCCATTTTTTTCTGTTTGTAAATTCCACAATGTTCTTCTTACTGTGTATATTTATTGTGTTTGTTAAGATCTTCTCAAGTATAGCATAACTTTTATTCACATCACATTCACCCACAACCCCTGACCAGTCGATGGCGTCAAGATCACTTTTTATAAGATCGAGTTGATCAGATGTAAATATTCTTAATTCCCGTTTACATGTGTCTATTACCTGTTTTCTGTTAATATCGATAGTAATTTTTTGTGCTAGGTGATCCGATAGTGCAGATATTACCGTAGAACTATCAAATGTAATGATGTTAGTGAATATATTGTCGATAATTGTGGCCGATGTCGACGTAACTCTGGTTGGTGTAAATATTGTTTGTCTCAAGTCATATGTTGTAACTAGATCCAAGAATCGAATCGTATCTCTTTCTCTCTTATTGAAGTCTAAATTGAAGTCTCCACATAGAAATATTCTGTAGCCTGACTCCAGTACAATATCGTTTAGGATTAATTCCATCTTGATTAGAAATTCATTCATATCAGATGTTGGCGGACGATATATATTTATTATAATAATTTTTTGTTGTTTTATTTTTACAGCACTACATTCAATAAGCAATTCCTCGCTCCTTTGCTCCAGACACAACAACGCTTCATGCTCCACTCCATGTCGAACCATTATACAAGACCCCCCATGGACACTATACTGTCTGGAAAAACAGGATGCAACATCATAACCATCCAAAGAAACAATCTCATTTGGTTTCAACCAATGTTCAGATAAGGCAATGACGTCTACGTGTATATTCAATTCATTAATAAATATTAATAATTCTTCAGTTTTATGTCTAAGGCTTTGCACGTTTTGGTGGATTAATGTAAATTTTGATTTTGTGCCTTTATCTATGTTGTTTTTTGTGACCATAGTACTATTGCGATTTTCAATATGATTCTTACGTCCAAGGACATATATTTGTCATTGGCTTTTTTGTTAATTTTAATTTTATATTACATATGTTAGTAATCAAACATGTTAAGTCTTATAATAAACAATAAATGAAATCTTGAGGTGAAGTTTAGTTATGGTTCAACACCACAAGCAGTCTTAAACTTGATACCGATTAATAATGATAGTGAATAACAGATAAGCTCTATGCCTACACGAATTTATAGTACTTTCTGTGACAAAAAATAAGATCAATATATCATTACAGTTTTTAAACTTTTATATATAACGATTCAGATGACATAAATATAGCTAGGGGCTCTGTTACATATTTTCACGAAGGTCAGCTATATACAGGGTTACCGCTAAATAGGTACCAGGCTATGCGAATCTGAAGAATACGTATAAATGTCTAACTGAAAATCGAAATCGAAATGTATTTGTAATTAAAAAAAAGTTTTAAATTGTTAGGGCCAAAATGTAGTTAAAGTCGGTCCATGTCTTTGTTTATTCTACACGCATTTACGTAAATACCACTAGTAATTCTAGTTTATGTTCTTCCAAAAAAAACGATGAAATGCAAATAGTTACAACCTTTGTTAGAAATGAATGACAGTTGAAAAGATTTTCTATGGCGATGTTTTATTTTTGTGAATAGCACGCCTTTATGTGGAAAAGATCGACAACCTTGGTGCATTACCATGTTTTTTTTTGGTCAATAGAAGTATATTATTTTGAAACTTAAATTCCTCTATATGAAAATTATTATGTTTGTATATTAACTGCGACAGGCTCGGAAAGAAAAATCAATTTCTCGTCACTGCGTGCACATTGGACCGCGACTTTTTTTGTACCGGCATTACTTATATTTTTTTTATCCCCCTTTTTTAATGGCGTTGTTTAAATCTAATCCTGTATAATCTAAATAATATTGTCTCTAACATTAGGGTAATTGTGAATGAAATAAGTAGTAAAAATATTTGTTCTTCAATTAAGAAGTTTAAGTCTAGAAAATCTTCTGGTCTGGATGATGTTCTCGCATATACGAGAGAAGATCAGAAAGTTTTTAGAATGAGACGCACAACACTACTTTTCGGGTAAATATCATATTTTTTTCCCTACATAATCCCCTCAATATATTTTTAGTCCAACGTTTTTTAAGACCTCAGTATAGTAAGAGCTATCAAAATCTTCCAAATGTTCATCTACAGCATCGATAATTTAATTATTTGATGAGAATTTCTTTCCAGCCAACCACTTCTTGAGGTTCGAAAATAGAAAAAAGTCCGAAATGGCCAAATCTAGCGAGTAGTGTGCATGTTCAATTAACTGGGATCGTAATTCGTGATGTTTCGCCATCGCAATTGCCGACTTGTGGAATGGAGCATTGTCTTGGTAGAACAAGGCTTTTTCGTTTGCCAAATGAGGACTTTTGGCTTTGATTTCTTCTTTCAATCTGTCTAATAACGACGCATAATACATGCATGTGATTGTCCACTGTGTTGCAAGTGTTCAATAAAAATTATTCCTCGGAAATCCCAAAACACGGGAACCATCACCTTTCCAGCTGACGGAATGGTTTTGGTCTTCTTTGGAGTTGGTTCACCGCATACTGTCCATTGCTTTGATTGTATTGTAGTCTCTGGAGTAAAGTGGTGTATACACGTTTCATCTAAGGTTACAAAACGGCTAAACGAATCTACAGGATTACGCTTGAACATGACTGACAGCAAACGCGGCACCCATCTTGCACGGAGCTTTATCATGTACAAATGTTGATGTAAAATATAATGTGCGCGGCCAGATGACATGCATACTACCTCTGCTATCTCTCTCAACTTTAATCGGCGATCATTCAACACAATTTCATGAACTTACTAATGGTTTCTTCATCGGTAGATGTTTTTGGTCTCCCAGAACGCGGAGCATCTTCTATGTTTGTTCGACCACGTTTAAATTCACCAATCCAGTCCGCAACGGTGGCATACGACGGCAAAGACTCACCATAAACTTTGTCTAATTCCGCTTTTATATCTTTAGCATTTAAGCCTTTCAAAAGAACAATGTTTAATGACTGCAAGGAATTAGGTTTTATTCATTATTAAGAAAATGCGCGCACTGTTTACTTTGCTTGGCTATACCGTCTTTATTATATGCACGGTCTATCTAAAATATTTACAGTAGTTATATATTAGATGGGACATTCAAAACACATGACCAGTACGCGCGCGCACCGCCATCTTCTGCTTCCTTCTAGAAATATTCCGATCTTAAGCATGCCATGATTACTTAGTGGAACCACTGAGGCATATTTTTAAAATCTGATCTTTCTTTAGTGAAACAAAAGCTTCATGACAAATTACAAAACCGGTTTCTGTTATATCAGCTATTGTAAAAATATTAGAGCAAATTCTTTACCGCAAAGTATAAAAAATTGTCTTGGAGTTAAGTAAATTTATATTTCACAAATATACATTTCTATTCAATTTTTATTAGTTTCCAAAATATTTGACTGTTTACAAAAATTTCACAAATTCACAACACGTCCACTTTAAACGTTGGTTTTATACAACATTAGAACATGCCCTTAAACCATCCTCCTGTCGTCCTTGTATATTGCATCGACTTCCTGCATGGGGCGACAGCGGATGGTGTACTTTTTAATAAAAACATAAGAAGCATTTTATGAAAAAATGTCATGATAAAAAAAATTTTGAACATGGGAAAATCCTAGGAAAAAATGCACTTTTTGGGAAAGTAAATTAAATTGCCGCAACTACTTTTGTTTAAAAGTAAAAAATGTTTTTTTTAATTAAAATTTTCGGAAATGACTCCCATATTCTTTATTTATTTTCCATTCTTTTTTATAAAAACCATTTTTAATTTAAATTAATAATAACTGTAAAAAATTGTTCAGCAAGAACGGACCACATAGTGGGACTGATGTAGCCTCTTAAGAAGGGCATCACGAAATTTTCTGCCAAAATGTTTAGATAGAATTTTGCCGTAGTTAAATTTTCTCGGAGGTTATCGTCATATTCGCTTCCAAACGACTTATCTTGTTATGCCGAGATTTATGAGATCAGCATTGAATATCCTGCCCACTTTGATCGCCTCCCTAACTGTTTCTTATAATTTTGTAGAAAGTTCAGTTATCTAACCAATAGCAAGCTTTTTTCCCACCCCTGAAATATAAGGTTTTATTTATTATTTTAGTAAATGAATTACTATATTTAGTTACTTTTTGATTTTGTAACGGGGTTTACTAGTACCCTAGAAATAATATCGATTGTTGAGTTTACTAAAAGTGAAAGAGGGAAAAATTTACTAGTTACAGCTAATTATAAATATGCATTTCAAAAAACCCAAGTGGCTGAATGATGGCTCAAAAATTATTAAGTGTAGTGCCTTTATAAAAAGGGTCTTTGGAAACAATTGTTGAAATCCGTGGCAACCACGGTCACGATCCAATAGTGAAAGTGACACGCATTGGTATGCAGTATAATTATAGCATAAGCATTATATAGTTTTTCCAATTTTTGTATAAAAGGAAATTCGGAAAGCAATACTTCTACTCTGTGGCTGTTTTTTTTTTTTGCAAAAAAAAGAAATATTCTGACAACTCGAAATTTTTGCAACACATTTTGGACTTCCGTTTTTACATCCTGCAGAAGTGAGGGATTGTTTCGCCTTTGATATAATGAATCAAAGCCAAGTTGAATTAGTCACCAAATTTTTAGACTATTTATTGGAAAATTATAGAGACAACGATGAATTTATGCCACCTTTCGCACCACACATGCTTGTTAATCATTTCATTCTTTCTTTAATTCATCCTTTTATCGTTTTATAAGTATTTGAAAAAATAGCCAGATGAACAGTTATATTAAACAAAAAAGCTATAACACAGTTAGGCCGATATACGCCAAGGGAGTTGTTAAGAAAATCGAATTCACTGAAAATAAAGTAAATTAGTTTAAATCAAATAAGGTAACTAGATTTGAAGTTGTAAAAGGTGTGTCACGATTTTAAACATAAATAAAAATGTTTTATTTTAATTTAACATCGTTTGAATCCTTCCTCCAGACCATTATCCGTTACCTGGGTCTTCAGGTAAACGATAATGGTCAAATTTAGCTGCAACCGCTTTAGCATTTGGGTAAGCATTTCGTAACGGCTATTAAGCATAAGATAGCACAAGAACAGCATTGATTTTGATAGAATCAAATTTATGAATTTTTTCGGAAAATATTTCTAGAGCAATGAAATATAATCGTCATATTTATGTAATAGGAGGCAAATAGTTATGTATGGGACAACCTTCTCGCATCCATATATGGTGTCGTCGGGTATGCCGCAGGATAGCTGCTTGAGACCACTATTATTTCTGTTATTTATAAATGATTTACCTATCACAATAGATAGTTCCGACTGCTTGTTATACGCCGACGACTGTTACCTATATAGGGAGGTAAACTCACAAGGCGACTTGGAGAAGTTACAGTGGTATCTAGATGACGTTTCGACATTTATATATATGGTGTCTTAACAAAAGATTTACTCTTCAATGTAAATAAATGTGTAGTCATTACAATTAATAGGAAGAAAAATTATGAATTAGATATTAAACATTGCGTAATAGAATAATTAAATGTTTTATAATTATAACAAGTCATATTTATATAAAACAATTATTATGAAATTACTATTTATATATATATGTATATATAAAGTTTTCGAATAAATACATTGAATAGTGTAAAATAATTATAGTAATCTGTTTTTAAAAGAGTATTTTCATCATAACTCTAGCAGTAGATATTGAGCTATATGAATATTTGTATAAATAAATTATACAGCTAAACGAAAACTAGTAGGTATGTCTGATAGCAGTTTTATATTAAAATATTATATTTTTATTAATTTATTTTACATTTACATATTTTATTTTAAATATTTTTAAGCTCTATGAATATAATATCTATGTGGTCATAAATTAAATATATGTAAGCATATATGTAATTTCCATTTATAATTCTAATGTGTTTCTTCATACATAAGTATTAAAACTTCTTTGTTTGTATTCTGCATTAAAATATTTTCTATAATAAATTATAGGACATTAAAATTAATGCTCCAAAAATCATACATTTTCCACTTCCTAAATCTTACATAATGATAATTGTAATTAAGAGAAAAAAAGAGTCTTAATAACCACATATATGTATGTACGATATGTGGAGTATTTATTTTTGGTGCAATAACGATTAGAGATCCCGCCTGCTCTAGCTTGGATGATATTATTCGTCGCACTGAACCAGCTAAATTACACATAATTACGGATTATTATGTAAAAGAGAGATATTAGCAGAAATATATAACAATATTTGGCGTTTTTTATCAGTGTAATGGAGTAACTCTACCGGAGTTAATTAAGGTAATGTTGATATTAAAAAATAGAAAAAAAATCTAATAAATGTTGTAATATGTTCCGCATTCTTTGTGGATTTTTAGAAGTTGCTTATCAAATTGTTTTCTTCTATTCTTTAACTTTCTTATACGTTACAATTGCTAAAAGGTACATTTATAAATATTCTATTTAGAATTTCTTGGAATACGTAATACTAGTAAAAAGTAAGAATTTTAACAAATTCTATCTATACAGATGTGAAGGAAATCTGTCAATTAAAAAAACAGAGGACGATAAATTTTGAATTATATTGTATAACAGCCTAGAAGGATAATATAGTTTGTTAGAATATTGTGCAATATGAATATTTGTGATGTAAATGTAATTAACAATAATGTCTTAGTTTTTTGCAGGGGTAAAACATATGGTATATGATACATATTTTTGAAAACAAATTGTCATATTTTCATTAAAAACGTTAGAGTTTAAAAGCGACCGTATTATGCGTTATCGAGTTATTGAGGAAAATTCAAATCGGCAAATATTAGTGTTTTTTAAAATATATCAAATTTGTCCGAATAAATTTAAAATGAGATTTGTAGCGAGCATTGAATTCTGCAAAACATACGCCATTTATACGTTGCTCTATCTTTTCTAATAACCGATATACCAATGGTGAGCATCGAAGTGTGGACACATTGTATATATAATATATAATAAATCGGCCACAGCGCCACCTATGCCATCCTAGCATAGCTATGAACTATCGTCCCGACCAAACAAATATATTGTGTGATTATGACCTAAGTTGGTCAAGTTCTTAAGAAGTTACAGGGTCACTTACAGACACACCAACTAGCTATTATATATATATATATATATATTGAACTGGTGTCGATTATGTGACAACACCAGTCAAATACCCACAAACACATACAGTCACCCTTTAAAACCCCTTGAATACAGGCAACCATATATACATCGGCGATGCATTATGTTTGGACCCTTGTATAAGAGTACAGGTAAAAAATTCCTAAAAATTAATACAGATTTTACTAACAAATCTAGTAAATTCTGAGAAACCATCAAATTTTAAATATTAGAAAGAAATTCACCCCCAAATTTAGAAAACCAAACCAATGACTACTCTTTTCAGGAACCCCAACTGAAACCCCCGTATTAAATACTTAAAATTGGATTTAAATACCTGATTAGTTTAAAATACACGTTAGTCTTATTTTTATACTTATATTTAGCAAATTTCCACAATACAACAATAATTAGTTAAATATTATATAGGCAAAGTAATTATATAAAATGAATCTGACAGCCATTACAAATGGACAATTTTAAATTACAAATTTCAACATTTATTACCACACTATGAGCATATAAATGAGTACCATTTTATAGTGTGATTTCTCAAGAGTAGATTGTCACAAAAAGTTACAGGTTCAAGGTTAAAGCAAGGTTGATAGTATCGAAAGCATCATCTCAAACTTTGGCAAAAGTATTGCACATGCATGACAAATTGTTATCTAAAAATGCATAGCTTAAAACTAAAATAAACTAATGGTGAACATAAAAAACATTTAAACCATAAACTAGTTTACAAGTTACAAGCATGGTAACAAACAATAAAACTCTTAGATGCGCACATTTAAGTTAAGCATCATTTTAATTTTCAAATTTCGACGCGCCATTTTGACAAAGGCATATTTAATTCCAAACATTTCCTATAAGTAATCAAAGTAATTATAAATTCACTCTAGCAGTTACAAAGTCTAGCAAGACGCTTTTATGTTGGAATATTTTTCAATGTCATATTTACTAGTTGAGTACAGATATTTAAATAAGCATTTTGAATAATTTGACAGTTGTCAACATAGGTGAAAGAAAAGTTTTATAATATTAATTACAAGCTATGTAGATAATTTAAAAAAGGTGGTATAGATTAAGAAAAGGTCATAGTTTCATGTTATAACAGTAATTCGTAAATAAATTAAAAGACCATTCAGTTATTACACTTCAAAAACTAACCACACTAATTTTTTGTATAAAGAAAGATTTTAAAAAGGATTAAAAGATGAAAAAACATTGTATGTATTTATAAGTTTAATTTGTAAAGGTAAAGTTCTACTAAAAAGACATTTTAAGCCAAAATTCTGATATTTAAATTTATTTTAGTAGCGTCAATGACGTCATCAAAAAAATGACAGTCGAAATGCTAAATTTGCCCTTTAATTTTTAAAAAATGTGTTTTTCTAAAAGAAAACGAATTAAAGTAATTTTATTGTACCGATTGAAAGACGAATTAATTTAACTAAGATAAAACATGATTCCACAAATATTCAAAAATAAACTTGCCCGTAAAAAGACTTTGTAAAATTCTACCGTATAAAATTTCCATGGTTACGACGTCCACAACAGAGATTGATATAAAAAGGCACATCGGACGAGAAGCAGGGATTCATTCATTCGATTGATTTTTTTTGTGAGCAGTCATTAAGTGTTAGGCGATTTATTTTATTTGTGATCATCCATTGAGTTGATAGACGCGTCAATTTTCATTATCGATCCATATTGATATCCAGTCGCTGTCAAAGTTGATACATCCAAACAAGCCTTAAAGTGTCTGCTGAATCATTTCCACTTACGAGTCAGAAGGTTATCCATTGAAGAAGTCGACCTTAAACCGTGCCGAACTAGGTCAAGGACACACACACCGTACGCCGATGTATGACAGCTGGGACCACCGTAGACACTAGGACACGAGCTGCCTCTACAGAGAATCACATCCCAGAGGAACAAGTACCTGCCCTTAAACAAGACAAGGAATTAGTACACAGAAGGTACCAAGTCTGTTATTAGTTAAAGCACCTGTTTCTTGACACAAATGTGGGTCAAATCTAAATCTATGTCACATTTATGTAACGTCTTTTAATTCGATCTTTTCTATAAATTAATAAAATTCAAATCTTGTTACATAGCTTATATAAACACTAGGAAAATCAATTTAAAATTTCAAACAATAAAATGCTTATTTAAAAAAAAAATATCAGAATATACTTACAGTTAAATTTAATCCTATCTTATTGTCATGCAGCCCAGTTTAATAGTTGGTTCCTAAGGGCCAAACGCGTATATTTTGCCTTGATTTCAATATATCAAATTTGTAGAACTTCTGCCTAATTAACTGCTGTTCTTGTACACAACAAAAGTGTATTGTTTAACATAAAGATTTTATGGATATTGTTGTATTGTCGTAGAATTTCATAGTTATGTTTTAAATAAATTCATATCGGTTGTTTTCATGTATAAAGTGTTTGTTTTCATCACTGTTAAAACTCATTCTTCAATCATAAGAGGTACACATATTCTGTTGGAGCTCCAGCATTAGAGCTGTCTCTCCAAATTGACTTTATAGGTTAGTTTCTTCAAGATCGTCACCCGACAACTGGAAGGTATGGTATCCCGGACTAAGGTAAATCAAATTTCGAACCTCCATAACGCCCTGTAGATAACACCCTTAGAGTCACTTAGATATCACCCACTTAGATAATCACATAACTTTTAAAATTCTTTTTTTGATTACGTCAATATACACACGTACATAGTAGTTATAGCGATTTCGCGCGAAATTCAGTGTTTGTTCCACCTCTTGGATTAAAGTCGATCCCGATCTTGCGCAGTCATACGTTGAATGCCGCGAAATTTTTGAATTACTAATAACTTTGTATCTATCTATTAGAATAATTTTTGAAATACTAAATGATACATAAACTAAATAGATAATTTCTCTCCGTTGTCATAGAATGCAACCCCCTTTAGCTAGCCGGCCATATTATAATTGAAAGGTTAATAGTTCAGTATATTATTGTGTTTAGCAGTTTTTGTTTTAGGATAAAGTAAATTAAGCGCTCTAAGTCTCATTAGCTCTCCATTCATTATTATATCTTAGGGCCGTATAAGCATACAGTACCCCCATTACATTTTGGCGCACCAACGATTTGGGGCCGATTATTAAACTTTAGCCGGATACTTACTGTATTTTTCAGCTATTCCAGAAGACTAGAAGATCACCAGAAGCAGAGGATTCTTATAAATTAAAAAAAAAAATTGTACAATAAAAATATAAAAAGCAACATGTGTTTTTAATTTTTCTTTATTTATTATATATGTGTACTTCTATAAAGTGATGGTAAACAAACAAACACTGACAAAAGTAAAATCATTTATTTGTCTTTATTAAAAATAGCAGAATCAAATACAGGTATTATTATTATTCAAATAGTAGGTACAATACATTATACAAGGGTCTTATCATAAAGTACTATCAAATTTTTATTATTATTGTGTGTATTTGTAAAAATATAAAACCTGCAAAATGAATACAAGATCCAGAAGCGTCTCAAATGTCCACCAGGAATCATCCAGCGAAAGCGAAGACAAACTCGATTTGATATTAATAAGTCTACAAGAATATAATAAGGATATACGGGAATGGAGAGAAAGTCTCGAGACGAATAGAAAACGAGATAGGGAGGAAAACAAACAAGAAAAGAAAATCTATAGGGAAACAAAGGAGGAAAATAGAGAAGAAAATAAGAGGGTAGAAAATATAGTTGAGAAAAAAGATAAAGATGAAGATATAACTGTACCAGAAGAAACAAAAATAGACGTGCAAAAATGCGAAGAGAAAGAAAATAAGCCAGATCAAGGTGATAACACCCAAATTACAGCGACATCCACAGAACAAGGAACTGGGTCGAAGTCAGAAAAGAACGACCTGTACAAACAGATCCTGTTGATGTTCGAGGAATTTGTAGAACGCCAGTCACGAATAATGAAGGGAGAAAAATTAGAAAGAAAACCGATGTGGGAGGAAGTACTAAACAGAAATGACAGTAGCGATAATAAAGCAGCTGAAGAATCAGTATTCATAAAAACAGTAGGGAAACCAGAGCATGAGGACAAAATAGAGAAACAGGAGTTACCTGCCGAACCAAAAAGAATACATACTGCACCAATAGAAACAGTATCCGTAGAAATAATTAAAGAAAAGGAAAAGGAAGAAATAACAGTAGAGATACAAACGGGGGAAAACAACGAACAACAGACAACCGAAGAAAAGGCATTAGAAAATTTTGAGAAAGATGTACCAGTGTTCGCAGAAATCAAGGAAACCGCCGCAGTGATATATACACAAACAAAAACAAAATATATGGACTCTAGCAGGAGAATTTTGAGAACGCACTTGGACGCGCTTCTAACAGAAGAGGAAGAGGACAGATATTTTTGGTTCTACACCTCAAGAAAGTCAACAGGTACGTTTACAGGTGCCGAAAAATATACAAATTCTTGGAAACAGCAGGTACTTATCACACAAATGGGTAAAATCAACAAGACATACAAAGGAGTTACCACATTGAGGGGCATTGATACAAACACATGGGCAGACATGCGAAGTAAGTTAATTCACACACACATAGCAAATTCAAACACACATACATACAATTTAACAAACTTGAACGTACACACACAAACGTTAATAACACTCATACATTACACATGCGAAATGCACAACAATTTAAAAACTCTAAAGGGAATTCAAATAGCAGGTATGAAGGAAATCAGGTAACACTTCGCCACTTCGCGAATACACACACACATTCAGGTAATCGACCATATAGGGAAATCACAATACAAAACACTTACACCGATGACATCCTTCGGGACAAAGAAAACATCATCGACTTTCGCCTCAAGATTTTAAACAAATAGACACACATATTATAAATATATCGGAGCAAGGCGGAGAACTAGAAGGCGATCTCCGATGGGAATTTGCGATCCTACTCCTACCTTAGCTAACAACAAGATACAAAGCCTCCACACATAACCCTAAAATATAACGGAGCAAGGCGAAGGGATATACAGGCGACCTTCGATGGGATAGCGACCCCACTCCTACCTGAGCAACACAAAGTATCAAAAGCCTATTAACACCAAGAATCATAGCCTAAATATATTGGAGCAAGGCGAAGGGACATTGTAGGCGACCTTCGATGGGATAGCGACCCCACTCCTACCTGAGCAACACCATGAAACAAAGCCTAAATACATCGGAGCGATACCAAGAAATTAAAGGCCTATCCACCCCACATAACATTGTAGGGGCACCACGAGTCCCGACACCCCAGGAGTCATTTGGTCGAGCCCAAACCAAAAGGAGCCAGGAATCTAAACAAAATGCGCCACATCGGACGAACCCAACCCGAGGAGAGCGGAATCATCCCACAACCAATACAGACGAGCCCAATCTGTATATCCAAAGAAGTAAATACACCCGGAATTCTACATTATAAGAGTTTGCATATAGAAAATAAGAAGTTCATCCATAAATAAGTTTAAGACACATAGTAAATAATTGTTAGTTTTTCCCATTCCTATATCAAGCAAGTAGCAACGCATAAGGAGGTAATATAAGTTGAAAAATGTCTGGAACACTTCAGTCAGAATAAAGAAAAGGTACAAATACACAGCAAGATGATGCAAACATGTTATGGAAGAGGAATAAGAAACACTAGGAAGAACAAATCTTTGAAAGAAAACTTACAACAAAGCGTATGGAACCACTACCATTAGAAGAAAGTAAAATTACACAACTGCCTTTATATAAAATACAAAAATAAGGTTACAAGTCAAAAATTCAATCAAGAAACATATGTACAAACAGAACAAAAAGGATTCAAGAAGAATTGACCAAAATATGAAGGAAAAGAAAATATTTAAATATAAAGAAAGGGCCTAAGAATTAAAATATACCATGGAGCGAATATAACGCTTTATAAATAAAGAATTGAATCCATGAAGAAACCCATGAAAAGATATGGTATCGTGGAAGAAAAATAGATATAATTAGAATTTACCTCATAAGTAAAACCATGAGAAGATATGGTATTATGGGAAGACAAAAGGTGATGTACAACCTAAAATGGGTACATCAGCACGAAAAAGTGCAATATTAATTGAAAATATGTTCCGCAAATAGGAAGATGAATGCATGACAAGATGTCAAATATAATAGGTAACAAGAATAATTATTTGAAGCAACAAAGTTAATTTAAGTGTAAATACACTCGAGGTATATTAAAATAGGCCACTATTATCACAGTATAGAATTTGAATCCGAGACACTATAGGTAAAAGAAGCATAGAAACAAAAGGAAGCATAATTGGTACATAATAAAACTTTATAAAGGCGACATCCATAGAAAAATTCAAGAAGGAAAACATACGCGCACATACAAAGATGAACTAGTGTTCATATTTATCGATAAAAATATAGTTACACAAATACATAACATATACATAGCATCTTACACTAATACCCATATACAGGGACAAGTCATTAAATAAATATTGTTAAAAATTCAATTTTGTTAGGAAAATTTCCATACACACATACGACTTATATTACAGACATATGACAAAACTACAAATATAAAAACTCAGATAATTAAGCCCTTAGTATAATCCAAAATAAAGATATCAGTTTGTTAAAGAAAAATTTTGTCACTTAAAATATATAAGTTAGTTAATTATTACAATTACATTATAAGGTTTATTTATAACGAACGCATTTTTTTATATACATAAAAAACTACCTTCGTTAAGGGGCAAGTTGAACTGGTGTCGATTATGTGACAACACCAGTCAAATACCCACAAACACATACAGTCACCCTTTAAAACCCCTTGAATACAGGCAACCATATATACATCGGCGATGCATTATGTTTGGACCCTTGTATAAGAGTACAGGTAAAAAATTCCTAAAAATTAATACAGATTTTACTAACAAATCTAGTAAATTCTGAGAAACCATCAAATTTTAAATATTAGAAAGAAATTCACCCCCAAATTTAGAAAACCAAACCAATGACTACTCTTTTCAGGAACCCCAACTGAAACCCCCGTATTAAATACTTAAAATTGGATTTAAATACCTGATTAGTTTAAAATACACATTAGTCTTATTTTTATACTTATATTTAGCAAATTTCCACAATACAACAATAATTAGTTAAATGTTATATAGGCAAAGTAATTATATAAAATGAATCTGACAGCCATTACAAATGGACAATTTTAAATTACAAATTTCAACATTTATTACCACACTATGAGCATATAAATGAGTACCATTTTATAGTGTGATTTCTCAAGAGTAGATTGTCACAAAAAGTTACAGGTTCAAGGTTAAAGCAAGGTTGATAGTATCGAAAGCATCATCTCAAACTTTGGCAAAAGTATTGCACATGCATGACAAATTGTTATCTAAAAATGCATAGCTTAAAACTAAAATAAACTAATGGTGAACATAAAAAACATTTAAACCATAAACTAGTTTACAAGTTACAAGCATGGTAACAAACAATAAAACTCTTAGATGCGCACATTTAAGTTAAGCATCATTTTAATTTTCAAATTTCGACGCGCCATTTTGACAAAGGCATATTTAATTCCAAACATTTCCTATAAGTAATCAAAGTAATTATAAATTCACTCTAGCAGTTACAAAGTCTAGCAAGACGCTTTTATGTTGGAATATTTTTCAATGTCATATTTACTAGTTGAGTACAGATATTTAAATAAGCATTTTGAATAATTTGACAGTTGTCAACATAGGTGAAAGAAAAGTTTTATAATATTAATTACAAGCTATGTAGATAATTTAAAAAAGGTGGTATAGATTAAGAAAAGGTCATAGTTTCATGTTATAACAGTAATTCGTAAATAAATTAAAAGACCATTCAGTTATTACACTTCAAAAACTAACCACACTAATTTTTTGTATAAAGAAAGATTTTAAAAAGGATTAAAAGATGAAAAAACATTGTATGTATTTATAAGTTTAATTTGTAAAGGTAAAGTTCTACTAAAAAGACATTTTAAGCCAAAATTCTGATATTTAAATTTATTTTAGTAGCGTCAATGACGTCATCAAAAAAATGACAGTCGAAATGCTAAATTTGCCCTTTAATTTTTAAAAAATGTGTTTTTCTAAAAGAAAACGAATTAAAGTAATTTTATTGTACCGATTGAAAGACGAATTAATTTAACTAAGATAGAACATGATTCCACAAATATTCAAAAATAAACTTGCCCGTAAAAAGACTTTGTAAAATTCTACCGTATAAAATTTCCATGGTTACGACGTCCACAACAGAGATTGATATAAAAAGGCACATCGGACGAGAAGCAGGGATTCATTCATTCGATTGATTTTTTTTGTGAGCAGTCATTAACGGGCCATTCACGTCGATTCATTTTTTTGCGATCATGCAATCATCAGTCGATTAAGTGTTAGGCGATTTATTTTATTTGTGATCATCCATTGAGTTGATAGACGCGTCAATTTTCATTATCGATCCATATTGATATCCAGTCGCTGTCAAAGTTGATACATCCAAACAAGCCTTAAAGTGTCTGCTGAATCATTTCCACTTACGAGTCAGAAGGTTATCCATTGAAGAAGTCGACCTTAAACCGTGCCGAACTAGGTCAAGGACACACACACCGTACGCCGATGTATGACAGCTGGGACCACCGTAGACACTAGGACACGAGCTGCCTCTACAGAGAATCACATCCCAGAGGAACAAGTACCTGCCCTTAAACAAGACAAGGAATTAGTACACAGAAGGTACCAAGTCTGTTATTAGTTAATGCACCTGTTTCTTGACACAAATGTGGGTCAAATCTAAATCTATGTCACATTTATGTAACGTCTTTTAATTCGATCTTTTCTATAAATTAATAAAATTCAAATCTTGTTACATAGCTTATATAAACACTAGGAAAATCAATTTAAAATTTCAAACAATAAAATGCTTATTTAAAAAAAAATATCAGAATATACTTACAGTTAAATTTAATCCTATCTTATTGTCATGCAGCCCAGTTTAATAGTTGGTTCCTAAGGGCCAAACGCGTATATTTTGCCTTGATTTCAATATATCAAATTTGTAGAACTTCTGCCTAATTAACTGCTGTTCTTGTACACAACAAAAGTGTATTGTTTAACATAAAGATTTTATGGATATTGTTGTATTGTCGTAGAATTTCATAGTTATGTTTTAAATAAATTCATATCGGTTGTTTTCATGTATAAAGTGTTTGTTTTCATCACTGTTAAAACTCATTCTTCAATCATAAGAGGTACACATATTCTGTTGGAGCTCCAGCATTAGAGCTGTCTCTCCAAATTGACTTTATAGGTTAGTTTCTTCAAGATCGTCACCCGACAACTGGAAGGTATGGTATCCCGGACTAAGGTAAATCAAATTTCGAACCTCCATAACGCCCTGTAGATAACACCCTTAAAGTCACTTAGATATCACCCACTTAGATAATCACATAACTTTTAAAATTCTTTTTTTGATTACGTCAATATACACACGTACATAGTAGTTATAGCGATTTCGCGCGAAATTCAGTGTTTGTTCCACCTCTTGGATTAAAGTCGATCCCGATCTTGCGCAGTCATACGTTGAATGCCGCGAAATTTTTGAATTACTAATAACTTTGTATCTATCTATTAGAATAATTTTTGAAATACTAAATGATACATAAACTAAATAGATAATTTCTCTCCGTTGTCATAGAATGCAACCCCCTTTAGCTAGCCGGCCATATTATAATTGAAAGGTTAATAGTTCAGTATATTATTGTGTTTAGCAGTTTTTGTTTTAGGATAAAGTAAATTAAGCGCTCTAAGTCTCATTAGCTCTCCATTCATTATTATATCTTAGGGCCGTATAAGCATACAGTACCCCCATTACAATATATATATTTATTATTAATTTATATAAATGTCCCACGTTCGGGAGACCAAATGAACAAGTATGTTAACTGGGATATAATTTAATATCCCCGTAGTAACACGTTGGGCTAGTTAAATGAACTAATGTTTGAGTGTTGAAATATTTTTTAAATACCTACTCTTTATTATAAATGCCCTACTGTTTTAAATAATCCTCTGGCTAAGCTCAAATAAAACATATCATAATATTTTTCTCTTTTCTTAAATTTCATAAACTGGCGGGACTATACTTTAAATAAACTATACCTGTATATTATAAATGTGGGAGGGGTTATTGACATACAATGTCATCGATTTCTAACCTTATTTGTAAGTCGTTTACAACTGATTCGTTTTACAAAATTCTTTAAATAATACGGCTTTAAATCTCAATGCAAAGTTCTATGTGGGTCCGCTGTATCTGGTTATTTGCTGGTAGATATGATTACAACTAAACATGTAAGTATTTCTAATCTTATATGTTTTTTTTCAAATGACATTAATTTTATATTTGTTTGCTTTTAGGGTTATGTAACTTTCATTACCAGATAATCCATTAAAGAATAAAAATAAATAGTACTTCTAAGTAATGAAAAACAACAATCTCAAAACAAATAATGTATATTAATTGTGCTCAATAATGCAACAATAATAAAACAAATACTTTTAAAATTGTCTAACAACGATGAAAATATCGTTATTATTCTCAAAAAGGTATTTTCTTTATATAAAATTTTATAATACGTATTTTAATTCGGTGAATCCTAAATGATTTTGCATATAGTTTTAAATATGAATTTTAAATTGATACGACTAAGCTCGTAAGACAAATCTGTTATTTTGTTAATAAATAAATATCTTATACAACCTTGAGTTTGATACAATATGAAGTTTCACACGATTTGTCCAATTGACCATCCTTTATGTGTTTTATAGATTGTTCGAACCTCGATAGAACCTATATCCTTGACAAGGATTCTTGTTCCGGAGTGTTACACCTTCCTGCGTGCTTACAATTGATGAATGTTTCCAAAACTGCCAGCTACTAATTCTTGTGTATCTTGGATATTGAAAATATGTCTGTTCCTAAAAATAAAAACACTTCCTCGAGATGTTATGGATTTCTGGATCTGGATTATAATCTGCAACACATCTACTGGTTAATCTTGAACTATTCTCGGATACACGTCCTGGTTTATGAATATCTGCACGTCGAATGGATAAACATGTAATATTCTAAGATCCTTGACCTGGATTATGAATTTCTGCACATCGAATGGTTAAATTTGGAATGTTCTCGGATTTTCGACCTGGATTATAAATTCCTGTACATTAATTGGTTAAACTTGCAAAATCCTCAAATTCTCGTCCTAGATTATAAATTTCTTCACATCAATTGGTTAATCTTGAAATATCCTCAGACTCTTAAACGGGTTTTGATCCGGATTTTATTAATATGCGGTAAGTTATTTATTTTTGAAATTCCTCTTAATAATGAAAACTTATCAGAATCTCTTTAAAAGTTTATAATAATACTCAATAACCTTTTAAACACTTTTCTAACACACAGATATCTTAATTTGTGTTAATTTTGATGGAAAATTCTTTCTCATCAAAATTATACGTCTGTACACAAATTTTTCTAGAAAAATTCTGCTTGTTATTTTTTAAACAAATTGCCTTGGCGACCTTATTGCTTATTTTTGAATTCTCCAATGAGATATCTACACCTACCTTTTAAAAATCAACATGTATCTTTACTATAAGCAAGTAATAACAAAAAACACACTTGGTATTGTTTCACAAATAAATATAATTAAATACTCGATGTACATTTCGCCTTGCGGCATCGTCAGGAGTTCTCGAGAAACTAAAGTAAAATTTAATATACTGTAACTACCTACTTCTATTAAAAATGTAAATAAAAATGTACAAAAATAGAAAATTATGAAAAGGTCATGGCTTATCTGGAAAGACCGTTTTTACAAGGCTAGGGTTTATTAGCGGAGAATTTATGAGTTCTGTTTGTTCATTAAGAACATTGCCTGGTTGTAAAAGTAAACTTTCTTTTATAAAATAACCTTCTAGAACATCCATTTTTTTACTTTTATTTAAACTATACAGTACTTCTAAATTGTCTATTGAAAATTGATGTCCCGTGTCTAAAACATGGTTAGCTACACTTGAATTTTCATAATTTAATTTAACGGCTCGCATGTGTTCTGAGAATCTTAATTTGAAATTTAGCCCTGTTTGACCTATATAAAATTTACTACAATCACTACAATTAATTCTGTAAATTCATGATTTGTTTAGTTTAGGATTCGCTGTTTTTTATTCGTTAACTGACTTTTTAAAGTGTTATTATTATAGAAGGCTATTTTAAAATCCAGTTTCTTTAAAACATTACTAATTTACATACTTATACTACCTAAATATGGAATTTTAACCCATTGTTTTAATGTCAAGTCCTGGGACGGGGGAAATGCTGATTTTAATGTAATTGATTTGTTCATTCTATTGACTAATTTATCTATTAGAGATTAGTTATAACCATTATTTTGTGCAATTATTTTAATAGTTTTTAATTCTTTATTAAAGTTAAATGTGTTCATCGGTACTTTCAATAGTCTATAAATCATTGAATTAAACGCAGCATGTTTGACGTTAGTGGGATGATTGGAGGTATTTGGTATCAATGTATCGCAAAAGGTAGGTTTTCTAAAAATACTGTAATCTAACTTGTTGTTACTAATCTGGATTTTTAAATCAAGGAAATTTAAAGATCGATCAGGTGCTTCTTTCTCTATAGTGAATTGAATATTATTATTAATTTTATTAAGTTGTACTAAAAAGTTATCTAGCTGTCTATCTGAACCTGACCACAAACAGAGAATATCATCCACATATCTAAACCATGCTGATACCGGTGACGTATTTGTCCTGTATTTATCAAACAAGTTATCTTCGAAATGGTCCATGAAAATGTCTGCTAGTAATGGTGACAAGGGGGAACCCATCGAAAGGCCACTGTTCTGTTTATAAAAGTTGTCACCAAACTGGAAATAATTTTGTTCCAAACATAAATTCAGCATTTTGTTATTACTTGCTTATATTTCGACATGTTTCACCAAGAGATTTCCATCACTTCATTTAATTATTTGTATCTTTACTATTTACTTTTTGAATATTTATCCATCAAATTTTATATTACACACATTATTTATTCTTTTTCTATTTTAAAAAACCTTCTTTTAATGCATTTTTCAACATTTACATACTATTTAAAAATACCTATCACAGGAACTGTCAAAATTAACTGTCACTTCCACCTGTTCAAATAACTGCGGGAATCTTAATTTAAATTTGTTTGTACTCAAAATCAATTGGTTTTGTCTATTGTACTTGACATATCATCGTAAATTAAATAATTTTGTACAAAAAACACAATACATAATATTTTGTAACAATACTTATATTATTCCATTTCTTTTCTAACAGATTTTACAAATATGACATAGAAGAAAGAAAACCTTATTGTTCCACGACTATACCGGATGAACCAAGGAATCTCAACAAATATTAATCAGTATAATAAATACACAAAAACACTAAAACACCTTCACCACACTAAAGCACAAAAATGGCTAAATACGTATTTCAACAACTAAGTTGTCATCATCAGTAGCACTGATTAAAAATCGCGCTGTCTACACACCGTAACGTACAGAACAACACTCAACTGATTAAAAATCGCGTTGTCTACACACCGTAGCGTACAGAACAACACTACTTAGTTGTTGAAATACGTATTTAGCCATTTTTGTGCTTTAGTGTGGTGAAGGTGTTTTAGTGTTTTTGTGTAGTTTCAAGCCACAGACTCCAAGTTTAGTTTCTTAGTATAATAAATTACTATTTAGATAATAAATTTCACACGAACACTAAATTCATTATTTTAAGAATCTAAACATTATCTGTTTCAAATAATTTAACCATTTATAAATATGGCATGGTTATTTAAACCATGTCAATATATCTAAATTGATCAATGAAAGAAGAGATTCTTAGTATGATTGTTGATTGTCCGGAATTAAGTACAAGGCTAATTGCTAACACACTAAACACTAAACGATTGCAATAAACTAATTTGGAAAATTTTAAAGAATCACCATATTCAACGAGTCCAGGCACTTTTGCCGCAAGATTTTCCCCATCGAGTACACTTTTATCAATCGAGTCTTCAAATGATTACCCAAAATGCTCAATATTTAGAAAACGTATTATTCAGTGACGAATCCAACTTTTCAAGACAAGGGATTACACATTTTCATAACAACCATCTATGGGCCGAAGATAACCCACATGCAATTCAAAAACGTCAGTGCCAATATGATTTTTCTCTTAACGTGTTGGTCGGAATTATTGGCGAAAATGTTATTGGTCCGTATTTTCTACCGTTGAGGCTAAGTAGTGCATTGTATACAAATTTGCTCCATGAGCAGCTTCCCATTTTACTTGAAAATGTTCTACTAGCTATTCGACCACGATTGTGGTTTATGCACGATGGTGCGCCTGCCCATTTTAGCAAAACTGCTCGTCATTACTTGGACGACGTGTATCCAAATCGTTGGATAGGCCGAGCAGGACCTCAACCATGGCCTCCCAGATCCCCAGACTTAAACCCCTTTGACTTTTGCTCCTCAGGTCACCTTAAGTCCTTGATTTTATACGTCCCTCATTGAATGTGTAAATGATTTAAGGAATCGCATCATTGCAGGCTGCGAGACAATCCGAAACACACCCGAAATATTTCAACGTTTGCGCCAATCTATGAGACGAAGACTTGATTCCTGTCTAATGGTTGGAGGGAGGTGGTCATTTCGAGCAGTTTTTATAACTGTGTTCGGTTTGATATTGTTGTCTTTTTCTTTTTTGTAATACACATAATTTAGGTTGTTTGTATTTTTTATTTTATATTTTATTAAAACATAACATTGTACTGGTACATGCCTACATTAAAAATCAAAAGGCGGAATAATTATAAAATACTACGATTAAAGTAATAATTTGTGCAAAGAAAAGGTGACATCCACCTACTAGATTTTTTCGATTTCATTCACAGAAGATACGTCCATGCACGATATTGTATTTTATATTTTTATTAAGGAACTATTCTTTTACGGAAAAAACACAAGGGTTAAAAAAGGTTAGCAATAAATCATTCTTTTCAACGGATATTTTTAAATCAAGACAGTTTATTTTGTTAAAAAGGTCTGGTAAAAAAAGGGGTTGCATGTTTCATCCCTCTAAAAGATCACAACAAAATTAAAAAAATATTCATAGGTAGCTTTTTATTGGTAAAATACGCCTACAAAATGCCTTTTCTTTAACTCTCCAGCAGTTTTAAGAGAGAAAAAAAACAGTTTTTTATCTCATTTTTGGAAGCGTGTAACTTTTCAAGGACAAGCCTAAGCGCTTTTGTTTACATGAAAGAACCCCTTTAATTTTTGACAAGGAATCACCCTCTGAAAACTTTGGCACTTATTAGAAAACATCCTGTATATCATTTCTAGAAATTCCCTGATAGTCTTTCTATTTTCAGATCTCGGAATCTAACACCCTCTAAATTCAGTGAGTGGTCTTCATCGCGCATGTGCTTAGCCAGTGCAAATCTACTTTTTTTTTCGTCTTAATGTCACTTTAATTCTGTTTCATCTTTCAAATTCGAAACGAAATTTTTGATCTTGTTTTTACTATAATATCCGAATCTCATGTTGTCAGTTTTCTAAAAATTGCGAAATAAACTTTACTTTTACATACCTACCTACAACGGCAAAGACGATGTTTTTTGTAGTTCGTTTTATGTAATTCGCCTGAATTTTCTTTCTGAAACCTTTTCCAAGACCATAACGAACAAAACAAAAGAAAGATTTACACATGTCCATCGTTCGAGACAATTACGAACATTTTCAAAAAAAAAAAATAACCAAAGCGTCTTTCTCAAGTTATGTGCTTACCAACAAACAGCATTTAATTTTTATTTATATAGATTTATGGACCAACGGGTTCCTTCAAAATTTTCAAACTGCATTATTAGAAATAATTACTTCTATTATTGAGTTAAATAAGTTTTAACGAAAATAAATACAATTAATGCAAGTACGCACAGTCGGGCTATATATTTTTTCAACACAGCAACATCAGACTTCCTTCGTTTTCTTCTCACCTATGTCCCTATATAATTACATTATTAATTAATTTCACAATTTCTAGGACTCAATCCAGCTGTAACTTGTTATATTGTATTAAACAAAAAATTCTTAAACGAAAGCATTATGTCGTTAAGCAAATCCATTAGCATGAACCGTATGATCAGGAAGTACATAACTAGAACACTACCTTTTAATAATAATTTTGTCGATTATCATCACTGAAAAGTGCAGGCCGTTTCTTTCCGCTGTAACTTAGATGTATCATACGGACAATGCAAAGTGTAACTGACTATCTCGATCGCAATCAAATCAAACCACAACAAAGAAAGGTATTTATCAGGAAGACTGCATTATTGAAAAGTGAGATTGTTACACATCAATTGTCGCAAGATTAAGAAACGAAATAGTAATAATAAACTGTGCAATGTAAGCAGGTGTCAGAGCTTATATTATTACGTATTAGCTCTTGTATTTATTGTAGTAATGACGTGTTTATTTTAGTTTATCGTTTTTTACAGTTTAATTTTCTAATTATATATAGTCTCTGCAATTTATATTTTATGGAAACCAATAAAGAACTAATTTGATTTTAACTAGGTAAAATCTTAAATGATGTTAGGAAACTGCAAATTGCAAAGTATTTAGTTTGTAGAAGATAGTAAATTGCGCTTGCGAGATTGCTAATTGTTTTATTATAGCAATTTCCTGCGCTCCTTGTAAATTTCAGCGGTATATTTGTGTTAAGGACTTAAGCATCTTTTATTTATTTTATTGTTATCTTTTAAATATTAATGTTTCCTTTTGTTTTTATGCATTGTTATACTTTTAGTAAAATATGTTTTATTTAACCACTTTTAATTATATAATGGTATTTCATATATTTTGTGCTTGTAGATCTAACGATTATTTTGAGAATACATATACGGAGCGCCCCCAATGCGCATGCTGTCTCAGCGGCCGAGTTCGTTGCCGGCCGGCCCTGCTAGACAATTTATATGTAGCGAGGCGATTCGAGACCTCCCTTGTATGCGTACGAATTACGGTGTAGGATATCTGCGCTTACATAAGTGGTCAACAGCTCCTCAATGTTCATATGTATATATATATATATTAGAATTATTTATTATATATATATACAGAGAGATCAAAAAAGGTTAACCGTGCCGCTTCATAGTCATGTTGTAATTGCCACATATATCATATTCTGAATTGTAATGCGTCCGTGCGACATCTATAATTTTACGTATGGACTACTTTCGAGAAATGTTAAATTTACTAGTTTTAATAACTTATGAAGTACATTCCATAATTGAAAATATCTTTATTAGAAATAGTTTAATACAAAGATCGATATTACATATAAAATTACATATTTAGAAATATTATGACATATGTACAAAATAAGATCTTTCATTTTGTATACACACGTTAAAAGGTCTTTCTAGAGAATTGAAAGCATTTTGAATTACACTATTAACAGCAATTGTAATAGCATATTGTAGTTCTGGTAATGTATGTAGTGGAGTACTACAGTGCTCTTTAAATACCCAAAAACGAAAAAAATCAATGGAGTGAAATCTGGTGATCTAGCAGGACATCTATTTCTGCTGAATTTCCACTCCTCGTCTGAGAAAAATATGATGTTCAACAAATTATCATCCGCAAGTTTATTATTAAACCACATTCAAAATTGTATGGGTTTCTCAAAGTTTGTTGGAAACAATTTCTATTCTACTGATACTTTATATGGATGTAAGTGTAGTTTTTTAGTAGCTTTATGGCATGTTCCATAAGATAGTCCTATATGATGTAAAGGAACTCGTAAATGCCCACGTTGCGGAACCATAATGTAAAAGAACTGGCATATGAAATTAAATTAATAATAATATAGAATTATGCCCCACGATGCTGTGCTCTATAATGTAAAGGAACACCCTTACGAAATTAAATGGATAATAAATGTAATGTAAATGAACTAGTGAAAGCCCCAAAAGTTGGAAGCCATATTGAAAAAGAATAACTACATAAAATAAATTGATTTAGTAAGATTTATTCACATCATCCATTCTCAAAATATGTGACAACATCGGCTTGAAATAACAACTTAGGTTAGATACGTTTCACATATATCTATGTGTATACACTACTACGACAAGAATAGATAAAATTATAGTATCGATAACAATTTGGAGACGCTGTTACTTTATTATATTTATAGAATTTATTAAATATATTTATCTCTTCTAGATAAATATATTTATTTGTTTCGTCTCTACTTGAGGACGAATTATTATATTTAGTTATTTATTTTATTGAGACATTTACATACAACAATTTCTAAATACCTTATTTTATCACTTCTTTCTTCTTTCTTGATCTGCCAGAAATCTTCTTATTTTTTTGGTGTGTTCAAGTAAAATCTTCTTATTCGACGAACAAGACGTCGGGAATTTGCACAAACTGCCAATTGTAGAACAAAAGCTTTATACGAGAAGACATAATAACTTAAACACTTGAACACTTGATAAGTCATTATTGTTTCAAAACTGCTACTGGAGAATACAGAATAATAATCTATATATATGAAAATGTTCGCCAGTTTGTGTTCCTTGATGAAACTTGGGTTTTCCAAGATGGAACAGGTACATTATATTTCTAAGAATAACATATTCTTATCTTATGTATATTTATTATATCATCTTGTTTTAGATATATTGTATTACATGCAGGTAGTTCTAATGGATTTATTCCTGGAGCAGAATTAATATTTCCGACAAATAGTCAGTATTTATATTATGACGGTGATATGAACAGAGACAACTTTTTATACTGGTTTGAACACCAACTTCTTATAAGTTTAAAAGAGCCGTCTATAATTGTTTTGGATAATGCCAGTTACCACAGTACTGTTAAAAATAAAAGTCCAACATCATCTGCCACTAAAAATGAAATTCAGACATGGCTCACCAATAATAACATTGACTATGACAGAGCTGCTTTAAAAATACAATTACTGGATTTAGTTATACGGTTAGTACATATATATTTAATTATTTTATTCCATAATTTTATTTATATCTTTACGTAAAGGCATAAACCACCAACTATATACGAAACCGATGATTTAGCAGAGAAGTATGGGCACGTAGTTCTTCGACTTCCACCCTACCATTGTATATTTAACCCCATAGAACAAGTGTGGGGAATAACAAAAACATATTGTAACAATCACATTGCAAAATATGGCAGAAAAGTGGACGAATGCATAAAACTGTGGGAAGAGGGATTAAAACAAGTAACCCCAGACATTTGGGCAAATAGCGTTAACCACTGTGAAATTGAAATTCAAAAATGGTGGGATAGAGATGTAGGTTTTGAAAGACAAGATATATTACCTTTTATAATTACTGTAAATGATTCCGATTCAGAAGACAGTATAAAGGATGAAGAAAACTAGCATATCAACTTAATATTATTTTCTTTTTGTCATATGCTTATCACAATATTATGAGTTTTTTAATCACTAATATGTATATACCGTATGTGTCAATTTTCATTAGGTATAGGGATTCAATGTATACGTGCGATTTATACGTATACAAGTAATACGTGGCAACGTGGCACCCCTACTGTCCGTCACCAATCCCGGCAACAATCGACATCACAACGATTTTCTCCGATCTTCCCACTTCTCCCGACCAGATTTTACATTCAATGTTTAGCTGCGAACACGTTGCGATCTAGTCTGCAATAAAAGCCGTCTTATTACTGGAACGGGAAACATCAAATGGCCGCCGCGATCTCCTGATCTAGTAGTTTATTATTATTTTCAGAATCCTTTTTTATTTACCTTATTTTTAATTTTATTAGAATTACGCTTTTGTTTGTGTCATGCAGCGTGAACGCAGCTTAATAATTCTCTGCATTTACTGAAAGGAACAAGAAAAACAAATCCTTGCAACTCGCAAATATTATTTCTGAACGCATTACAAACACCCAAGCCGGTGGTCGAATAGTTACTGCTAACCACGCTAACTTGTATTTACGAGCATGCATCGGCCGTGCTGGCATTGGAAAGGAAAGAAGGGGCACTATGTTGCCACGTACTGTATGGATTAATCGCCTATGGCTAATGAAAATTGACACATGCTGTATATATATAGATGTTGTGTATATTATTTTTGTGAATGTAGTCTAAAATAAATAAACTCACATGTATTTAGAATTTGTTTATATTTTTTGTAGATATAGTCGAATAATTTAAAACTAATATTTTAAAATGTCAACCTAATCCTAACCACAGATTATTTTCAAAGTACAGCTTGCCCAAAGCAACGTTATTTGTCAACACTGTTATAACATCACAGTGACGTTTCATATGACATGTATCGTCTGTTTGGGTAATCGACCTATACATACTTAGTATAACAGATTATTGTCAAAAATTTTAAGTATATAAAAAATAAAATTAAATATTCTATTTGCATAAACTAAAACTATTGAGTCAGCGTGCCTTTTCTTAATCTTTCTTGCATTGGAAAAGTATAATTTTTGATACCGATTTAGACCACAAGTCTACAAACGCAACTGTGATCTGAATATTTGAAAAGGTTACCGGTATACCCAGAAAATATTTCTGTATGTGTTGTCAGAACAATAATGCAGTGATATGAGTGCATATGTGTTACTTTATAAATCAGCTTGTTGACATTTAAAATGTTCTAATTAATGCGAGGAGTATATGTTCTTATTTTGATCGAATAGGGTCCGTAAAATTCTTGCGCAAACTCAAACTTTGCAAAACACACACGTGTATGAATGTATATACACAGTCTACGCAACACTCATAAATTTGTATATATATTATAGGCATACATATTAACAAAAAGGTCAAGATACTACAAAGTATTAAATGTACATATAATAAAATGATTGAACTTTAATTTATTAACATGTATGTATTAGCATTGCGATTGGTATTTTATATATCATTTTATGTATCCTTAATTCATAATACGCATAACTGTTGTAGAAGATGTATTAAATGTGTATTTATGATATAATCAAAACAGTCTAAATTTCAAAATTAAAAAAGATGTTTCAATATACACGGTTTGTCCAGAGAGTGTAATAGAGTTTGTGAAAAAGTATTTATTCAAAATATCATTGAAACGTTAAAAATTCTTCAAAATACTCCCATTGAGCATATACACATTTTTCCAGCGACTTGTCCAAAGATCTGTTCCATATGTTTATTACGTCTATTTGAAATATTGTGAATATTATACCATACTTTGAAATATGTGTACTCTACATAAGCATTAGATGTTTTGAAGTTGTACTTTCTTTTACACATTAAATTAACCTTTAAAATAACATTAATTATTTGCCCATTTTTATGTTTATAAATATTTGCTGCTGTATATATATATATAACTATCCTTATTTGGTACATAAAACTTTGTCAAGTCGCTTGACGAAATTTTCACGGGAAGAATAGTTGAAAATAACCACCACTCACAGACTAAACAACCCAGACCGGCAACTACTTAAAAAAAAATATCCAAGATCTGCTATCCTTGTCACACATCAGTGAACTTGGTACGACGATGGCGCTAGCAACATATTGGCGCGAAATTTGAAATGAGCTTGTTTTTAGAATACGCTTATTAAACATACACAAAAGTTACTAAAACTATGGTAATAAATATTACTTACTGTAATAATTATAGCCATAGTTTGAGCATCTTATGTGTAATTTTGTGGTGTTACATATTAAATATGGTGTAAATATGTGATACGAAATATAAATATTAATCTTTTACTTATATGTATTATAACATCCCTCTTACGGTGACCTATTAGACACAATAAACTACTACTCTATATAAGATTAAAAGAAATATAATAATCTAATAAGTGAAAACTGTCAAGGAAAACATAGGGATATAATAATAAAAGTTTTTATTGATACATATACTTATACAATAAAACATAATAAAATTGAATTACACAACCAGTAATGAGAAGACAATAATAATATACAAATCTTGTAATATAATATAATATGATGACTAAGAAATTTTGTAATATACATATTTAAAGCACAACTGTACAATATTTATACTCACTCGTCGAGATTTGCAGGAAACCTGTGCATTTTGTTAACTTCATCCTGCCTAAACCCGCACACTAAACACTTGGACACAATATTTGTATCAACATATAATTAATACGATGTACGACAAAGGATTGCAAAAATATGTCAAACGTGTCAAATTTGAAATGTAGTTTTGAATGACATATAACCACAGCATAACAAACATTTCAATTGATGCTAGCGCCATCTCATCTCCAAGTTCACTGAATCTGACAAAGATGGTAGAGTATTGAAATTTACTTTGCTAAACAAGGATGAGTACTCTGGATAAAATCTAGGATTAAGTTGCCGGTCTGGATTGTTTAGTCTGTGCACCAATGTCAATGTGACAATCAGTCATGACCGACATTACTATCCTTTTTTACTAGTTATTTTTTATGTTTTAATCTATATTTCTTTATTTAATTTGATTTTGGTCGATGCTAACCATCTTTACGATGGTCCAAAATGGAGAATATAATGTTGTCCATAATAACCATCACTCACAAAACCGTACAAGATCCTAAAAAAAAGCGCTGAAATCAAAAAAAAAGCAGAAGAAGTAGCTGATAATTTAACTGACAATTTTACTTTGCTGATATGGTAGAGAATTTGTAAATAAAATAATTGACAATTTAAAATTATTATGGTCTAGTTTAAAAATGACGACACAGTCAAAGTCAGGGAAGTGGGGAACGCGCAAATCAAGACGTAGAAAACATGATCATTACCTGGATGCAAAATAATAACACTTCTCAGTGGAGTAAAGGGTTAAGATTCGTACAGTTTATTCAAAATATTAACGCTACAAACTCTAAATGGGAACCTGTGTGCGTATTGTACTACCACGTAACGTGGATAGAAGTATATGCAACCAGAACTACGTAACGTTTACAGTTTCCGAAATAAACTTGCGAAATTTAGCAAACTTTCAGAAAATTTTTCGATATTATTTCGGAAAGCATGTATGCAAATGGGAAACTGTGTGCGTATTGTACTATCAAGTAACGTGGCTAGAAGCAAATGCAACCAGAACTTCCTAATGTTTACAGTTTCCGAAATAAACTTGCGAAATTTAACAAACTTTCAGGAAATTTTTCGATATTATTTCGGAAAGTATGCATGCAAATGGGAAACTGTGCGCATTGTACTACCAAGTAACGTGGCTAGAAGCAAATGCAACCAGAACTTTCTAAAGTTTAAAGTCTCCGAAATGAACTTGCGAAATTTATCAAACTTTCAGGAAATTTTTCGATATTATTTCGGAAAGTATGCATGCAAATGGGAAACTGTGTGCGTAATGTACTACCACGTAACGTGGCTAGAAGAATATGCGACCAGAACTTGCTAACGTTTACAGTTTCCGAAATAAACTTGCGAAATTTAACAAACTTTCAGGATATTTTTCGATTTTATTTTGGAAAGTATGCATGCAAATGATAAACTATGTGCGTATTGTACTACCAAGTAACGTGGTTAGAAGCAAATGCAACCAGAACTTCCTAACGTTTACAGTTTCCGAAATAAACTTGCGAAATTTAACAAACTTTCAGGAAATTTTTCGATTTTATTTCGGAACGTATGCATGCAAATGGGAAACTGGGTGTGTATTGTACTACCAAGTAACGTGGCTAGAAGCAAATGCAAACAGAACTTCATAACGTTTAAAGTTTCCGAAATAAACTTGCGAAATTTAACAAATTTTGAGGAAATTTTTGATTTTATTTAGGAAAGTATACATGCAAATGGGCAACTGTGTGCGTATTGTACTAGCAAGTAACGTGGCTAGAAGCAAATGCAACCAGAACTTCCTAACGTTTAAAGTTTCCGAAATAAACTTGCGAAATTTAACAAACTTTCAGGAAATTTTTCGATATTATTTCGGAAAGTATGCATGCAAATGGAAAACTGTATGCGTATTGTACTACCACGTAACGTGGCTTGAAGTATATGCAACCAGAACTACCTAACGTTTACAGTTTCCGAAATAAACTTGCGAAATTTAACATACTTTCAGGAAATTAAATTTTTCGATAATATTTCGGAAGTATGCATTCAAATGGGAAACTGTGTGCGTATTGTACTACCAAGTAACGTGGCTAGAAGCAAATGCAAGCAGAACTTCCTAACGTTTCAAGTTTCCGAAATAAACTTGCGAAATTTAACAAACTTTCAGGAAATTTTTCGATATTATTTCGGAAAGTATGCATGCAAATGGGAAACTGTGTGCGTATTGTACTACCACGTAACTTGGCTAGAAGTATATGCAACAAGAACACCCTAACGTTTACAGTTTCCGAAATAAACTTAAAATGGGTTTTCTTTAAAAGATAATTTTATGGCATTAATGTTTGAATATGATTTCGGGCATGTGGCCGTCACGGCTGGGGCGTACATGGCGTAATCTGGAGATCCAATTTTCACACACTCTTCGCAGTAAATAAGGCTGTATTTCGACAATAACTCGTCGAATGTTGTGTATACAGTCGCGAGCAATAAATTCTGGTCGTCAATGACATACAAAATGCTGTCACATTCTGACAAACTAGAAATTTCAGTTGATTGTTTGTATACTGGAGACGCGTTAAGTTCCGTTGCACGTCATCGATGACGTTTACATGTTGTCATAACTGTATTAGAGAAACTAAAAAAGTTACTTCGTTAAATTATACTTGAGGGCATTTATTTCATTATACCTTGTCTCAGAATAAGAAGGAGTGATTCAAATATCGCGCCAAAATGGCGTATATTTTCAAAGTATTTTATTGGTTCTTGCGTAGGCAAGTTTAACATGGGAAAATAAATTCCACAAAACGTCATTTTATGTTTATAGCCAAGCCATAACCTAGTCTTACATTTTTACTTTGGTTTATTATACTCTATTGTGTTATTAAATAAAATCCGTAATTTTATGTACAACATGAGCATGCGTTGATCAGACAGCTTAAGATGTAAGGAACAAGCGATCCTGCATTTGAAACTTTGAATTTGATGAATCTGTCAAAAATACTGTACGTCACTGCAAAAATCAAACATTCAACAATTAATATCATTGCAAAAATAACTATAGGTGAGTTCATACCATAAATGAACTGGACAACTCACACATATTCTAGAATTGACTCATTAATTTTAAGTAAGTGTTAATTAAATATTAATTATATTACCACATGTTCATATACATGTTATATTTCAGATATGTCAAACGTAAAGAAACCTGTACTAATAAAAAAAGGTGAAAATATCTGGTGGAGAATATGGGAAAAAGTTTGGATTGCCCCAAATATAATAAGTGCACGACAAGCTTTGTTGAAAATAGCCATACTGATAAAGATAGGCAATTAAGAAATCTTCATATAGGATCTAAATTGATACATATAAGATGAAGTTGCTTCAAAGAAATTCCCTTTCAGAATATCACTTATACGAGAACTTTTGCCAGAAGCAATTACAAATGTTACAATAAGTATTTGGAAAAATTGTGCCGACCATATAAATTTTTAATCTTTTTAACATGATGTGAACACTAAATTATTGTTCATTTCCAATATATAGTAGAAATAAATATTTGTTATTCTTTATATATTTTCATAATAAATAAATTTTAATAGGGGATAATAATTAGTAATGTATAGGTATATGTAA
Organism: Amphimallon solstitiale; assembly: GCA_963170755.1. Classification (NCBI taxonomy): domain Eukaryota; kingdom Metazoa; phylum Arthropoda; class Insecta; order Coleoptera; family Scarabaeidae; genus Amphimallon; species Amphimallon solstitiale. The sequence goes on from OY720679.1 coordinate 87,480,748, forward strand.
TTATCTTTGCAGTTCGTGTAAACAACTTCAGCCGATGTAAATTTTTCTATTTGTTACTGTTGTATGTAAGATACACATTTCCAAGAATAGTTGCTTGAATTTACTTCCTCAAGGTTTGTAGCAGTAATACGAATGATTTATCTGTATAACTTCTTTATTGATATTTAAAATAGAAACTTATAAGCAAAACCTTTTCTGCAAGTTCTTAAGGACATTTTGATAAAAGATAAAAGGTTTGATTCATTCTTGCTCTCTGACACAAATATTTAATAATAAATAGACTTGATTCACAATTTTCATGTTGATATAGCACATTCACTAAAATGTGCAGTAATTATATATTTATAACGGCAATCCTCCTCAAAACGCTCAGAACAAAGTCTATGCTTTCATTTGTAAATTGGGCCTATATCTTTATCCATAGATTCTTCTATTTTCTTTTGTAAAACTAGAATTGAATGTTAAGAGATTTGTATTCGTCAAATTATAGATGTATGCACCTACTTGCATTTTTTACTTTACTCTCCTGTTTCCAATTGCCGTACACTCGTATTGCTGCTTCGACTGGTAGAATGAAAAGCGGCACATCCATCTATTTTAACAAAGTATTAAGTCAAACACAAAACAGCTAAATCCTTAGTTAGAATTAATACAGTTCTTCTAACTTCTAACCTCAATTGTCATGATGTCATGTCAAATTGTCTACTAAATTTTAAGCTATGTGTTCCATGTTTGGGCGGGATATTTGAATCACTCCTTCTTATTCTGAGACAGGGTATAGCTTAAATAGAAGATTTATAAATTGATCGTAATATACGCATTCATGGCAAATAAACACATAATTTCCGTTTCAATATTAAATTTCTCTATTACATATTTTTAATAGACTAATAGTTCAATTCGGTGTTGACAGATAAATCATATCTGTCAAAAAGACGTGCGTTGTGTATATTCTTCCTGTCAAATTTTTCATGTTTATTTTTGCTTTGATATAAATTGTTTAAAAACAGTGATTCTTAGAAGTATATTTATTATTTATTTGCGTCCATTGAATATAATGCCGAAAGGTTTCTGTAAACAGTCGAAGCTTTTTACAAACTTTTCTATAATCATATGTTAAATTTAATGTGAATGGCGCAAGTATTGCTTATTTTAAATTATATTATGGATACGTAATGAAACATTGAAGGTTTTTCGACAATCTAAATCAACATAATAAATAAGTTGAGAAAGACTGAAGTCCTAGAGCATTTCAGTTACTAAATATATTACGATGTAGTTATTGTATTGCGAATAATTTTTTTCTTTGGTTATATCAAATGTCACTGACAGAAATAAAAATAGATCCGGCAACATATACAAGGCCAGTCGTCATGGAGCTAGTATGACGTGCAACTGAATGAAACGCGTTTCCACCATCTTTTTTTCGTCAATAATTACCAACAACCTATCAATTTTATTTTGAGTTATTAAGAAATTTTCTAGTCAACACGGCACCAATTTCTTACTTTAATAAAGTTAGATCCATTTCTTTAGTAGAAACAGCATTATCTGAAGCTGCTGGAGCAGGTCAGCTAGAGATGACAAATAGTTCGGTAAATTTAATTGCGGGGCGATTTCCGGATAGGCAAGCGGGCTCTGGACGACCTCGAACATCAACTGCGATGGACGATCTTATGTTGGTCCAAAGTATTAAAAACACCTCTTTTCTAACAGCAACAGAGACAATCATTCATCCTAACTTCCTCGCATCCGTTTTCACAGCACAGCGTTGTATTCGGGAAGCAAATTAAAAATAAGGAAGCTGCTGCTAGAAAGATCAAACTTACAGCCAGTCATAAAGAAGTCAGATTGGGCGTTGCATTACAGTAGCTTGCGAATAACAATAACTAAAACGTAAATTTTAGTGATGAAAAGACTTTCCGGCCATACTCCTTCATTAGAGTATATACCCGAAGGAGTCCGCGGTATGATGCAAAATATACACAAAAGGTTGAAACCAGCTGCTGATTTTTGGTAAATATATGGGCATGGATTACTGCAAAAAGTCCTGGGGTATTATTGCCTTGAGAAGAACGTTTTAAGTGACGTTTGTATTAGGGTTTTGGAAGGCGTGATGTTGCCCTTAGTGATGAAAGTATTTGCAGAAGGCGATTTCATATTTCAACTGAACAATTGTTCAGACCATACTGATCATAGGGTAACAGAATGGTTCCAAAACCACAATATAACTGTGCTTGAGTGGCTTAGTTTAGCTCTTGATTTGAACCCTATAGAAAACATGTTGGGAAAATTGAACAAAAGTGTACAAAACCAATGTTTACACTTTCAAAAGAGGGAGGAACTTTTGCCCGCTATACGTACAGCTTCGACTTCCACAAGGCTATTTCAGAAATTTATGCTTGACTATGCTCAAATAAAATTACGCACTAAGATCTAGTTTATTTATTTTTTAGTCTAATAAACTGTTATTATTGAATGTTTTTATTTTATTATTATACCAATATTTATCATATTTGACAAGTATGTGATAAATGGAAAATAATGACAATGTTTGAACAAATTAATACAAAAACCAGATATACACTAGAGCGCTGTCAACTGCATCAAGAATAACATTGACGACCAGAATTTATTTTTCGCCACTGTGTGTATCATATAGGACTGGCGAAATCAACTGTATATCGCATAAGTAAAGAATAGCAACAGGCAAATTAGGATCTCATAAAGAAAGAATAGGCAGGCATTTGAAACTACTATAATTTGATGAATATATCAAAAATGTTATGCGGTAGATGGTAGGCAGAGTTTTTTTTTTAGGATGATCCTCTTCGAAGGTATAAAAACTGCTGACTACCATGATGAAAAGAATTTAATTTAATTATTTTGAAGAATGGTTTGAACAAGTATTACATAATTTGCCAGATAATGCTGAAATAGCAAGAGTACTTCATCATATCATTCACGTGGAGTGGACAAGCTACCTACTTAGAAAGAGGAATGTGAACCATTTGTTATTTGTGTTGGTAATAGTGATGGGAAAAGTGATTTATTATGTATATCATACTAATGTGTGCAGCTAAGTTTTGTACACTTGTAACTTTCAAATTTCACAATAAACATGAATAATTTACGATTTACTTTCATATTTAAAAGAAAATTTCAATTATTGTATACTCAGGGTTAGAGCTCACCAGAATAACTTACTTCAAACATTGCATTCAGTCCTAATTTTGAGTAGATTTTACATATTAATAATAAAAGTCACTCTGGTACAATAATTTTATTAATACAAAGTCTTTGCACTTATTAAAACAAGTAGTAAATTTTATTGCTTACTACATTTTAGCCATGTGTTCCGGGTTTTGGCTACATATTTGAATCACTCTTTCTTATCCTGAGACATGTTATACAGGGTGTCCAGAAACTCTCCTGACAAACGAAGACCGCAGATTCCTCAGATAATTTTAAGACAATTTAACCCAATTCACCCTAGTCCGAAAATGCTTCCTAAGAGAGCTAGAGCTCTTTGAAGATGGCGCCTTGTAATTAGTTTCTTTTAATATCTCCCGAACGCTTCTATTTAGAAAAACAAAAACTGGTATGATTTATCCTCCAGAGATGAATCGATTCCATCAATTGCGAATTTCTAGTACCGGTCATAGGCATCCGTTTTGGGTAGGTAAACGGTTATTTTAACGCATAACTTTTTTGTCTTTAACTTTTAAGCAATTGTGACACTAGATTATTAAATTTGCAGGTATTCTAGTACTAAAAGGTACTCTTACTTTAAGTCGGTAGGATACACCGTTTTCTAGAAAAATCGATTTGAAAATTTTTCGTTTTTTCGTCATTTCAACTTCGCGAACTGACAACAATTTGACAATTAAAAACGTAGGTTTTATTTCTGTTGGCAGTTCAGAGCGAACTAGTGCAAAAAATAATAAATGGAATTTTAATGACGAAAAAACGAACAATTTTCAAATCGATTTTTCTGGAATACGGTGTATCCTACTGACTTAAAGTAAGAGTACCTTTTAGTACTATAATACTTGAAAATTTAATAATCTAGTACCACAAATGCTTAAAAGTTAAAGACAAAAAAGTTATGCGTTAAAATAACCGTTTACCTACCCAAAACGGACGTCTATGACCTTAGGAAGCATTTTCGGACTAGATGGATTAAATTGTCTTAAAATTATCTGAGGAATCTCCGGTCTTCGTTTGTCAGGAGAGTTTCTGGACAGCCTGTATGTAGTCATAATTTCATAATAGTTAATATCCGTAAATATTATTTAAATGAGTTTAATTTCTTTGTTTCCAAATTTTTCCTGTGTTTGTCAACTTATAATGATATTGATTTGTCGTCTGAGTCTGTAGTTCGTATTTTGGCCATGTCGGTTGCTAAAACGATGCCACTATGGTAATTATTAATTATTTATTATTATACTTTGAACTCATCGATTTTAATTTGACAGCATCGTTGACAACATCATAATGTCTCAAATGATAACCTTAAATATTTCTGTGACAGTTTACACTTAACATGATTAATGATTATAGAGAATATGAAAGAAAATTCAATGATAATAAATCACAACCGTATTTAGAATTGGACGGAGTTCGCATAACACCTCCATTTATCGAGTTCAATGATGCTTTTGAGGGCAGAACATACAAACAAAAATTACACATACGCAACCACGGAAAGTCGAAAGCGTTTATTAGATTGATTCCGCCTAAATCTTTAGTAAGTATGGCTCTTCTTTATTAATATTATTGTCAGAATTAATAAACAAGCGTGTGGTATATTGAGTTTTCTCATGATTGAACAAGGTAATTTTTAGTCTTACACAGTAAAAGGCGTGAAAGGTGAATTCTTATCGCCGGGTTTATGCATTGTCCGAGAAGTTTCCTTCACATATACTCATGCAGCCATGTCCACCAGCACTATGACCCTCTGCGTTAATGAAGAGCGATGTGATTATCATTTGACTGGGTAAGTTTACTTCATATTTATAGTAAGTTTGAATTCATGTGTCAGTGTGTGAAACCATCTTCAGATTTTGTATTAAATGCGTTTCAAAGAGTAAAACGTATTTTAAAATCAGCTTGCATATAATGTAACATCTGCATATTGCCTCACATCGTCCAATAAAAAGTGCTGAAAGGTCTATGGATCACAACGCCAAACGCTTTCTCATATCTGTTAGTTTCTCAAAGCTAATGAATTAATGAAAGCTGAAGAATCATCATCATCATCATCTTATAAGATTACAAAAGCATTGTGACTTAGCTACTTAATGCAAACAACAAAAAAGAATGTAATGTGTGTCTGAAAATCGATTGTCTTGATTACACAGTGCACAAATAAGTTTCGAGACTGGCCGTGGGAAAAATTATTGAAACAAGAAATCTGAATATTTAGTTTTTTCTTATTCAAAATCAAGTTTCATTAACTTTTGACAGTGATTCAACTGTGATTCAAATGCGTGTCCTAGCTCATTTTGTGGAATTGCCTCTAGTGCTTGTGTTGGAGCTGTTTTGATGCCCAAAATGTCATTAAAAGACACACGTTTCAATTTCAATTTCAATTTTGGGAATAGAGGAAAATCGCATGGGATCAAATCAGGTAAATACAGTGGTTGATCCAATACAGAGACTTGATTTTGAGCCAAAAATTACGAACCACGAGTAAGTGACTCTGTGCATTATCGCGCAATAAATACCAGGTCTCTGGACCACGTTATTTGGGTCAAATGCGACGATTTCCGGCCATTAGACGCTTCAAAACTTGAAGTTAATATGCACCAGCAACTGTTTCTCGAGTTGGAACAAATTTCCTATGGACAATACCTTTTGAGTGTATGCCTTGATAGCATTTAGTTGGTTGTTGCACAGAAGCACGTGCGAAGCCAATGCGTCCATGCTTACGCAGCAACCGGGCAAGCGTCGGTCGTAGTGACAATAGACATATACATATACATGCTCATATGATATCGTTACATACAATTAACATGACCGTCTTAGAATAAAGAAGTATTTAATTCTACTATGTGTACTAACTACGAACCAAAGAAAACCCGTGGTTCCGCCACACTTTGCTATCGAAGAATGAAATGAGCATTGTTTTGATTTTTTGAAGTTTTCGTGTTTTTTTGGGTCATGGTGAGGTTTCAACTTCCATTCGTCACCTTGACGCTTGGATTTCAGGTCGTACTGAAAGCACCTTGTTTCGTCACCTGTAACAATTGATTTCAGGAAATTTGGATAATTTCTGACTTCTTTGAAGTAATTGACTCGCGTCGACTTTTACGCATCTGTCAAAATGTGTGAAACAAATTTTACACAGACCTCTGTTTTGCCTAAATCCTCGTGAAGAATGGTTCGGATTGTTTCTTCTGATGTTTATAGCATCTTCCATCATTTTCAGCAAAGCATTGCGATCATTAGCATTTCAGGTACGTTTTTGATCATTTCTAGTGCCCAAGCTGAAATTGGCCTTCCTTCACGATTATCATCTTCTAACCACTCTCTGCCTTCCAAAAAAAAGTATATGCCACAGAAAAACATTTGCTCTATTCAAGCAATCGTCGCCGTACACTTGCTGCATCAACCGGTGTTTTTCTGATGCGTTTTTGCCAAGTTTTGCGTGAAATTTAACAACTTGCTCTTTGTTCCATGTTAGTATTTCAAATTCAGCCAAACAGTTGTTTTGGAAAAACTTTCACAACTTTGCTATTTATCAACCGATTGAAGCAAATTTGATATTACCGACAAGAGGAATGTCACAGATTTTAAACGCCTGTCAACCACATGGTAGGTGCTTCTAATTACTCATATATGGGTCTAATCTCGGAACTTACTTGTGGCACAAAAACATATATCCTGTAAGCGATAGATAATATTTCCGCCACTGAAAAACTAGTCCCACTCAATTGAAGCCTCAATATTATAATTCTGGTCAACATTATATTAATAAGTATTACATATGAAATATTGAGAAATCGATGCAACCTAATACTAACAAATTTTGGCAATTTGTTAGGTTTAGCGAAAATTCGATAGTTAATTTGAGTGGGGCCACCTTAGACAACCATGCTTGTTTTCACATTTTTTTCCAAAGTATCATCGAAAAATGAAAAGTCAACTTGCTCCGAATTGAGATACCATAGATGGTTAATTATTTTAGACAATGCCTTGTCTGCAACTTCTTAATCAATTATTCTATATTGAACTAAAGATTTTAATAATTGTAGATCTTGGGGGCCAGGGTGTGCGTTAAACCATGCTTTTACATAAATATTGATTATAAATAAGCAAATATCTTCAATAGCCTATCTCTCTAAATCAGTTAATGAAAATTGATCCCTGAAAAGATATATTTTGAGGCAATAAATGGCCTTTGCCATCCATCTGGCGTGATGAATACCTCCAGGTACTCTAAAAGTAATTTTTTCCGGTGGTAGACGTCATAAATAAATTAGGCAAAGTTGGATGAATTCTTTATAATCATCCCTGGGCTGGCGAATTCTTAATTGTTCAAAAAGATAATTTGAAATTTGTTCCGGATTACTTATTTTATTTCTAACATTTTTATCTTCTACAACTGTTTTGTATTTATTTTTGTCTAGCTTAGACCACCCAGTCTGGAATTTTCGAAAAATTTCTGGTTGAGGAGCGGTGGATCTGCCCATTTTGAAATTAAAAAGTGCCTTTAAAACAATTTCTAAAATATGGTGGCGACATGCTAAATAAAGAAGATTTTTCTCTAATAACTGTTTTGTATATATTTTTGTCTAGCTTAGACCACCCAGTCTGGAATTTTCTAAAAATTTCTGGTTGAGGAGCGGTGGATCTGCCCATTTTGCAATTAAAAAGTTCCTTTAAAACAATTTCTAAAATATGGTGGCGACATGCTAAATAAAGAAGATTTTGCTCTAATAATTGCTCTAGCACAATGCAGGTTCCCCTATGGCGACTAGTATTTACTGCCGTAGTATCAAAACACATTGCCTGACTTTTTCCAGCTGCTCCCCACTGCTCAATTGCTGATAATAGGGCTTTTGCCTGAGTAATGCCCGCACTATTTTCAAGGACTGGAACCCCTATCAACTGTTCTTCATCGCCACAAGTAATTAAAATCGGCAGCCTCTCTACATTTACTTTACTCAAAAACTCTGGAAGCAATTTTCCATCCCAGTGCACAACAGCACCCTCTAAATCGGAATTTCTGAATATACTTTTGATCAAATTGGTTCGTTGTTGTCGAAATTGTTGTTTGCGGTTTCGTATGGCACTTCTGCTTATAACAAAATTTTGTGGATCATGCCCTAATGCTTCTGCTGTAGCTGCTATAATTCGCAACGCATCTCTATCAAAAATAGTACATCTATCCAACAATACAGACAATTTCTCAGTAATAATCATTTCGGTACCTCGACAGTACCTCCACTTTTTATTTCTGGGCCTGCTTCTGAATCTGTGTCTGTATCTTCTTGCACCGGCTGCTGTTCCTCTGATGTGCTGCTAATGCTTGTTGTAGATTCCAGTTCTACATATTTTTCACCTTCTAAAAATAAAATATTAGTGTTAGTTAATAATGTTAAAATTAATTAAATAAATCATTTTTGATAAACACGAACTCACCTATATTTTTTTTTTGGATTATTCAAATCTTGCCATCTCAGCTGCTCGCCTCAATACTTTTCGTCGTTCTGCTTTAACAGATTTCATGTCGACGCCTCCCATGCAGCCAGGGCGTCCTTTTTCTCTCTGGAGTAACAAAAATTTCCTTTCTTCTTCAGCGGTCTTGGTAAGGGCATCCTGATGAGCAACGTCAAATAGGTGATCAAAGCTTGACTTAAATTCCTCCTCTTTTTGAGTTTGAGTGGCGCTTGCTGATCTTTTAGCACTTTTTTGCAGTTTTGTCCATTCATCATACAGTTTTTCCAGCTTTGCGACACAATGTTGAACATCTTTGGTTGGTATTTTAACTTTCTCCCAAAAAAGAAGGACCTCCTTTATTGTAAGCTTAGCAGCTTCTTTATTGTTTAATTTAACTTGGCGCATATTATAAAATAAACTACGTAAGACTTGGCAATTAGAAGGTAATTTACTGCCACTTATTTGATGAAACATGTGGCCAATTAAAAAAATTGTGTCTTTCTGCCTTGAACTCATACTCCTTGATACTCTGGAAGTTGATGGTAGTTCCATATTTATAATAATAATAATTTATAGATAAATGTTCCACAATTACTTCTTAGTTTTTTTTTAAACACATCTGATTGCTGGAACAATAAGAATAGATTTTAAACAAAAATTATTTCGTTGTTTAAAAAACTAATACAATAGGTAAAAAGCTGTCGTCGCAGCAATAAAAGTTTACCAAACCTTTTTTTAATTTTTATGTGATATGTACCTGTATTAAGGAAAATCCCAATAATTTCAAATTTAAACAATACCTGTTGCAATTACCAATGTTTTATATGTGCCTCGCCTCATTCTTAATATTAGGGAAATTTGTAATAATTTTCCAAGTGAATGATTCAGGTACGAAATATTATATATTTAACTTCGACTTCGCCTGGTAAATGATAAATACCACTAAATCTATCAGTTTTATCAAAAAAATTTATTAAATTCAAAATTAATATGAATAAAATTGCCTATGAAGTAAGAGAAGTAAGCTATATTCCTAGAAAAAATGGTTTCGTTTTTAACGACGAAAAACTAGGATTTTTTTTGAAAAACCGCTGTTTTTCGTAACTTTAACTTCAATGCGGCACGTGTTAATATTATCAGATTGTGCTGAAACTTTGCCAATCACATAATCACATTTCCTAGCTTATTGGCATATTTTTGGGGGGGGGGGGGGGAGCCGAAAGATAGGATCAAATTTTTTTTCTCATATACCTTGTAACCACCCTAATGTACACATCAAAGTTACTTACCTTCAGAAATTATTGTAAATTCCATGTTTACGCCGATGACACGCCTTCGTTTGGTCCATCCAATTGGCGTTGATCATAGTAGAATTCAGTACCATTCTTACTTGATTGTCAACTTTTACATACGATATACCTGATTCTACTAAAAATATTTCATTTCATTCAAAATCCAATATTTAACAGGAACATATCTGCTGCCTTTTGCACCATTAGTCCCACTTATATAGATTTTGGTATGATGGATGCCGGCCACGCATCCGTTGTGAAAACGTTGGTACTTCAAAACAGCGGTACTAAAGCAACACGTTTCTTCGTTGATTTTCCTAAGGGTGAGAACCATCTTATAGTGGAGCCGAACAAAGGTCTTCTGCATGTAAGTACATTTAATTATAGGTATTTAAAACTTCAAGATTTAACACCACTTCCTAGTGCAGACTACTTGCAAATACCAAAAGTAGTGATTGCTGCGTCGTGCTTGTGTTATTGGTTTTGCAACATATCTAATACTATTTCATAGATACATTAAGCCTCTTAGTATTCATTCTGCTCGGAAGTAAAAACATGATCACACTGTATTATTATTATTATAATCTTCTGTAACCATAACTAACAGCAACCTAATGACCAATGCTTTAAAGTAATAGAATTCTTACTTCTTGAGAACAGGGAAAATCTTCAGTGATCGTCACCTTAAGAGTTGTTAGTTCTGTAGAAGGTAAAATAAACATATCTCTATGGATAAAATGCGATGGCCAGTTCGTAGTACCGGTAACTGGAGATGTTCTAAAACCGAAATTTGAACCTATCAACGTGAACTGTGCTTCGACCTTCGCATTAATCGACTTTCCAGTTACTTACGTTGGTCTGAAAAGCATCCAGACTGTCTTCGTGAGAAACTATAGTGCGGTAGGTTCTATGTTTTGTTTCATGAGTGAGAAGGACGGAAATTTTGTGGTAGGTTTGCATCCTGCATTATTAGTTGATTGTTAAATAAAAATTATATTTGTTCAGAACTTGGGAACTTCCAGTATATCCAATGCAGATATTGAATACTTCGACGTTTTTCCAAAGGATGGAAGATACGATCCCAAAGAGGTTAAAGTTTTTCGATTCATGTAAGATAAACATTGTTATAACATATATAATATGCCAAACAAACTTCTTGGTTTCCAATTCAATGTCGCATTTGACTTTGCTTACTGTTACCTGTAACAACCAAAATGCCAATAATATGTTTAATATTCTTATCTAATAGTAATAAGTTCTTAATGTAGTCTATTATATTTGGCCTCTAATATCTGTAACTTCTTCTTTTGGTCCCAGCTGGATTCGAGCTGCGCAAAACGAGTATCTCAAGGTTAAAATCTTGGGTAATAGTCTGCTATCGGTGCGTAATTCTAGTTTACAATTCAAGTGCGCCAAGAAGATTGCCATTCGCTATCTGTTCCGTTAGGAAGTCTGCTTTAGAAAGCAAGAAAGAAATATCTAATATTTACGAACTAAATCTTCTTCTTCTTCTTTCAGATTTAAACCTGCTAAAGTTAAGAAAATTAAGGAACCAAAACCTTTCTACTTTTGTCTTTTTTATATTTGTCGAGTTAGATGTAAATATTTATTGGCATCAGATTATGAAGGTACGGCATTAAAAAATGCGTTTTTTCCAAGACAAAAATAAAACCTCTTGTACAGGTAAAGTGTTCGAAGACGATGAGGATTCCACATCAGTAGGTTCTAGTAAGCCACCAACGGTCAGCGCTTCAATCCTGCTAGAAAGTGAGTTTTATTTATTTACTCGGTAATTTAAGAGGTTCACAAAAAATATACGAAGAAAAATAAGGTTTAACAAATTTATCAACTTAGAAATATTGCTTGCTGAATACAAAGAGGTCGTATTACATTTTGACTAATGTGGGCTTGTGAGTTAGCGAAACTACCAAGTATGAATGACCATTACATCTCTTTCGAATGTCAAGTTGGTGCGGTATTTTAGGGTAAGTGGTGGGGGAAGGAGAGTTTACTTAGTTCGTATTTCTTCGAGGATGTCGCCTGTGTCGATATCACCGTCACTTGATAGTGATATCAGAACATGATCCACACTTCTTAGTACTTCAATTGGAAGAATTCAGCTTTTTTTTACTCCCGACTAACGTCTCCAGTTTGCACCGCAGCCAATAAGGCTTATTGTGCGCAACCTGTGTTGTCTTTGTTATCCACTCCAGCAATGTTGTATCCTGTATTTCTTCAACTCCCTGTTGAACCTGGTCAATCTAGTTCTGTATATTTCCCACTGACCGTTTTTTTTTGCTTTATTGACTTGTCCCCTCAATGTCGTAAGACTTTCATTCCACCAGAGCACGTTCCTGATGGACCTCCTTGTCGATAATTGTCATGAAAACCAGAGTTGATTGCGTCGTTGAATTGCTCCACTACCAACTCTAGATCGTCTCTGTTCCTTATCACGCTCTTGATGCTGGTAAGACTGTACTGCAAGTCTGCTCTATACGCCTCCCAGTCTATCTTCCGAGGATTGCGATAAGTATTTTAAACTATTACACCTGTAATATTATATCTAATATATCTGTGATCTGAACAACTAGCCTCATTAGATACATACCAGTTCGTGACATCGTTATCCAAAAAATTTGAGGCTAATGTCATATCAATTACTTCCTTCCTAACTGTGTTAACGAAGGTAGGTTTGTTTCCTACATTAATTATATCTAAATTATTTGCCATAATATATTGTAGTAAAGACTCACCTCTTTTATTGGTGTTTGTGCTTCCCCAGGTGGTATGGTGTACGTTTGCGTCACAACCGATGATTAGCTGAGTCCCTCTTTGCCTGCAGTGTCTCACCAGTTGTTCCATTCCCCTGGTCGGTGTTGACTCAGGATCATCGAAGGGCAAGTAAGCCGATCCGATAATTATATCCCTCGGCCCATTTCCTTCGATGAGTTTGATTCTCGCTGCCGTCAAATCCTTAGCACAAAAAAGAGTTAACGGCAGTGCATTTATACTTTTTTAATGAGTATACAGGTCCGAGGCATGTCGGTGGATCTACTGTATATAAGTTCTCCATCAACTCCACTCAGCCCTTTGATTTCCCCGTGGCTGACCCACGGTTCCTGTATCAGTGCGACATCACTCCCTTCCATTGCCACAGCAAGGACCACCGAGGCCGCCTTACTGTGTTGGAGGTTGATCTGTACCACCCTGATCATTTTTCCCCTTCCTCTTTCCCAAGATCCTGAAAGTCACACGTCCCGGCTTATAGTACGACTTAAGCTGGGAGCCCTTCAGGATCTTGAGGGAGTTTGCATTTAAAGAGAAGGCCAGGAGTTGTCCTTCCTTCTCTGTTTTCTGATTCAGCAGAAGCCATTCCCCCGTCCTTAGGCCAGGATTCTGCATCCTAAGACGAGTCCCAATGACTTCTACTGTGATCGCTTCCGGGTCAGGTATTTAAACAAGAACCTTTGTCCTTGCTGGAAGGTCTTCAGGACTTATCACAGTGAGTGCTGACCCCTCCCAGAGCTGCCCAAGAGATTTTATGTTCCCCCTAAGCCATTCAGCAGTCCCTTTATTAGCGCAGGTCATCCATAGGATTCAGCTTAGTAAACGCCTGAATTGAAGAGGATGGGGATATGTTCCATATTATACGAGCAAAGATGATTATACTGCGGTTCAACTCCAAATCGTGAGTTGAGTCAGAGTATAGACATTGTTTGAGCCTCTGGATTCCCAGACTTAACCGCCATCGACTTTATTATGTAGTTATGTTAAGGGATAATGTCTGTGCTAACCACAACACCATAGTTGAAAAGCTCAAGATAAATATACGACAAGCCGAACGGGGTGGTAAGGACAAGCAATTACATATATATTATAAAAAAAACTATCTACAGCTGCAGCGTCAATCTATATTGTTACGTCGAGTTTCAACAGAAATAAATAAAAATTGAGTAAGGTGCTATGCATAAGCATTATGCTCTCTATACTATAAGTTAGATGCACAAAAAAGTATAAACAAAATACATTCAGTATCTGCACATATTGCTGTGGTTCGCAATCTAATGAAAATTTGTATATAAATGTAAGATTTGTATAATTGATATTTTTTACTGAAATGTCAGAAATTTGTTGTTTAATTTTGTATTCATTCAGATACATTGCTAAATATGTTTTCAGTGCAAATTAAGGATACTCTGTATGTAGCTCTATACATGAAAAACTTATAAATATTATTATCCTTTAAAAGCCACTTATTATCTTTAAAAGGGGCCGTATTAGCTAGCTTTAATGGTGAATTACGCAAAAGAAAGAAAGAAGAAACACAAAATATATAATAAGAAAATAAAACAAATGTAAAGTTAATATATTTATTTTCCTGTAAAAGAATTGTAATTAGTACATAAAGAACAAAAATAAGGGAAATAAAACAACAAGAGTGTCCTTAAGTTCTTTAATAAATTATTACAAACAAAAAAAAGTATTTAATTCACATGTAGGAGTGAGTGAGAGGAAGGAAGAGAGAGTAAGGAACGAATGGGGGTCGTTCAGGCAGGCATATCAATACGGGGTTTGAGCAACGTTAATATCAAGCCGTGATTTTTTAGATATATTTTGAGAATGTGTAAAGTAAAATTTAATGTAGTGAATTGAAAAGAAAAATAATTAATAAACAATGTAATAAATAAGGATGTGGAATACTTTACTTTTGTGGCGTCTCGCTGTTTGGCGTTCCGGAAGTCTAGTCGGTCTGAATTAATCGGCGAATCAGAAGTGGGTCTGACAGTACGCGAACGATTAATCGAAGGCGAAGAGGGTTGCGGACTGTAATCGATGTAGACTTTATGTTGATTTAAATACACTGGAGGCACAAAAAAAAAGAACACTTGACCCGGAACTGCGAAGAACGCGACTTAAGCGATGTAAGACTGTAGGGGCGTAAGAGTAAAAAGTTAAGAGCGATAAGAGAGTTAAAAGATGAGAGAGCAATTTTTTTACAGATCGTGATTTTTATAGGCCGTGGTAAAAAGTAGCAGAAACAACATCAAACATGGCAGAGTGGGGATGGTAAGGGCGCGAACTGTTTCAAGAGAATCAAGAAAAGCGTAATTCGCGGGACAATAAATCATGATTCAGTGAAACAAACATTATAATGAGATTCGTTGTTAAATATAGAAAAGAATGACACCTGACTCGAGGTAATTTGTTTGAGGATTATGGCATCTACCTTTCAGGTAACAAAGACATTATGAAGGTGAGTCACAATAAGGTGCTTTCTATAGCAGGTTATGGGTATTTAACGCGATTGGAAAGGATGATTAAGAAGTACATGACACCTTATATTAAGACAGAATTAAATAAGAACAAACTACTGAATAACTCGTAAATCTCTGATCTGAGAGTTATAGGCTTCGAATGGGAAACGAAAGAGCGATTAAGGAACATCATAACGTGGGATCTGTTGTCGTCTGATAATTAGATCGCGCGGAAATTAATAATTAAGAAATTGCAATCCTAAGTATTTCGTGTTCAAAATAGACGCGGAGGCTTCATTTAGGTAAACGGTTAGGGATGACCTTCTGGGAAATGATCGTCGGAACGTGATCTTAACAAAGCAATTTTTATTTTAGAAATCTCTCCTGTCGTAAAGCCAAAGTTGTTGATGTAGGAAAGAAAGCGATGAGTAATTCTTTAGGCTCGAAAACGTATTACATAACTAAAATAGATAAATTAATAATAATAGGAAAAAATCGAATTAAAGAAATTATGCACTTCTTTCGTACATGAGGTTGTTAACAATATATTTAACAAAAATGTTGAAATTTTATTTCTTAAATTTATGTATCTTACTCTGTATAAATAATTATTAGGCTGGGATGTTGAAATAGATCATCCAGTATACTTCATAAATAACGCTAGATGTATTCTAACTCATTATGTAATATAATAATTTTGTAATTTTGCAAATGCTCATAATGATATAATATCGTGTAATACGGTTTGCCTATCTGACAGATGCTATCTATACACGCACATATTAGTTGTTTCACATGAGTTAAATCATATCTTAGATTTTAGAAGGAATATGTACTATTTATATAATCGCCCTTATTCACTTAATAATGTATATCACATTCATAATGAACCAAAACTTACAGTAGGTGGTACAACTAAAAATAAATGTATACTTATAATTACGTATATTTTAAATGTAAGAGTTCTTACATGGTGTGTTCTGTTTATTTCAGTCTGAATATAACTTTATTTCCAAACACAAAAGAGTCGTTTATTTATGCAAATGAGATGAATTCGGAAAATTCTTTCCAAAGTACTTCAAGAATGCCTGCTATTTTTGTTTTTTTCCGAAGTGTTTCCTGCCAAATCACGTAAAAGACGAACTCGAGTTAAAACACCTGATAATACGAAAGTTTAGTTAAGGAATATAGGTTCAAGTAAATGAGATATCACAATATATTATGCAAAAATGGTTATAAGATGTTGTACATACTTATTACATGTTTAAATGTGAATGTGTATAGTCAATACTTACTTTGTACAGTGTAATAAGTTAATATTATTTTTGTAACTTTGTTTTAATTTTGTCTTAAATCAATTTTCAAAATACATAAACATCGATGTCGAGGAGTTGACACCATTTTGCAAACATAAACGTGATTTGATTTAATGTGCCACTGTTGCTACAATACGCTTGGAATTTTTATTTGGTAGCAGTGTGTTAATTTTTTTCAAACTAAACTACTCAAAAATGAATAAGGAATTTTTAGTTTTTTGTATTTTTTAGAAAATATGGGTAAATATTTGTAGTGTATTATATTAGATACATAATTGTACACAACAATTTAAAATTTTCAAGTATATTTATTCAGAAAAATCGTTAGATTACTAAGAAATGATCAATTATGAAATAAGCAACTTTTTTTATCAATAGCTAAAATAAACATTTTTCTGTAACAATTAATTCTAATATCGTGTATAATGGCCACGGACATCTCTCACAGCTGTAGATCTTCGGGGCATACTCACAATATAATTATTAATGTGTTCTTGTGACACTCTTCTCCAACACAGCGGTAAAATTTCCCGCAAGTGTTGGCCGTTAACTGGTCGTGGAGTATGTTCGTTGAGCTGTTCTTGAAGTCTGTCCCAAATGTCCTCAATTGGATTCAAGTCGGGAGACGTTGGTGGTAAAGGTAGATGGTTAATATGGAGGTCATTTATTGCTTGCATTACAATTTGTGCACGACGAGGTCGTGATGTTTTTATCCACAGCCTCACGAAAGTCGACCACATATTGCTGAATAATGTCATCTCTGTATATGTGTCCATTGACATTGTTTTCAAAGAGATGGAGGTTCGTACGTCCATTCAAACTAATGCCCGCCCACGTCATGATACCACCGTCACCAAAAGCCACCACAGCTTTTGTAAACTCGCGTATAAACGGTCTCCTCGAATTCTCCAGACCCTTACTCTACGATTATCACTAAATAAGCAGAATCTGCATTCATTGGTGTATAAACCATGCTCCCATTGAACATTTTCTGCTAGTCGTTGGTTAACCCAAGCTCTTCTGGCCATTCTGTTGGCATTAGTTAATTTTGGGCGTCTCCCAGACCTGCAGCTATGAAAATCCATTTCCCTCAGACGGTTTCTGATGGTTTGATGCGAAACTCTAACTCCAGTGGCGGCACGTAACTGTGTTTGCAACCATACAGCACTTCTAAACGGATTCATCCTTGTCTGAATTCGTATGTAGCGGTCTTATCTCTGATTTGGTTTCCTCTCAGATCCACTCCCGGGTCTTCTCCTTGCAGATCCTGTCTGTTGGAATCTTGTTAGAGCCCTACTAACAACACTTGGAGACACATTCAAAATTGCGGCAATTTCTGCTCCAGATTGGCCTCGCTGATGCAATAACGCAATTAAATCAAAAGTTTCTTTATTTAAATGACGTCTTGGCATCGTGAAAATGTGAAATGACGTTTAAAATGAATAATATTTGTCAAAGAATGCGATTTTTATAATTTTGTATTCTGAATTAATTTAAGGTTAATAATATACAAGACTCAATATTTTATTAATTAGATCTCTTAAAAAAAGATCTAATTCCCTATTCATTCTTGAGTAGTTTAGATAATCTAGAATGTGAATTTTTTTTGTCTGTTTCCTGCCTGTGGCGGATATCAGATTTTTGGAATTGTAATTGAAGAGTGGGAGAATCTATGAAAAACCTGAGCGCATCTTTTAAAAGATATTATCCTTCGAGTAATTGGGAAAACTCTTCTTTAGAAAATAAATAGGTGGAAGTGGCATAATACACCCACGCATACAGTATACTAGGTGTACTTACATAGTTATATTGAATTATTTAACTCTAAGTAGAAATGAATAATAAGGATTATAATGAGTTACACGGAAATCTAAGGTACTTAATTTAAAATTTAATTAAAAACTTTTAGCATGATAATAAACTTTTTGCCCGCTTAAATTGACAGACTTTTTTCCCGGGGAAAAAAGTGCTTACTTTTTGCCCGCTTAAATTGACAGATATTTGATTATTTTACAGGTTTCCATTAGCAACGGAGGTGTAATGTCACTTGAAATGTCACATCAATTGATTTTCTGACTTCAATATATAGTATTTACGTGATTTTTTCAATATTAAATCGTCGTTTTTCCCATCACAGAAAAAAATAGTGTATTATACACTGGAAAAAAATTAGATTTTAGCTCTCAGTAATTTAAACCTTACCTCGAGCTAAAATCTAATACTTTTTTCCCTTGTATAATAAATAACTATTATTGAGGAAAAAAATGTATATTACTTTATTATAATGGTATGATGCATATTTGACAAATTCGAACTTAAGTTATTATATTGTTACACATGGCAAACATGAGGTATTTATTCTTATATTTATATTCGCTATATTTATTGCGTTTTTTGGTTTAAATACAAAAAATTCTGAACTGCCAATACGATTGTCGATGTGGTCAAATAGATGGCGCTTGAATGTCGCTTTAACTAAAGTCCCTAGATATATAAAGTACCGCAATTGGTTTGTCCCATTATAACGGCGCCAAAATGGCGGTGAATATTCTTACTCTAACTCTAACATTGTCAATTTTTGTCCTGAAATTAGATTTGTATCTGTTGGATAAATAAAGATGCTATAGTTATTTTTAAAACGCTCTAGTTATTATCAATAATGCACCTTGTTATCATCGCAATACTGACTGAATATTTTATGAGGCAAATATTGCGATGTGGAATAATAAAGCTTCAAAATCTTCCCACGCAGTTGAAAACGTTAATAACGTTAGTACCGCAACATTTTTTAAAATCCAATAATTCATATACAATATCCAAACAAACACTTTACAACTTAATGAACCCTAATTAGTGCGTTCTTTTGTATTTTTATAAAAACTTCGAAATGTAAGTAAAATTTTTGTTCTTGACACTACCCAACAACTTCATTTTATTATGTTCTATTACATTATTTTAATATTATTAATATTAATTATTGTCAAGTTAATGTTTAAAGTTTATTTCAATAAAAATTCAGAAAATATTTCGTTTGGGTACTACTAGATGGCACCACATAAGGATCAATATTTTGAGGTAACAAGAATCAAAATCATCAATGTAAATCGAAATTATGTGACGACGCGCAGCGATATTGATACAGTTGGCATTGACTTTAAGATGTCGCTTAAAATGTCAAATAGATGGCGCCACAAATTTATTGGAAAATTTTTTAATTATTACTCCTATTTCCCCAACTTTTAGTGAAGAATAGTCGAGGAAAGTAGTATTTTAAAGACTAAATTTTATTACACTCAAGTTAGATTTTTTTTAAATGTCCCAAAGAGCCAGTGTAATTTTGAATTTTTACAGTCGTCTCGACTGGGAAAACCTCTTTCCTAGTCGAGCTCCACATTCGCCAAATGTCACTTGAGAGGAGGTGAACACAAAAATGTCATTAAGAGGGGCGTTTACTAACAAATATAAACTTATGCAACTTATATTACTCGCGGGACGGGTAGACGCAAGGGGGTGTGAGTAGGTGGAGCTACACGATATTCGGTTTCGATCCCAGCCCTTCGGTTATATTCACAGATTCTGTCATAGATAAAGAAATACTATAGATAGGAAACATAATGTATAAAGAATGAGTACTTACGGAACTGTTGATGTTGTTGATGTTTTATAATAAGCCAATTTTCGCTTGCCCATAACTGTTATATTATTATACACTCGAATATTATAGGTATATATGACATTTAAA
Organism: Amphimallon solstitiale; assembly: GCA_963170755.1. Lineage (NCBI taxonomy): Eukaryota > Metazoa > Arthropoda > Insecta > Coleoptera > Scarabaeidae > Amphimallon > Amphimallon solstitiale. The sequence goes on from OY720679.1 coordinate 87,501,020, forward strand.
TGCGAGTGACAGCTTGTAATTAAACTGTCAATCGCATTTAAGTCGGCAATAGCCGACCGATTCCGATAGATTTTCGTCTTCGCTAGGACCGGTAGAGATAACGTAAAGTGGGGATAGACGGCGCGATTAGCTTGGAAAAACCTCGTGTAAAATGGGTGTGACAATATTTACTGTTTTTATCTTTAAAAATAATTACATAAATTTGATTTTTTCTTTATATCGTACATCAAATGTGCAGGTGGCGCGTAGAGGTCGTTTTTTCTTTTGTGTACTAGCCTTAGTTAGTAGATATTAATCAAATTCATACATTTTTGTGGTTATTTCTAAAACACATAACTTGCTTAAGAAAATAAATTAGTACAAAAGCTGACCTTGACATTATAAATTTATGCCTTTTGTATAACTAACCCAAATTTGAGATTCTAAAATTAAAAAATAAGTTTAAAAAACGCGAAACGGCGATGCCTTAATTTTCGATAGGTAAACGCTCCTCTTAAAACATTTATTAAATCATTATAATCCACCGCAAGTTTCAACATTTTTAATCCATTTTTTATGGCACGAGACTTCGCTTCACAGGTCTACTCTGAAGACGGCAGAAAATCGTCTGCCAAAATATTGAATTTTTAAAATCCAACCAACGATCAAAATAGGCCAAACACCAACTGCAAAGTTTAAATTGTGCTCCACAGCATTGCACACTACCTTCTTAACGATTACACAACTCTATTAACCTTGTACAAGAAAACATCCTGACAATTGAAACTAACAGAGGAAATATTTTAGGCAATCCTCAAGATTCATCGATTATTTTCAAACCCTTATCCTTAACGGAACGAAATTACAAAGAAACTAGATCAGAATGTGATTGTATGAAGTTTCTTTGCCATGGAGTCGCAGAGAATCCTTCAGTGAGTGTAGTGCCGGATGAACTTATTTTGAAGGATCTGTCAATGGCAGTACAACAAATTCGAACTTTAAAATTGAACAATCAATCTGGTCGACTACCCATTTACATTGCTTACAAGAAAGTGCCTTACATATCATTGGATAAGGATGTCATATATCTCAAACCGTCAAGTAGCATCGAAATATCCGTTTATATCAATTCCTATGCGCTGGGAACTGTAAATACCCAGATTCAGTTTGATCTCTTATATTTTGACTACCCTAAAGCGAAAAATGATTATAAAACTATCGGAAATGTTGTTGTACCTGTTGTGATAGAAGTGCGACCTCTCACTAAGTTTCCACCAATTGAAATGAACAAAGGAATAACACCAAATTACATAAAAGAAACGGGAAAATTTTGTCAAAGTGTTACTTTCAATACTCCTGTCGCAAAACCGAAGGCTGCAGTGGTCAAGTCAGAAGCTAAAATGATAAGAAGTGATGCTCTAATAGCCTTTCCAAATGATACACAGCAGTCCATACGACCTTGGAGGAGCAATTTAGAGTAAGAATTTTGTCTCTCTGTCTCTCTCCTTATCCTCATAATTTAATGTATGTATATTTTCAAGGTGCAAGACAATATTTAAAAGATTTCCTCGATATATACCACCAGTGGATACCGACTATGAACTGACTGCTTTTAATAAAAAAATCAAGATAGCCGAGATTGGCTACTATACGGCTTATACCAGGGAAAAAGCGAAGAAATTGAGATTATTACAAGGTCCTGCTGAGAAACTGATTTCTGAATATGATCTAACTGATGGAAATAAATTGATGTGCAAAGATATAAAGTGTCATAATGGTAGTATACCAAAGCCAATTCAAGAAGTCATGGATGAATTTTTCCTCCCATTGTCGCCGTGGCAGATGAATAATATCATAATTACCCCGATGACTGTTCACACTGGCCCTGTAAGTAAGCTCATTACGTTAAAAACAAACCTGAAATAATTACCAACTGAATCTACGTTCAGAGACATCAATAATAAATAAATAATCCAATATTTTTTTTCAGAAAAATTTGGTAATCTTGGTGTATTTCACTTCTGAATCACCTATACAGGGTGAGTTTTTTTGAATGTTTAGCATTGGGATCTCAGAAACTACTGGAGATAGAAAAACGCTTAAATGGGGAAAGATGCGCAGTTTTACGAGTTTGATTTAAAACTGCTTTTGTTTCTCCGATAACTTTCATGGCTTATTAGATATTCAAAGAAAACTAAATTTTACGATTTTCTTTAAACATGCTTAGCATCGTTAATAGTAATTTTAGAGAAAAAGTGTTCAGACAAAAGTTTTAGATAATTTTACGCCAAATAAAACTATGTAGCTAATATTTTTTTTTCGTTCACCATTATCGAGTTATGACACAAACTTGTGTTTTTTTAAATGGAAACCATAGTTGGTTTTGACATCTTTAAAAAGCTTATTTTTTGCTGATTACAATGATATAAGGTTTGATATGGTTATTTTAAAAAATAAAGAGGATATAGACATTTTTACGGTTTTTATGGAAAACAATTGAATTTCGAACTGATAAAATACAAACCAAACGAAAACTTATTTTGAAATCTTATGTAGTAATAAAATGAAAACTATAAGAACTTTTATTAAGGGCACACAACATTATTAATGTTCAAAGATACCTCCATTATTATTAATACACAAATTGCATCTCTTCACAACAGAGTTTGTAGCATTGCGTACTTTACGCCTATCGATGTTATTAAAAGCAACTAAGACAGCTTCTCTTAAATCGTCGATTGTTTCATATGCTGCTGAAGTTTATTTTGAAAATTATTTTGATCGACGTCAGCCGTCGCTATGGTTATGGTTCGTTCGTTAAACCAAAATCAAAAAAAGGGATGGATGAAGATAGAGAAATAAACATATTAGCATGTGTCGCTCAGAATCCATCTACATCGACCCGACACATTTGAACAGAAATGGGCTCCTCTCAACGCACTGTTGCCAGAGTGTTGAAGAAGCATAACTTTCGTCCCTACAAATTATCAGTATCACAAACTTTACATGAAGGTGTTCACGTTGAACATAGGAGACCACAAATTAAATTTGGGTTTAATGATTGGTGTGGTGTTATAGGATCAACTGTTAGATAATTTAAATTTAAGAACCCGAGCAATGCTGCAATGGTTTCAACATGACGGAGCGCCTCCGCACAATCAACTGAATGTTAGAAATTATTTAAATTTGAACTTCCCTAATCGATGGATAGGACGAAATGCACCCATTGAATGGCCGGCTAGATCCCCTGATTTATCAGTTTTGGATTTTTTCTTGTGGGGTGTACTAAAGGACACAGTATACAAAAGAACATATGAAACAATCCACGATTTAAGAGAAGCTGTCTTAGTTGCTTTTAATAACATCGATAGGCGTAAAGTACGCAATGCTACAAACTCTGTTGTGAAGAGATGCAATTTGTGTATTAATAATAATGGAGGTATCTTTGAACATTAATAATGTTGTGTGCCCTTAATAAAAGTTCTTATAGTTTTCATTTTATTACTACATAAGACTTCAAAATAAGTTTTCGTTTGGTTTGTATTTTATCAGTTCGAAATTCAATTGTTTTCCATAAAAACCGTAAAAATGTCTACATCCTCTTTATTTTTTAAAATAACCATATCAAACCTTATATCATTGTAATCAGCAAAAAATAGGCTTTTTAATGATGTCAAAACCAACTATGGTTTCCATTTAAAAAAACACAAGTTTGTGTCATAACTTGATAATGGTGAACGAAAAAAAAATATTAGCTACAAAGTTTTATTTGGCGTAAAATTATCTGAAACTTTTGTCTGAACACTTTTTCTCTAAAATTACTATTAACGATGCTAAGCATGTTTAAAGAAAATCGTAAAATTTAGTTTTCTTTGAATATCTAATAAGCCATGAAAGTTATCGGAGAAACAAAAGCAGTTTTAAATCAAACTCGTAAAACTGCGCATCTTTCCCCATTTAAGCGTTTTTCTATCTCCAGTAGTTTCTGAGATCCCGATGCTAAACATTCAAAAAAACTCACCCTGTATATTCTTAATGGTAATCAGAAATAATCATGCTTCCTATTAGGACGATAAATTAATGTAAAACTTATGCAATTAAAGTGCCTCTAATGAGAATAAAGACATACGTACTAGTTCGCCATGGTTGTTCTGGCTTGAACTATATACATAAGAGGGAGCGTTTTTAAGTTCGCGGAATGAGGGAGAAAGAGAGAAATAAGAATTCAGTATCTATATCCACCTAAAACGTTAATAAGGCCTATATCATTGTAATCAACTGACATGATTTCTTCGCAAAAAGCAAAAGCAATGAGTTTTCCGGCCGACTGTGTTATATTAAACTTCTTGGGTGGTGATGTGCCGTTTTTATGTCACTGCATGGAGTCATGCTTTAGGGGTTCATAATGATGAACCCAAAATTCATTCCCAGTAACAATTAGACTCAATACACTATCCTTGCCTTCATTACAGAGGATCGGTAGCTTGAGCATTGTCGGCACCCATGTTGCGCTGACATTAGTCGGCGATGAAGAACTTTAAAAATGTTTGTGTCAGATACTACAATCATTCCTACGAGCTGTGTTCTTTAGCTGAACATCTTCCATTATTAATTTTTCGACTTTTTAAGCAAATTCTGAAATGGTGACTCCGGTAGATCGTGGATCGTTTTCAAGCGATTCCTTACCTTGCTTAAAACGAATGTACCACATAAGAGTCATATTTTTTCTCGGGCAAGTGTCCCCTTAGACCGATTACATCTCTTCTAGTATGCTATGAGCAGGCTATTCTTGTTTCGTAGGAAGCCCGATACTCAATTTTCTTCGTATTTCACATTTACTTCTCAATTAAGTTGCTTCGCCAACGATTGTTTAAAAACTACTAACGCAATTTTATTGAATCTAACATATAGTCCCAAAATTTTCGGAAATTTTAGATATTGATAATTTTGATGAGTTATTAGAATTACTCGCTGCCTTCCACAATAAAAGCACAGCAGGTGATGATCAGTTGCCTAGTTTTCTTGTCCGTGATTGCAGATACGTCCTTGCTTCTCCCTAAGAATAATTATTAATTTATCTATATCTTCGAACATCTTCCCTGAATAATGGAAAATTACAAGAATTACCTCAGCTCATAAGAAGGGGGATCGTACATTATTGAGTAATTATAGGCCTATCTCTATTATTTCTAACTTTGCGAAATTGTATGAGAGGGTATTATACCGCAGTCTTCTTCATAGTACTCGATCCCTCATTTCGCCAGACCAACACGGATTCATCGCTGGTCGGTCTACTCTTACCAATTTGGCCACTGTGTCTCAATACATTGGAAAATCTTTAGATAAGCGTGGTCAGTTGGATGTAATTTACACCGATTTATCGAAAGCTTTCGACTCGATTGATCATGAAATATTATTACATAGGATTGGTTCATTTAGTATGGTACCTACTAATACTACTAATAATCTGCTTAGATCTTATCTTTTTGAAAGAAAATGCTATGTCACCTATGACGGATACTCTTCTAGCAACTTTCTTCTTACGTCTGGCATCCCTCAGGGATCCAACTTGGGACCGTTATTATTTGTCCTTTTCATTAATGACCTACTCCTCCAAATTAACGGTCCTATTCTTGCATATGAGGATGACATCAAAATATTTTCTCGGATTACATCAGCCCGAGATGCGCAGGATCTTCAGACAAGTTTGAACATGTTGGCCATGTGGTGCGAGGAGTTTGGGCTTGGGTTGAATATCAACAAATGCTGTGTTGTTACGTATACACGTTCCTCTACACCTTTCTACTACTGTTAGCAGGTAAATGATACCGCACTTGAATGAAAATTCGAAATCACGGACCTTGGTGTTGTTTTTGACTCTTACTTTACCTTTCGAACACATATTGGGGTGGTCTGTTCTGGAGCCTTTAGATCACTTGGCTTTGTAATGCGGGTATCCAAATATTTTAAGAATATTGCCTTGCTCAAATCCTTGTACTCCGCCTACGTTTTGAGTAAAATTGAATACGCTGCTCCTATCTGGAATCCCATTTATGCACACAACTCGCTGGCACTGGTTCGTGTTCAATGTAAGTTTTTAAAATTTCTGTCATTTAAAATCGATGGTATTTATCCGGAAAGGGGCACACCTCAGGCTGATTTACTATTACGCCACAATTTTGCATCTCTACAAGGATGAAGAGATGTTCTCTGCCAGAAATTCTTGCATAAACTCATCAGAGGCGACATTGACTGCACCTTCATGCTCGAAAGATTATTGTTGGTTGTTCCACGAGTTACATCGAGAAACAACTCAACGTTTTTGATGCCATTTGCGAGGTCAAACGCAATGAAACTGACTCCAGCATATCTTCTTGCCAGGGTGGGTAATGGGATGGAGTTGGATTTATTCTTGTGAGGGTGTGGGGATTCTCAAATGAAATATTGGGTGGTTTATATATGTGTATGTTTATGTATGTGTATTATAATATACGTATTTATTTACTGTTTTGTATACATTTTCTCTATTATTGCGTATAGCCTGTTGGAAAAATAAAGAATTATTATTATTATTATTATTCTCATAACTCTTCTACTTTTTAAACTATATATTTCGACAATTAACAATAAATACATCATTAAATCATTGATAGTTTTGAGTTCCCTTTTCAGCTCCTTGTTTTTTCCATTTATCTTTAGGCGTTTTCATTTATTTTTCCACTCTTAATTTTATTCTCTTTCTTAAATATTTGTATCCATACACTTTCTTCTTTGGCAGAGTACTTTTTCTCTATTTCTTTAAAAGCGGCTTCTTTTTTTTTGCATGAGGAATTTCGATCTTCCCCCTCCTTCCAATTGTTTCTTTTTGCGCTCTTTAACTTTTGGAATAGACATTAGAATTTCAAGTGAAACACTAAATGAAATGGCCATGTAGTCAATTGCCATCTAAGAGCTACAACGAGTGGCACAATTAGTCTAATTAAATCGAACATTCTTTACCGGCTTGTCATCATTAGAGTTGGATGAAACCTAGCCTGCTTTATGTTCCAACCTGATAGGCATGTCTTTTTTACTTTCTTAAAAGGCATGCCTATCAGGTTGGAAGATAAAGCAGGCGAAATACAACAATAAATACTTGCTCTTTAATTCGTTGATAGTGGGCCATTCATTATCTTCGATGATCCTCAGTGTTCTTCTGACTCGTCCTGTCATTCTCTGGACAAAAGTAGGATCAATTTATCGCATTTTTTGAAAAACTCGACGTCGTAGTTGGTCTTCTTTTGCAGCTTTTCATCCATTCTCATACACTTTTCTGGTCAAAATTGACCAAAATTCCTCTATTGACCGAGCCTGAGATACATTGGGAGGATTGTTTAATTTAGGGACAAAATTTGGGTTATACCAGTCTCTAGTAACTCCAGCGTAATTGCATGAAGCTTGATCAGGCCAAAACATGACATCATCATTGCTTAGACGTGTATTTAAAAACTGAAGCAGTTTAAAAAGACATCTTTGAATGTAATGAAGTTGTTCATCTAAGGTTTCTCCTCGAACACGAGCAATGTACGGCTGCGAGATAAATCCGGCCTCAAAAATGACACACCTCACTAACATTTTGTCCTCAAATTTGGATTTACTTTTGAATTTGACATTGGCTGGTGTTCTATGTCGTCGGTATAAAAACTGTCGTTTCCCTTTATCTATGAATGGGTTAAGGTGAAATATTTCTCATCATCCATTACAATCGGTTTATTGGCAAAATGGATGCGCTATAGCGCACCACAACACCTGGGTATCCTTTTTAACTAGGCCGCGGTGTATTTTGGTGCGTTTTTTCGTTTTGTGGTCTTTGAAACGCTGAATCTTCGACCTATTTTTTGCTGTGAAACTCCAACTTTGTCTTTAGGGCTTCAATGGTTCTTCGATCCCTCACTTGGTTCAAATTTATTGGTCGACCACTTTTGGGCAAATTAACGCATTTTATTCCCTCTTCACATTCTTTATGGTTTGATAAATTGCTGATAAAGAAATATTTTGTTCACGATAAATGGGCATTCGCCCAACTTGACTGTAAATTCCTTCATAAATATCTAGGTTATAAAACATTTTGCTGAACCCGTTCACAAAAACTAAACAAAATCTTAATTGTCATAATTAAAACAAGCTAATGTGACATATGACTTACAGCGACTTAACTTAACCACACGTCTTTTAGTACAACTATACAAATCACCTATATTTCTTCCGAAAACTTTGGGACCATACGTTATATATTTATACTAAGAATGTGTCACTGAACACGTTACGGGACAAAAGAGCTCCCTCACTACCATCCAACCCCTCCATTCCACAAACTTAAAAGTGCTTCCTTGTACACATTGCGTATACTATGTATACTAATACTAAGTTTATCAAGTTAGCATGAGAATAGTGGATGTCATCATTCTTATTAAAGGAACTCAGAGACAAGGTATAATAGAGTACTGCGATACACCAACAAATCCAGCATGTTTACTCCAATTGTTTTCAATTCACCAGTTAAGCTTGTTGGGTAATTTCGCCAAAATTTCCTGTTGTTGCCTTACAGGTAGAATAAACTCTTTGTGTAATTTCATAATACCGTTCTGGAAACGTGCACTTTTCTATGATGACTTTTCTTTAGAAATTTAATTTGGAAAAGACGAGGATTTTCAACAAGCATTGTGAATGATGGTTCCAAGCAACAAGTTCAAATGATAGAGTCTTTATACTTACCCGACCAGGATCTACATATTATGATATTTTCCTTTACTTTTCCTTAGCTTTTTATTTAATTTATAACGTGAACCCAAGCCAACAAATCTCCTCCGAAGGATTTTTGAGAAAACTTGTTTTTAATATTTTGACATATTAATTAATTTTCTTTATTCCGATAATAAATTTGATTCTTCAGCGGGATAGATTACTAAATTCGTCATAAGTTGACGTTGAAAGGTTTTCTCCAAATTTAAAATCAACAAAAATACCTTGCATCTAAAATCTGCTATTTTTCCATTGTTGACAGAACCACTATACAGGACAATACAATTAAATATAATGAAATAACAGAATATTTTTGACAACGTGAAACGTGTATTGCATTATGCGTTCAACAGAATGGTGACCATTTTGAACACTTTTTATAAATTATAATTAATTAAAATTTATACAAATAAAATTATTTATCTTGTTGTTGACTAATATCCCATCTTTAAAATTATCTTATTAAATACAGTTCGTCTAATGGATCATTAGACGCACATCATTAATTTTTATGCGTACGAATCAAATAGGTACTTCCAGTTCAAGTTAAGCACTATATACATAATGCATTAATATAAACTTCACATTTTTTAATTTTTCAATTGATTAATGCAGTAGTCTAGATATGATTTGTATTGCAGACATACGTATTTTCCGCACTTGAATATTCGACACCGATATTAAATAAGGATAGATAGACTGACCGACAATCTTTGCTTATGTTATCAAATAATTACGTGCGTCTAAAGATCCATTAGACGAACTGTATATTAATAATTCAATTGTACGCTTATTAATTTCATCACCATATCGCTCGAAAATCAATTTTGACTGTGACAGGTGGATAACCTTTAAAGTATTTAATCAAAATCCGCATTTCAAGAATGCGGAAGATCATAATTTATAGGAGAACCTTGTTGACAACTAGATGAAATTCTCTTTGAAACACACGGTATTTACGTGACACATACTCGAAACCCTTAACTATAAGTAAATGAAAAAAAGAAATATCGATATTTTGACACTTCTTCTCTTCCATCATTTTAGTGAAGGAAATATGCTCGCTTTTATTAATATAAAGGTGGAGCGTTTTTGACGAGGTTACCTGGAAGGAGATATGCCCCCCCCCCCCCACGTTTTGCCGTTTTTGACGATTCCATTATACGTGTCATTCACAGGAAATTAACAAAAGATGGCCGCTCGCTTTTATTATATATTAAATGTCACTTTATTAGAGCCTTTAATATTATATATTTGGGCTAATTATATCATTTCATGTAGAAATTGTGAATGTAGCTGTACAATTATGACTTTATTTTCTACTTTATTTTAGATAGTTTCGTTACGAATTCACCAGTTTGACATAAAAATAAGAAATGAGAATAATATTTCGATATCGGTTTTTGTAAAAGCGGATAAGACGAATGTTATATTTCCCCAAGGAAATCGTTGGTCTATTAAACCAGGCAGAGAAGTTATGGTTCCCATTGCTTACATGGCTCCAGCTGTGGGTTACTATACATCATCTCTTGATTTGATCGTTAACGCTTGCATGGTCTACGTCGTAACTATTTTTGCTGATGTTTACACCAGCCATTTAAAACTCAGCACGGATGAAATTAAATTCACTGATGAGGAAACCCATTATTACTTGGAGATCACGAATTCTTTAAATGCCGACATTTGTTTCAATTGGTTATTGAACTATAACAATTTCATAATTCAGCCTCTGGAAGGTACCGTAAAGCAAAGATCGACCCTAATGTGTCACGTTGAATATTTACCATATAAAAGTGGACCTCCACTAGCTGAAGTAGAATTTTACTCTGGAGACGCGAGGGCCCAAGAAGTCAGGCTTATCGTTACATCTGTTAATATGAAGCTCAATTTTGTCAGTAAAGAAGTAGTCTTTCAGAATATTCCATTGAATAGGCCAGTTGTCCGAAAGGCTGTGCTCATGAACATGCAAAACGGGTTGCAAACATTTGCCGTCGTTCAGAATGAGTTTTCGAAGTACATGAAGCTGTATCCCAGTGAAGGAGTAGTGTATGGCAATAGTAAAACTATAATTACTATAAAATTAATAATGACTTCTTGTGTCAAATTCTCTACAATTGTTAGATTTAGTATTGGTCGCGCAGACAGTATAGATCTTCAAGTGCTAGGAAATGTTGTCTTTCCTGAAATTTCAATAATTCCCCGTTCTATACAGTTCAAAAAGATAGCGTCCAGTAGTATGGCTGCTGTAGGAATAACTATAGAAAATAGGAGCGATGCAGAGGCTTCAATAAAATTCGACTTGCATGATTATACAGAATATAAAATATCGGAAAGCAGACATTACTGGATAGCGGATGCTGACGTCGAAGAACTGACATTAGATAAACACACTTCGAGGTGTTTATTCCTTCATTTTCTCCCGAAGGCTGTCACTAGTGAAACTTTTATTCTACCAATCATTATTAACGGTATTCTTGGACCGATTGATGACAATCCTTTAGGGAACAGCACGAGCCTCTTCCTGGTGAATCGAATACCAGATAGTGTAGTTGAAATTGTACCAGAGAATTTGCCAATTCTTAAAATCCACGCCTATTCGGCGGAATCCAAATTAAATATCTCGAAACGTATAGTAAATTTAGCGTGCAGACCATCAGATGAAATACACAGAGCTGATAGCGAAATCAAAATTTCCAATCCCCAAATTGAAACTGAAACGTTTTGTATACTAACAGATAATTTGAAACCTCCCTTGAGGCTAACTTATCCACAACAGACAAATATTATTAAATATCCGCAATCGATAGTATGTTCTTTGATGCCTAAGGAAGAAGTTGTATTGTCTATCACATTTGAACCCACTAAATTCGGCACATACCAGAGTTTGTTACCTCTGATCATAAAATCCGATATGTCTGCCAGACCCCACAACGTGTTAGTAGCAAACGGGATTTTTGCGGCTCCTACTATAACGACCTCTTCAAAGGTGTTGTACGAGAAGCCCCTACCTCTTGAAAACATAGTTACTTCAACGATGGAATTTACCTTTCAAAACCATTTTGATGACTGTCGAGTGATTACTGACAGTGACTTGCAGAAGTTGAACATGGACGTGGTTGAAATTATTTCTTGTGACGATTATACAAAGAGAGTTATTTTAAGAATGACCCACGAGATACTGGAATGCGGCGAATATAATTCGAACTTGATAGTATCCTGCACCTGTTTGGCCGAATGTAAAGTAAATCTTATTGGTTGTGTTGAAAATTGTTTCCTTACAAATTATGCTGTTATAAATACGTTCCTGTCAAAATCATATAGTGATGTAGTTCAGAAGCCGAGTAAGTCTAATGATGCCATGGTAAGTTCAAATCTAGACATAGATTTATTATATCTTAAAAGATGTTTTTTTTGGTATGCGTTTTACAATAACAAACCTAATAGTATGTACTCCATTTATTTGTGAATGTTTAAATCATGGTCATCAAGCATATGTTGGTATCAATGAATGTATGAGATATTTCTTAATTTGAAAAATCTTTAATTATACACACATATATATGTTTCAATTGAATGCCAGTTTACTTTCACGTTGTTTATATACAGTGTGACTCTAAAGTAAAGAATTCTTTTTAAGTTTTTATTCCTACTTATTGAAAATTTTACTCGGAAACGTTAATTTTTATTTTTAAATCCCCATCTTGTGGGATAAATTATACCTAACGACGCCAGCGTAACGGGGACCAAAATTTGAGTAGGAACGGTTATCAAATGTTACATTTTAGGAAATAGGTTTCGTTTTTTATCTAACAGTGAAACAATCAACACATAGGTGGTGGTCATATTTAACTTTTTTGTATGTCTTCTTGTTATTATAATACAATTCCGTTTCTTTATGAACAAATTAGTGCTTTTATTTTTGTAAATATTAAAAATTTGCCAACCCTATACATTACTGAACAATTCACAACAAATTTGACAAATGTTGCTCTAACAACATAGGCGTTATAACCTAACAAATTTCGAGCGTCCCTCTTGAAATACGAGGTAGGCGCAATAAATTTTCGGCCTGATATACAAAAAGGAAACTTGGAACAATAAAAGAATTTTTATTTTTGCATGTAATCTCCCCTAATTTCTATACATTTATTACAACGAGTAATTAATAATTTGATACCCTTTTAAAAATAATCTAAAGTTTTTCCGTCAAAATGTTCTATAACAGCTGCTTGCTGTCGTTCTTAAAACTACGTCCCCTAAGGTTTTTTTTTTAAATTATAAAATAAAAAAAATCACAAGGAGACATATCAGGACTATCAGGACTATATGGCGGATATTCCAATTCTTGAAAACCGCATTCGCGGATGGCACCTTGTGAAATGGCGGCAATATGGACGGGAGCATTGTGGTGCAATAATCGCGCACCTTTTGTTAATTTTCCACGACGTTTTGCACGAATACTGTCACTTAATTTATGCAATAAAGACGCATAATATGTGCCGTTCACACTTGTATTGCGTTCTTTAAAATCAATTAGCAAAATGCCATCACAAGCCCAGAATGTTGTGGCCATCACCTTTTCCGTTGATTGAACGACTTTCGCCTTTCTGGATCTGGATCATCAGATCGCCGTCATTACATGGACTTTCTTTCCGATAAAGGAACGTAACACACAACTATTGTTTCATCCCCTCTGACAATGGACTCCAAAATCGGTTTTGGGTCGTCTCCACACATGTTTAAAAATGACTGCGCACATTCGACTCGACGTTCACGTTGGAGAGCAGAAAGAAGTCGCGGTACCCATCTAGCACTAATTTTATTCATACCCAAATGATCATGGAGAATTCGGCGAACACTTGTTTCGGAAATGTTTGTTATTACTGCTAATTCATTCACTTTCAAACGGCGATCTTCTAGTACTAAGTATTAAATAATTGACATTTGTTGAGGCGTTATCACTTCAATTAATTGACCCAACCAATCAGCATCTTCCAGGGATTCTTGTCTCAAACGGTAACATTTTGCCCACTTTTTTACAATTGAATACGAAGGAGATAAATCACCGTAAACTCCGTCTAAACGTTGTTTAATGTGTTCTTTTTTTAAAAATTCAATGACCGCGCGGTACTCAATTTTCGTTACTTCAGACATTTTCGTGCACTAGTCACGTTGGTTGGCTGAGTACTAAAAACTACTAGGATTCGAACCATCATATTTATAATGTACACCTCGCGTATGTGCATGCATGACGTGACGGAGTTTGAACACGTTTGAACCCGTATAAGCTTGTGAGGTCGAAAATTTATGGCGCCTACCTCGTCCCTTATATTTGGTATATGAAATAATTTTACTATTAAAAAAATTTTAAAATGTCAACCGGAAGTAGCATTTTTTCTTTTATCCAGTAGCAGTTTTTTGCAAATAGCTCGCAACTTATGTAGTATATACAGCTTTATCATATCAGTACATGAGTAATGTGAGCTTGATTTTGAACAATTTTTGTATAAAAAGAATTTCAAAATTATGACCGGAATTAACATTTTTACTCTTCGGATTGCACATACGTACACGAAGTCGTGTGATTCCCACACCTAACTTTTTTAAAGTGGACACAAATCTCTTGAGTTTATACCTTCGCCCGAAGTTTCTCAGGGTTTGTGTTTTTGACATCTCTTATTTGTTACTCTCTATTCACAACATGCCTATGCGAATGACTGAAAAATTCCTCTACCACTAAAATCTTGACATGCGCTTTCGTGAGAATATAACGGTGTTTCTTTTTCTCTTTTATTACAGAATAAGTATTCTTTCGTCTCAGAGTTAGAATTCAAGCGGGTATCGATTAGAGATATTGAATATGACATATCCGGCTTATATATGGAATATCCATCTTTTCCGACAGAAGACGATTCATTGCGCACTTTTGCGTCGAACACGGCCGAGTTCGTAGAACAATGGATTTACAGGCAAGCATTCTACGGGCAGTGCTTTTACAAAATCCCGGAAGGCATAAACTACATAGTCTTTGATAAGAGCCTGAATGGTTACCAATCTAGCAGAAAAACATCATGCAAGATTCCCTATATCCAGCTCCTAATCAACTTAGTGGGACGGGAATTAGAAAAATATTTTGATCTGCAGTGAGTATAATATTGTAACGTTTTCGGGTTCGCAATAAACAACTCGTGCAATTTATTTATTTAAAACAGTCTGTATATTCATACACTTAAAATTAATTACAATATAAAAATGTAAAACTAATGTATCACACTTAAACTACTACGATTTAAATTAACACAGGTATTTATTTCTATTACTAATATTTATGTAACACTACCGTATTTATATCACTTCTATTTATATGACACGGTAATATTTATGTCTACTCTTCGACTACCGCTTAAGGAACTATTTATTTATTTCTTATATTTATTTCTACGTTGGTCTGTTCCGCGCGTCGACTACTTAAGAAACTTCTTATTCCGGAATTAATGAATCATCACTAGGCTCAGCTGCTTTTATATCCGTAGGTAAAAGTTCGAGAATATACGGACACAGTCCGGCTTTTTCTCCACATGTATGAGAGACGTTCTAGTCTTTTTGCTATGCACGCCGTACGGCGTGGAGATGATTTATGGCTATTTACATTTCGTTTTTATATCGTCGCGTTTGCTGCCTTTTTCTGAACTTGTTTTCGTTACACTGCCCCGTTCTTAGAAACTGCGTTTCGTCTCGAAACACATGTTCTTGTCGTTGGCGGATGACGGAATCTACATTAGGACCCACGGGTGCCCCCAGTTGTCTTGTGCAAATGGCAATCCACCATCTTAGGTTGTATAACCGGCCGATTGGGCCGATAGCTGCATACGACTATTTCCATACCAGTATGCCGAAACACCACCTCCAGCATGTTTCTTACGGTTCTCCATTCCAAACGGTCCAATCCACAGCCCAGTTTCGAAATTGCCAGCCTCCTTATATTTTGTTCGAGTGCACGTCCTCGTAAATCATCAAGGGATTCCCACAATGCATGATAGGTCGGCTTATCGTTGGAGACTTCTTTTGTGACCAGGTAAAAGATAGACCGTCCGCCACGCTTTATCTCCAGAGCTTTACCAACCCTTGGCTGTTGTTGGGTCAGTTCATTGGCCCCGCCATATCTCCTCTTGAATTCCACGGCAATCCCTCTACGCATACATAAGTCCTGGGCCACACAGTGAGCTAAGGCATAATCACAGGGTACCGTAAAAAGATTCTGTTGCCTTTCCGTGGTGATTCCAAAACGAGCCTTCTTGGTACCAGAATATTCTTGCATGAATGCAGGCCTCGGCGACGTTGAGGATTATATAACCAAACGAGGTCCCCTTCTCGATAACCACCTCTTTCGGCTTGCACGTCGTAACGATTCTTCGTCCTGTCTCTGGCATCCTGAGTGGGATGGCGTACTCGCTCGTGGACATCCTCCAACCTCCGCCTAAGTCCGCTAACGTAGTCTTCTCCTGCCAGGTCTTCTCCAGGCTTACAGCCGAACTTCAGGTCACACGGCAGCCTGAGCTCTCTTCCGAATAACAAATTTGCTGGAGATTGACCGGTAGTCTCGTGGACCGCAGCTCTGTAAGCCATGAGGAACAGGGGTAGATGTTCATCCCAGTTTCTTTGATGGTCTGCCACTACCTTGGACAGGTGTTTGAGCATTGTCCTGTTCATGCGTTCCACTATTCCATCTGACTGCGGATGCAGCGTCGTCGTTCGCGTTTTCCTAATGCCCAGAAGATCGCAAATATTCTGGAATAGAGTTGATTCGAAATTCCTCCCTTGATCGGAATGAAGTTCCAAGGGTGCGCCAAACCGACTAACAAATTCCTTTACGAGCACTTCAGCGACTGTTGCGGCTTCTTGGTTAGGCAGGGCATAGGCTTCGACCCATTTAGTGAAATAATCCATTACTACAATTATGTATTTATTCCCTCTGTCAGTCTCAGGAAATGGCCCAGCGGCATCTATGGCAATCCTTTCAAATGGGCTTCCTACATTATACTGCTTCATGGGGGCACGTCGACGTCTTTGGGGTCCATTGCTGGCGGCACAAGTTGCACATTTTCGGCACCATTCCTTCACGTCTCGTGTGCAATTTACCCAATAAAATCGTTGGCGCACTTTCTCGAGTGTCTTATGTACGCCGAAGTGCCCTCCGGAGCTGTCATCGTGGAGCTGTTGCAGTATATCAGGTATCCTTTTCTTAGGGATGACCACCTATATCTTTGCCCTTCTCCATCTGGGTTCTCAACAACACGCTTAAGCAGGCCATTCTCCACCTTCAAGGAGCCCCATTGAGCCCAGTAGGATTTCAGCCCCTGTGAACGAGGGGCTACTTCTTGCCAAGTCGGTCTGTGACCAGTACCTTTCCAAACCATCAATGAACCAAGGTCTTCATAAGCTTCTTGACCGATCCACAAATTGTCAGGTTGCCACTGATCGTCAACCACGGTAGTTCTAAATGTGTTGGCCGATTTTTCTTCTAGTCGGTTGCTATGCCTGGACGTGGTCTCCTTGCAACAGCATCAGCGTTTTGGTGTTGCACAGATGCAATTCGCGCTATTTATTTTGAGGCTCTACGATACTGGGTCGACGATTGCCTCTTCTCATCGACCCGTTTCATTTTTCGCTGCTCCGCTATGGTTTTCTTGGGCTTCTTCCCGCATTTACTATGCGCATGGCCCATTTCCATCTCCATTTCCATTTCCAATTCCAGCATCGGAGCGTTCTTCTCTTAGGTTGCACCTTATTCACTAATCGTCGGACTACCTGTACCAGGTGTGCATGCCCATACTTCATCTTAAGACGCTTGATTGATTTAAGGTAGTCTTGACACTCTTCCGGACGTAAGGTCTGGCAGAATGTCACTGGCCTCTCCTATTAATGACACAATCAGGGCAGTAGCTTTCTCCGGGAACGTCCATCCATTTGCTCCTACAGCGGCTTCGAATTGTTTCAGGTACGTCATCCATGACGTCTTCCCATTGAAGGTGGGAGGCTTTACCTTTGCCTTTGCTGTTCGGGAGATCTCCAGGCTTCCGCCCGAGGTGTCATGGGGATCGCAGTCGTTCATCGCTGGCAACTGAAGTTGAACCCCAAACTCGTCCCCCATTCCGAACACGCGCTCCTCAACTTCCTGTTCTACGGCTTCGATGGCCCCAGGAAATTCCTGTCTCCCATTCAATAAATTCTTTTGAATGTCTTCCTCGAGTTGTTTTGAATTACTTGCAATTTCTTAAAGCTTTTGAATTATTTGTAATTTCATTATTTAAAGCTTTTAAATTGCGGGTTCGCAATAAACAACTTGTGCAATTTATTTATTTAAAACAGTCTGTATATTCATACACTTAAAATTAATTACAATATAAAAATGTAAAACTAATGTATCACACTTAAACTACTACGATTTAAATTAACACAGGTATTTATTTCTATTACTAATATTTATGTAACACTACCGTATTTATATCACTTCTATTTATATGACACGGTAATATTTATGTCTACTCTTCGACTGCCGCTTAAGGAACTATTTATTTATTTCTTATATTTATTTCTACTTTGGTCTGTTCCGCGCGTCGACTACTTAAGGAATTTCTTATTCCGGAATTAATGAATCATCACTAGGCTCAGCTGCTTTTATATCCGTAGGTAAAAGTTCGAGAATATACGGGCACAGTCCGGCTTTTTCTACACATGTACGAGAGACGTTCTAGTCTTTTCGCTATGCATACCGTGCGGCGTGGAGATGATTTATGGCTATTTACATTTCGTTTTTATATCGTCGCGTTTTTGTTGCTGCCTTTTTCTGAACTTGTTTTCGTTACAATATAAATAGTGTATGTTTTGTATATTACCAGAAGCTGAGTAAGTCACAAAAATGCAAATTGCTTAACCCTCATCTGCATGACCTAATGAAATGGACGATATAACATAAAGTGGGTCCGATGGACCCGCACTTGCTAAGTGAGGATTCTAGTGATTTTTTTTCAATCTAATCACATATGAGGACTTGATTCTATATAACAAATAACTCTAATGTCTGTGCAAAGAACTTTTTATTTAAGAAAACTTTACAAAAACATCTATGAGTAACTTATACTGCAGGTTCCTTACATTACAAAATTATTTCGGGTTTCCTTTTTTCGGTTTCTGATACTATTCCAGTGTTATGCATAGTTGACATGAGAATCACTGCCCGTTTCTTTTTTGGAACGTAAGAACAAAGTGTAAAGCCATTGTGATATCCGAATATAGAGGATAATTCTTCTCGTTTCCTGTCGGGCAACATCTCCTTTGGAACAAATCGTTTGCCTTTTCTTTTTGTGCCGATTATCGTAGTATTCCTCTTTAGCAAAGTTTCTACTAAGTTATAGTCTGTAAACAAATTGTCAAAAGTAATATTCCTCCCTGTATCGTAAAGATGTGAGCACAAATCGTGTACAACTCGCGACCTTGTCCCTTTTCAGATTCTTCTGTTTGTTTGCCACAATACAACTGAATGTTTATGCAGTAACTGTTTATAGCATCTGTAGCAATCCAAAACTTCAAGCCGTATTTATCTGGTTTAGATGGTATGTAGGTTTTTACGTTCCTCGCTCTACCTCTCCAAGGATAAAGCTGTTCGTCCACGGTGATAAATAAATTTGGCTCATAATTTGTTTTGCAGTCACAAACATGTCAAATGAATCTTTTATTGTGTTCACATTCACATGTCGTGTAGGAGAACCTGGATTTAGCACTAGAGATAAGTTGTGTACTGACAGGCAATGTGCAACTTGCATCGACCTAGGTTAGAATATATCTGTCAAATGCTGCGCTTTATGATATGCGCAGTCGCAAAAGTTACTACTTTATCCGCAGTGGCGGAACGATTCTACATAAATGGAGTCCGTTGGACCCATTTTGAAATTAATTGTCATTTATTTCTAAACTTAAAGCAGCTTTTGAGAAAAAATATATCATAGATTGAATGCCTACATATAAAGGAAAATTAACATTTTTTTCAGATTTGTTTTTTACCACTTTATTTTCACTTGCCAGTAACTAATTGCAACTTAGTCCAGTCATTATATACATTTGAATTAGAAAATGAACCGAACAAACCATTTTTTTATATGTTGTTGGGAGGGGTTAGGACAGCTTAATTCCAAGAGTTCGACTGGATACCCCTTGTGCATTTTCCGCCATCTTGAAAAAAAGGGTGCATTTTTGTTTCCATTGTAACTCGGCTGCTGATCGACCGACTGGGAAGTTGTTTACGTTTTTTTGGTTCCTTTTTTTATTCTCTATAATTTATGTCATATAACGTTTTCACCTAAATCGACCGTTCTCGAGATATCGGCAAAATAGGAAGAAAATTGGGGTACGAACTCGGTTTTTATTTTTTTCTTCTTTGTCGTCACACATAGCAAACAAGTGTTTATTATCACACTTATAGAGCACGTTCGTACCTAAAAATCGATATTTTTGTTTTCCCCATATCTTCAAAATTACGGTGATTGACACGAGCATCGCAGGGACAAAAACATTGGAAAGACTACGACGTTCAAAGAAGTACCGATCGCCTGAATTCACAATCAACGAGACTATACAATTCCAACAGTCAGTCAAGAAAATTTCCTTCCAAGAAACGTCAAGAAAGACAATTTCGTGAAAATGCTGCGCTTTTATTTTACAAACGTTAGGATTAACTTTCTGCAGACTTTCAAGGACGCAGATACGTTGATTGTAACCACTGCACTGGACGAAGCGTCTAAGTATTACTCCGTTGAAATCGTCGGCGAATACATCGATCTGTTGGTTCTACTTACCGGACTGGCACAACAGAACACAAACATCTTCTTCCGAAAACCAGCGAAAAAAAATACATCAGCAGCATTGTACTCTCCAACTTATCTGAAGCACCACAAGACCATCCATTCTTCACGCTTTCAGCGGTTGCGATACCACATAATCTTTTTTCAATATTGGGAAATCTAAATTCATAAACACTCTGGAAAAACACGCGGAATTGGTACCATCAGTCGAACTGTTCAAGAGGAAAAACGTCAATCCAGAGATTTTGGTATCCACAGGAGAACGATTTCTAATCGCCCTATACGGCGGTAAGAAGGAAGATAAATCCATCAATACTTTACGATACCAGCGCTTCACGAAATCGATCACCAAGAACAGATTCAATCTGTCATCACTTCCACAACTAAGAACGCAGCACAGTACAGCAGCACGTCTTTCGTACCTATCATCAAGTACAAAGTTAGCTCTGATTATACGAAGATCCGTAGGAATGGGGCTGGCGACGAACGCACCAAGGAATCGAACCAATCGTAAGCACAGCAGAACCTGCACCAACCGAGCTTCTGAAGCTTGTATCGTGGAGATGTAAAAAAAAATGCGGAGCTGCTTGTGGATGCAGGAAAGCAGGCGTTGCGTGTTCCACGATTTGCCTTAATTGCAGTGGAGAAACATGCGACATCGCCGTCAAAGTCGACTACCTACATGACGTCGAATCAGACGATGAGGATGATGCGACTGTCGAAGAAAACGTGGGTCAAGAATCTCCGCGTCTCAAAGAGGATCCTGAAGAAGAGACATATGGACAAGCAGGACCATCAAAGAGAAGGAAGATATGAATGGTTTTTTGGACCAGAAAAAACAAATTTGCGTAATAAATTTTATATATGTGATTCATAATTCCACTGTTTTATTTACCTATATTGTATTTCAATAATTCTATTCAGAACGGTGAATCCGTTACAACATATCTATACATTCACGTGAGCTATATAGATTCGAAACTTTGCACACTTGCCGACTTTGCGGCGCGCTAGAACTCGTAATTTGAAAGTAATGGGAAAAAAAATATCGATTTTTATGTACGAACGTGCTCTACAAGTTTGATAATAAACACTTTTTTGCTATGTGTGACGACAAAGAAGAATAAAAATAAAAACCGAGTTCGTACCCCAATTTTCTTCCTATTCTTGCCGATATCTCGAGAACGGAAAGTTATATGACATGAATTGTAGGCAATAAAAAAAAGGAACAAAAAAGACCTAAACAACTTCCCCGTGGGACGACCAGAAGCCGAATCCCCCCCCCCCAACAACATATAAAAAAATTGGCTTGTTCGGTTCATTTTCTAATTCAGGGTCTATTTTCGGACAGAATGACTGGACTAACTCGAGTAAGTAATTTTCAAACGATATTACGTTATCAGCTCTTACAAACTTTTACAGGCATATACAGCATGTTTGAAATTAACTCGTTATTTTTGGAGCGATAACTTATTATTAATGGGCTATAACTTTGTTATTATTGGAGCTATGACTTTGGTTAAATGAGCAAAGTAGCAGTGTTTTCATTGCTCTTTACGATGGTGAACTTTAAAAAATAATTGAACATCGCTTTCTCGTAATATTTGAAAACATTAATTTTTTTAATGGAACATCATGTATATTTTTATTTCAAAAGGTAACAAAAATCACTATACACTCTTATATCAAAATACTTAAAATATCGCAGATATTAACCATTTTGTGATTTAATCAAAGTGGCCGTAATTCACAAACTGACTTCAATTATTTTTTGTACTCGCTTATCAAAACATGTGATTTCGTGCTTGCATTTGAATGCGGGAAATAAAAATTGCTTTAAAGAAATAAGTCATTACTACAGTAATCAGGTATAAATGTGAAAATGTCCATTTCAATTAAATTTGTTGTATTACAATAATTAAAAACTACAAAAAAGTCAACGGGGGCATCTATTACATACCTATATTATTAATTGCTGATTACTCCGCCAAGAAAATAGTACTTACGTAAATCTAGTATTTACTAAGTAAGTGTCGTTTTTTCAAAAGTATTATGTGGAAGTATTTGCAAAAATATGTTAAAATACGTTTGCAAATTATTTAATACACCTTGTCATAATACACTTGACAGCAGGGAATGACAGTTCGGAGTCGTTCTTTTTTGCATTACTCCACAAAAAAGGAGTACCGTTATAATTTATATTAATAAAATTATTAAAATTTTGCTCATTTCAAGAGATATTATACAAATTTCGGCGTGAAACATTTCGCGCACTTGTTTCGTACTAGTTACTGTCAAAGTGTTGAAACAGTTTCAAAATTGGTTATACTCACACAAAAAAGTGTGATATGTTAGAAACCTTTATAATGTGTAGAAAAAAAATAGTACTAGAGCATTAGACTGCTATCGTGTGAAGTTTCCCAATCAGTTTCCTCCAGATAGAAGATACTTTTTAATGTTGTATAGAAAATTCAGAGAAAATGCAAATTTGTTTACGAAGAAAAGACCTATAAAGAGGTTTATAATCAGTGAAAACATCGAAACTCATGTACTAGCTTATTTTGAAGCGTTTCCAAATAATTCAATTAGAGATAATGTAAAGGATAGTAACATATCAATGACAGTTATACAAAGAATATTAAGAAAACATAAATTTATTCCATACCGTCCAGTCCAGTATCGTCCTACACACACTTTAGAAACTTTTGTAGAGAAAATCCCCACCTATTAAGAAATATAATTTGGAGCGACGCGCGACGAATCGAATTTTTCGAATTTCGGTATGTTTAACCATAAAAACATGCACTACTGGTCCCGAGAAAATCCACTATTAACTTACCCATCACACCCACAAATAAAACGTAATTTTATAAAATGAAATAAATGATTTATTGAAAATTGTGACTACTTTGATTAAATCACAAAACCGTTAATCTCTGTGTTATTACAAGTATTTTGATATAGGAGTGTATAAAGACTTTTGTCTAGAATTAGTCTTTCTTTCATTTAAACTAAAAGTATACGTTCCATTAAAAAAAATTAATGTTTTTTCAAATATCACCAAAAAACGATATTTAATTGTTTTTTAAAGTTCACTATTATAAACAGCAACAAAAACACTGCTACTTTGCTAATTTAACCAAAGTCACAGCTCCAATAATAACAAAGTTAGCAATAGTGCCGAGTTAATTTGAAACAGGTTGTACATATATACAGGGTGAATCATCTCCGCGGGGATAGCAGATTGTGACTTAATGAGAAAAGATATTTCGAAGCGAATTTTTGCCTATGACAGCCACTTATTAGAAGCAACTGTTAAAACTATTTTGTATTATACAGAGTGTTCCATAAATTGGTGGCTGACCATAGTTATAGTTTTTTAAATGAAATACCATGTATGTTATAAAATTTTTTTATTCCCTGTATAATTCTTAGTCAAAAACTTATAAGATAGTTTAGGCTTAAAATTGAAGGTTTTTGACTTATTACCATCTTTCTAAAAAATTCAATGTTCTTATAAAATGATATTTCTCAAAGACAACGTAATAGATAATAAGCACAATTTTTGGTAGCGTTGTTCATAATAAAAACACGTCTTCATACAAGCATATTGTAGATTTTTGCAATTACTAATAAAATTTGCAGAAAACTGGATTAAAGTTAGATAACAAATTTTTGTGTGAGAGTATTTTTTTTTAAATGGAACAACTTGTATATCGGTCCATTTTTGAATTGCTTACAAAAACATGTAAGACGTTTATTTTAAATTGCTCATTACTGAGTTATTGTCGTTTTTTGATATAATTGTTCCAACTTGGTATAGCGAGCCATGATATTTGCCGCGAAATTGACAATTGAATGGATGATGACAAGCATGACTTTATAACAAATTTTTGTAAAAATGAGCTTAAAGATAGTTTTTTGTATGTATTTGGGTAATGACAAAAAAAATGATATGTCTTTTTTACAATATATTATAAACAACAAAATAATTCAAAAAATATGTAGAATATGGCACATTAATCAAAATTTAAAACCAAACAAATTAATAGCTTGATTTTAGTAGGTGTAGAAACAGAAACTGTTACGTGAATGGATGAGGAATTAGTGGAACTGAAGTTTTAAAATTACAATAAATATGAACACTAAATTGGTAAAATTTAAGGGTTTAAATTTACTCGCTTTTTTGAACATGCTTCTGAAATGATAAGTCAACATTAATAAGGTATTGAATACTTATCTTTCTAAATATTTGTCAAATATATTCCCTCATAACCTCTTTTGTCGTTACAGGTATGCTGTATATTTGCTCTTTTATGGATCTCAATAAAAAAAAAAACTAAGTTTATGATGTCCGAAGGCCCAGTAGGCTAGTCAATAGGGAATCCACGGGTTAGCCACGTACTTGGAAAGAGTTCATTTAAAATATTTTGTGTCTATTGCATAGAATATGAGGATTCGCCGTCTTGTGGCATCTACACCTCTTCGTAAATTTAGTGGAACATAGTCTAATAATTCCACTAAATTGCTTGATAAAAATTACTCATAAGCTTCTCCGTTAAGGGTGTTGTATAGCAAACTAAAAATTTCGACGTCTTCGCTGCGGGTATAGGGGGGTTCTACTCAGGGGTGGAGCTTGCCAATACCCCACTACCACGTACTATTTTGCTAAATGCTATAGTAAAAATCTAAATTGTATAGTTCCCAGTTTATAAGTACCGCCCTTATGGAGCGATGCATTCGAAATGACGTACGTCTGATGCGTTAAGTGCTAATTGTCTCTTTTCAGGCTACACATACTATACGTAACGTAGGTGCTAGTAATATTTTGTATGATTTATTTAGTCTGGTGTCTAGGCGCCACAGGAATGTAGATTATAAGTTTTTTTAGTCTGACATGTGTTCAATAAGTTAATATGTATGTAAGATGGAATTCTGATTAAAAAAAATATTACTTAGTGCCTATGAATACTATATAATAATAATAATATTTTGTTGAAAGGCACTAATGTCATCGTCTTGATTATCTTTTCCATTGGCCGTATTGAAAATCACAGGATAATTATTTATATCTATAGGTACTATTATAATACAAGGTGGCCGGCAAGGTATCCGAGAAACCTCGTACATGAATTCAATGACTAAAGGGGCCCACACACTGCGGTTTTGTTCGACAGACTTGTTCGTCGAACTAACGATTTATCAAATAAAATAGTCTCGCATATTTTTTTCCAAAAAAGATGCAGAATGACTGTACTTATAATATCATGTATTGAATGAAATTTCATTGTTTTATTATTATATATAAATTATTTAAAGTTTAATGTTTATTCATTATTATTATGTAACTACATCTGTAAAATAATAAGTCCTATTTATGTCTGTTCTTTATTTACCATAACACGAAGAGTAATGTAGTTAAATTTTTAAATTAAAAGATATCCTTTCGGAGCAATTTCTGGTTTACTTCAAATCTTTTTATAACTGTCCGAACACTGAATCGTTTGAGAGTAATTTTTTGCTAGGTGGTAAATTACTCTTTTGAACGTCTACCAGTCTGGTACAATATCTGACGATCTGTACAGAGGAAGTAGGCACCATCTATATCCATCTCATTTTCTACATATATTAGTTTTACATTATTTTTAACTCACTTATAAATGTCAGTAGTATTTTATCTTGATAAATGTAAAATAGTGGAAGAACTAAAAAAGCTAGTATTATTTATGAATCATATGTAATGTTTTTGTTTAAGTTTGTATTTATGTAAAAGTTATAAAAGCCTGCCAGAGAATGTGTACAATTTTATGAAATGTAATACAAAATAATATAAGTAAATTTTACAAAAAGAAAATATACCTTAATTTTATAAAGTTAAACCAAGGTTACTAGATAATGTTTTCAATTTTATGATATGTAAAATAATATAAAAAAATGTTTAATCAAATACCTACTCAAAACCGTAACAACGATTTCTGTATTCCGAATATCGCTCGTAAAGTGAATCCCCACCTAAACAAAGTAACTCCGCCCTGTCTTGGATTGCAAGGATATATCAAATATTTAACTACAGGTGGCGTATTAAAGCAGTGCCAAAAATGCATTTCGTTCTTATCAAATTACACATTTATCTTAATAAATACGAAAAAATTTTGCTAGAAATTAATGTTCACAATAATATGTTATACGTCGGTACGCATTTTATTTTTCGATTATCTATTTATATTTAATTTTTTATAACAATTAATAAAAAATTGAAAAAACAAAATGCATAGGGACGTGTAGATAAACATTATAAGAATATTTCATCTAAATCATTTTTGCATGAAGTTTAAAGATAGCCTGTAATCTGTAAAGATTTGAAAATGTACCTATACAACACCCTTAATGCTATCTTCAAAAAATTGCAGGCCTTTCGTTGAATGACCAAGGAAGAGTAATGAAGGTATTCATTACTTTCTAAAGTCATCTGTGCTAGTAAATTCTTTGAGCTAATAAATAATTTCTTTGACATTCTTTCAGTACAAAAGTACCGTATGAAAATAAAAAAACAAAATTACGAGATCTCAAAATACGACAGTAGCTCAATAATGGTCAATTTTAAAATACTAACGTCTTACATGTTTTTGGTGTAAAATTTAGTAAGCAGTTCAAAAATAAACCTATATTCATGCTGTTCTATTTGAACAAAATCATGTTTCGAAATTACTAGAAAACTATAAGAGATAGGTATAGGAATGCCTAATGCAGTTTTAAAAACAATTAAAATTAGAATCTAAATATGGTAGTAAATACAGGGTGTTTGATTTAAAATAATGAAGTTATTTGTTATTAATATTAGTCAAAACAAAAATTTTGTTTGATGCTGTGAGTAAACAATAAATACATTGTAAAATAATTCGCTGGAATATGTAAGACAGAAATATTTTTTAAATTTTGATCTACAGTTAAGAGTTGAATTAATTGATTTAATTTTGATTCTTTCATTTAGTAGTGCTCCTAGTGACGATTTAGGAAGGGCCTGCTATTGTTCTGAAATTTACAAGAAAGCCATAGCTTTCGTCAGAGATCAGGGTGCTTACTTGCCGTATTTACAGCCTCATTATTTACTAGAATATACTTTGTACCGCAAGTATGTGAAACACGTGGTACCTCAATTTCCGGAACAAGAATTATTCATCAAGACTCCAGACTACGATTGCTTCTATAACCTCTCGAAACAGAGCTGGCTGGACTTGATGCTACAAACATATAAAGTGTTCATGTACTATAAGATAAAAAAACCGGAACCAGGTGTCAAATTAAAAGCCATACCTCATGAAAAATACCAAAATTCTTTTGAACCACCATGGATGAACAGTAACATTTTTAGTAAGACAGCACTGACGATCTTGAATTGGATAGACTATCATTACAACGACATCAGAAAAACGTTGTGGATAAATAATGAATTCTTAGGGCCTCGAAAGGTATCATTTTTCGGACACGGTCTGGAGGATGGATTTGTTTACTCGGCGGTAACACTCGCCTATTGTCCCTATCTTGAAAAGCATTTTGAGGAGTTGATCTCTCATCCATTTTCATCTGAAGAATGCTTGCACAATAACATCGTCGTGAGTCGTAGTTGGGCATTGTTGAATTTCAGCATTGACGTGTCACCAAATAATATCGTATATTCGCACGCAATTGCAAACAGCATAGTAATGTCGTATCTGTTTGAAGTTCTTCCAAACATGTATCCGTCGGAGGCGATGGAGTTTAAAGCTGGCTTGAGTTGCACAGTGTCTCAGGAATTGCAGTTAAAAAATCCGAATGACTTTTCCGTTGCTTATAAGGTGTCATTTATTGGCAACGAAGACGGTTGCTTCAGTGTCAATCACGACATGCACGTTATTAATGCGAGGGGTAAATGTAAGATAACAATTACCTATCAAGCGAAATTTATAAAAGATGTTCAATGTACCTTAATATTGAACGGAGAATGCAAAGGTTATCATTACGCTAAAAGTAAAGTAGTAACATTAAAAGGAAAGCCAAACGTACAACATGCCACAACAACAATTAATATTGGAATACCATTACATGAATGCCGAATATTAGACTTAACTATTAAATCACCGTACTCGAAAAACACATCATACAGATTACAATGCGTGCATGGAGATGTTTCCACAATCGAAGAAGTGAATTTAATTCCATATATAAATAATTCATCATCGTTCTGTCTAGCTAGACTAATGCCTTTGGACGAAAAAATAGAATTCGACGAAACTAATTCTAGTGTTTTACGTGCAGTAGCTATTACTGTTACTACCAGAGTAATACCGTTGTGGATCTTCTTTAGAAATGTCGTTAAAGGAGACTTCGCCATAAAAGTGACTGTAGAAGTAACACCACCAGTAAGAGAGACCATTCTAGGACTAGTTATTCCTGTAAATTTCCACGAAACTGCTGATGAGTTGGTATCCAAGTTGGAGCTCGAAAATATACATTTGGACATACCATGCCAAAATACTATAATGTGGGAGGTAATCAGAAAGTTTTTGATGAAGACGTACAAAGCCGACACGCAGTTTTGGGAAACAATTAAGGGTGAGTATTCGAAAGTGTTGTAAAAAATCTAAACTCGTTTTCCTATAAACATTCGATAAGGCAATAGAAATACTTACATATTTGGTGCCATGTTAATATAAAATGTATACAATTAGGTCAGGATTTTTAGATATTCGCTCCGCAAAAAATCCTATCACTTGATTTTTAGATTGGATTATGTCAGAGGGTGTCCCCTAAGTATAAAACCAAATTTGTGTCGTCCAAAACCGCGAGCGTTAGCCGCCATCTTGAAAAACGCCTTCTTGCAAATATCTCGAAAACGGTGAGTTTTACGTTAAAAATTGTAGAAACCTTTTTTGTAGAATATAATATTTCTCGTCTTTTTTGTTTGAAACTTTTTTCCCTATTGTCAATATTTGCCAAGATATAGTCGATTGAAGAAAACGATTTTTGGTTTTTGGAAAATATCTCGATAATTTTTGGAAATACAAAAAAAAAGTGATTACCGAAGTTGTAGAGCATAACATTTTCTATAATTTTTGAATGAAACCTTTTTTTGTTCAATTGATAGTTGCTAAGTTATAGCGCATTGAACGTTTCCTGACGGCGATTATTGGTAATACGTTGCTCTAGCATGCCAAGAACAAGTGTAATCGAAGAATTTTATAATAGAGACGCTAAAAATAATATTTGTCATGAATAGGAGGGATATGGGCGATAGGAGAAAAGTTTGCGCAATAAAAACTGTCTGACGAATCGTTTGAGAAAGACATGAAAATGTATTCATCTACTGTTCATATTCATTATTCGTTATAATAATTAAAACAATCAATTTGTGAAAAACGGTCTCTAGGACCTTAATCTAAAATTATTAAATTATTTTAGATTATGATTTAACACGAATTTTGAACATCTTTGGCTTCTAGAGACCGTTTTTCACAGATTAATCTACACTGGAGGAGTGTAACATCTTTATTAATAAAAAAATTATTGTTGCAAAATTTCAAACTTCGATGATTGGTTTAAAACAGTTTCCTTTGTTTAGAACAGGAAGGAAGATTTTCGAAGGTTCGCGAATGTTGCTCTTCCATGTGCGAGTCATTAATAGTCAAAGGATCAAAAAACGATTCATTGTGGGCATTCTCTTCGTCGCTATCGTCCACTGTAGGGATTGCGTTATCGCATGTTTGGGCACTACAGTTTGAACAGATAACGGAACATTTTAAGCCACTCTTCCGGCATCCACAGGCAGCTCCGCAATTTGTCTTGCATTTGCAGGATATTATTTGTAGCAAATTTTGCGGCGCGGGAACTTTTTTCATTGTGATCGGTGATAAGCGATACGTAGCTCGCTTCCAGCCCCATTCTTCCGGGTCATGGTGAAAGCCCAGCCAACTTTGGACCTGATAATACACCCTGAAGGAATGGTAACGGGTTGTATCCTGCATCGGTGGTAGAATGGATAAGTTCAGCTTGGTGTTCCGAGCTAACTTGCCGAAGTTCTTGTATCGGAGAGAGTCGATGGATGGTTCGGTTTTATTACCTCCATACAAAGCAATAAAAAAACGCTCGCCAGCTTGAGCAATCATGTTGGGATCGCTCCTCCTATCTTTGAACAATGCCACAGCCGTCAGCAATTCTTCGTGGTTCTTCAATGTCGTCAGAGTTTTGTACTTTCCAATTTTAAACGGAGCTGACGTTGTGTCGCAACCGCTGAATGCATGTAAAAATGGAATGTTTTCTCTTAATTTTCACCATACTCCGGCTTCAGACAACGTGGGCTGTATAGAGATTCTGGAGTGCGTCCTTTTCCGGGCTTGCGAAAATAGATATTTTTTATCTTGTGCGCTAATGTGGTCAACAATATTAGCAGATCGACGTCCTCTCCTACGACGATGACTGTCTCGTAATGCGAAGAAAAATCCACAGCTGTTTCGGTAATCAGCGTGTCAGCATCTACCACAGCTATATATGAATATACATGTATAAATGAATATCCATATATCCTTATTGTTAAAGAACACACAGACGTGTACTAATTACCTCCTGCAATACTTGACGCCAAGATCTCGCGTCTCCTTACACTTGTTCTTGGAATGCTAGAGCAACGTATTACCAATAATCGCTGTTTTCCTAGACCTGACGGCAACGTTCAATGCGCTATAAATTAGCAACTATCGATTGAACAAAAAAAAAGTTTCATATAAAAATTGTAGAAAATATTATGCTCTACAACTTCGGTAATCACATGTTTTTTTTTATTTCCAAAAATTATCGAGATATTTTCCAAAAACCAAAAATCGTTTTCTTCAATCGACCATATCTTGGCAAATATTGACAATAGGGAAAAAATTTCAAACAAGAAAGTCGGGAAATGTTATCTTCTACAAAAAAGGTCCTTACAATTTATAACGTAAAATTCACCGTGTTCGAGATATTTGCAAAAAGGCGTTTTTCTGGATGGCGGCTAACGCTCGCGGTTTTGGACGACACAAATTTGGTTTTATACTTAGCGGACACCCTCTGACATAATCCAATCGAAAAATCAAGTGATAGGATTTTTTGCGGAGCGAACTCCGTTTTTTGGTGCTAAAATTCCTGGACTAAATAGGGTCTTAGCGACATCACTTGGGGAGCAAATTACTTTAACATTAAATACTATGGCCGGGAATCAAATCCGAATAATTTAACTATTCAAATATTCGAATATTCAACTCTGAATGATTTCAAAACGAAATTATTCGCATGTTTGAAATTAAATCGTATCCAATTTCCAAATGTAACAAATAGGTATTACATTAGACCAGTGTTGAAAATTTTCGACGACAAGATTCTGAAGGATTTCAGATTTTTATAAAAAGCATTTCTCGAAATTTCCAATTATTATCATCTATTAAGAGGAGCGTTTACCTATCGAAAACTAAGGCATCGCCGTTTCGCGTTTTTTAAACTTATTTTGTAATTTCAGAATCTCAAGTTTGGGTTAGTGATGCAAAAGGCATATATTTATAATGTCAAGTCAGTTTTTGTACAAATTTATTTTCTTAAGAAAGTTATGTGTTTTAGAAATAACTACAAAAATGCATGAATTTGATTAATGTCTACTATCTAAGGCTGGTACACAAAAGAAAGAAAACGACCTCTACGCGTCAGCTGCACATTTGATGTACGATATAAAGAAAAAATCAAATTTATGTAATTATTTTTAAATATAAAAAACATTAAAGAGTAAACATTGTCACACACATTTTACACAATGTTTTTCCAAGCTAATCGCGTCGTCTATCCTCACTTTACGGTATCTCTACCGGTCCTAGCGAAGACGAAAATTATCGGAATCGGTCGGCTACTGCAGACTTAAATGCCAGTGACAGTTTAATTACAAACTGTCACTCGCATTTAAATGTCATATATACCTATAATATTCGGGTGTATAATAATATAACAGTTATGGGCAAGAGAAAATTGGTTTATTATAAAACATCAACAACATCAACAGTTCCGTAAGTACTCATTCTTTATACATTATGTTTCCTATCTATGGTATTTCTTTATCCATGACAGAATCTGTTAATATAACCGAAGGGCTGTGATCGAAACCCAATATCGTGTAGCTCCACCTACTCACACCCCCTTGCGTCTACCCGTCCCGCGAGTAATATAAGTTGCATAAGTTTCTATTTGTTAGTAAACGCCCCTCTTAAACAGAAAATATAGAATTTAAAATAATCTGGATGTAGTCATACGTGTCATCTGAGCTACCACTTTTTAAAAGATGATAACAATGGGGTTGATCGCTATTACGTTGGTCACCAATCAGTATTTAGATTGGTTGTGAAATTGTCACAATTTTTTATAGGGCTTGCGAACAATGTCAGTTATGTAATATTCGCATGAAAGTATTAATAAAAACCAACAAGATTTTCTTGAATTTTTTTTTCAAAATAAAGTTAGTTACAATTCGGTTTAAAATTAAACAATTTAAATTAAGTGTGAGATGTATCGAATGATGCGATTTATACTTAGGGTCCCTGATTCTGCCTGAATACTACAGATTGGGGTATATCGGGCGGACGTCGATAATAAGCACTAGCGGGTACTAGATAGAAAGTGTCTAAAAGAGATCCAGTCAATATCTTTGGATAGTCCTATCGAAGAAAGGTATTGTCTTTATTTTTATAGAATATTTTGCAGCAATCAATATGTCCACTATATCAACTGCTACCGATAAAAATAAATCTTCAGTAATTTTATGTGGTTTACTGACTTTGGAACACGATATGCAACTCGACAGCTCGCAAGCGATGCTTTTT
This sequence comes from Amphimallon solstitiale, assembly GCA_963170755.1. NCBI lineage: Eukaryota > Metazoa > Arthropoda > Insecta > Coleoptera > Scarabaeidae > Amphimallon > Amphimallon solstitiale. Next base: position 87,534,504 of record OY720679.1, read on the forward strand.
CAATAGTAGTTGTTGATGATGACGTGAAAGTGTTTTTCTGTTTGTAGATGCGCCTGCCTTTCTTTATAGATTTCTATCTACAGGCAGTCCTTTTTTCTGGATTTTTGCTAAATATCAAAGTAGCTTGATGAGCTCATAAGACTATACATTGCGATTTGTTGAAAATAACGGTAAACTTATATTTAGAATATTCATCATTGTTCTTCTTTGAAATTGTAAAACCGTAAAACAACACTGTCTCTCTGTGTTATGACTGCTAGAAAATTCTCACCTGCTGATTACGTCACAGCCTCTAGGCTTTGTTCTTTACTAAGTCTTAATTTTTTAATAGTTTAGAAAATGTAGTGACAGATGATATATATTTTTAATAGTGCAGAAATGTAAATGTGTAATAATTTAAAGCTGTCATATTCCTTTAATATAATAAAAGCATAAGAATCGTTTTTACTTTAATATTGTTTTGAATTTAAAAATATTTATATTTCTATCAAGTAATAACATTAATTTTTTACAGATACATTAGCCGGATTGCACGTTTTACAAACAGTCATACAAGCTGCCGATAATGCTTACAGTCTGGACTTATGCCAATCGACAACTTATAAAATATCAGTACAAGGGACACGCAAAGTAAAACTACCAGAGTATGTGGTCATTGAAAATGAATGTTCGCCCGGTTGCGTAAGCATACCCGTAAAATTCAAATGCTTCAAAAACTTGCCAAAAGAGTTTTCCGTTCTTCTAACTTCAGTCAATGGCATGCAGATTCGACGCTACAAAGCCAATTTGATTTATAAGAACTTGTGTTAGATGTGACATTTTCTTTGCGCGGTAACACTCGGGAATATGTATAAATTTAAGTACTTAATACTTAAGTAGAAAGTGGAAAATGGAAATGTATATATATATATATTGTATATTTATTTTTTATTACTTATTATGTGTATATTATTTATTATATATCGATAAAATATTAATTTACATGTTTATTTTTGAAGGACTTTTATGAATTTTACTACTTTTTAATTATTTTTCTCCAACAGTTAGTAAAACAAAATGTAGCTACGCTTTTTATGCGTAACGAAGGTTATTCTTCCTTTACATTTAATATTCCAGTTCATTCACGGGACTGATACGTAGAATGAAAAAATGTTTTGCCCCTGTGTCTTAGATCAATGATAGATTTCGTATTACTTGGTGTTCAGATTATATACCACAAATAATGTGTCTGTAATTGATTTAGCCGCCGCGCCGTCAATTACAATTATAGCAATTTTTACGTATTATAATTTCCACCCCTCTCTGAATTCAAATTAACTGCCAAATTTGGCCAGTTTAAAGGATCTTATAGCAGTGATTTTGAATATTATCCACATAAACTAATCAACTTTCAGAGGAGCGTTTTTTTAAATTTATTTTGTAATTTTAGAATCCAAAATTTGGGTTAGCGATGCAAAATGCATACATTTATAATGTCAAGTTTAGTTTTTGTATAAACTTATTTTTGTAAAAAAGTTATGTATCTTTGAGGTAACCACAAAAATGCATACACTTGATTAATGTCTACTAACTAAGGCTGGTACACAAAAGAAGAGACAACCTCTACGCGCCAGCTGCACATTTGATGTACAATATCAAAAAAAATCAAATTTATGTAATTATTTTTGAAGATAAAAACATTAAATAGTAAACATTGTCACACACATTTCACACGAAGTTTTTCGAAGGTATCGCGTCGTCTATCCCCACTTTACGGTATCTCTACCGGTCCTAGCGAAGACGAGAATCTATCGGAATCGGACGGCTATTGCAGACTTAAATCCGAATGACAGTTTGTAATTAAAAAGTAATGTCATATATACCTACAATTTTATTTACATTATTTTGATATTTTTTAATTCCATTTAGTTTAACTAAGTACATAATACCAATATGCGAGTAGATTTCAGAATTTAAATATTTGACACGATTCATTTTATGTATATATTAAAAGTTTCAACCCACGACATAATCTGTGAATAAAACCGAAGAGCTGTGATCGAAACCGAATATCGTCTAGCTCCACCTACTCACACCCTGCGTAAGGCTGATCATATAATTATAATATAATGTTTATTTTGGTAATCAAATATCTAAGGACGACTCTGGCGGTTAGACAAATGAAGGAAGATGCAATAGCATTAATGTTTCTAAATCGTAGTGTGTAATTCAATTGCAGACACCCGTTATATTACCTGAACTATCGATTTAATTGTGATTTAATATTTATTTTATTTTATATAAGCGAACGCACTCTTTTGCAAGTATTCTATCCCACTCAGCCTCCTCTCTCTCTCTCTAATGTCGTAGTTCACATAGTACTCTTTTTTGGGTTGATAGACGTTATCCATAGAGAATAATACATCCATGCTTGACAACATATCATCGACGTTTCATGTTAAAAGCACTGATCTTTAGACAGAGAAATAGTGGACAAGATAAAAGAGAGATAAAATCTGTCAAAATATAACAGCGTGCAAAGTAATGTACGTTTGTTTAATTTTTTATATGTATTTTCTTTGGCTTTAACATTATTAAAAATTATTAACAGTGAACATTGCAGATATATTTACTGGACTTTTTTGAATATTATTTAGACTGATTGATTAATTTGAGACGGCAACCTCAAAATATCGATCCTTAGGTACCGCCATCTATGCAAGGTATTATAAACTACGAGGGGTATTTTTAAAATCATGTGCTAAAAATATGCATTATGATTTGGTTATATAGAGTCTACTTTTATTGACATTTGACTGATTTGACGTTATTTTTCTATTCTTTTCTGCTTAAATTCTTCAAATGTTACGAAGGTTCAGCCGTTCCATTAAATACGAGGTCTGACAATTAAGTATCCGGAAAAGTTTTTTGCGGCCCACGCGCGGCAACAATGCGATCCGCCACGTGGTCGGGCGTGGTAGAGGGGACCTTGAACTAAATGACACCCAAGTTTCAACTCGTTTCACGCGGCAGTCTGCGTGTTATGCTGGAGTAGTGAACGTGTGTTTCGCAATTCTGTACATGATGTCTATGCCAGAATATTTTGAGCAAAGGGTAACGTTGAAATTTTTCGTTAAGTGGAGGAAATCGACAATTGAAACGTTAACAGCGTTGAAAGAAGTGTATGGCGACAATTTAATGCCAAAATCGTCATTCTATGAGTGGTACAAGAAGTTTGAGGAGGAGCTAGAGGAGTGCAATGACGCTCCGCGCTCTGGTCGACTAGCTGAATTCGCACCGCCACCTCTCTGCAAAAATTCGAGCAAGTGTTGAAGGACGATTGTCGATACTCGATTAGACACATATCGGAAGTTACTGGTATCAATCGTGAGACAGTTCGGTTGATTTTACGTGAAGATTTAGGCATGACGAAAGTGTGCGCCAAATTGGTTCCCAGATTGTTGACTTCAAACTACATTTAGTTTTTCCAGGGAAAAATGTGGCTCTGTGCTAAAAGGCAAATAATTCTCAGGGTACATCGGCAAATGAGAATTGATTATTCGAAATGTGGTATAAGGAAAATTCTTGGAAAATAGCTATAATTTTTTGCGTTTTTGGTAGACTTATAGGATATATTTGTAGATATGTAAAGAAATTTTTTTTAAAGAATCTGTGTATGTAAATTGTAAGGTATTTGAGGGCAGATTGAATGCAAGGACAAACGTGGATTTTTTATGAAAATTTCAACATTGCCAATTTTTGCTCTGTAATTAGACTTGTATCTGTTAGCTAATTATAGATGCTACTGTAATTATTAAAATTCTGTTACTGTTACCAATATTGCACCTTGTTACATCGTAAAGCTGAAAAGTGACAAGAAGAAAGTAGTTAGTGTTAAAGCAAATTTTAGTCTGTCTTGAAATATGTTGTATATAGAAATACAATAACTTTGTTAGAGGCAGCACCAAGGTGTGCGTCAATGTAACTAATTAAGCCAAATCGATATATAATTTATACAATTGGTCCCTTCTTACATATATGTATATTTTCCTTTTATTTAAATTACAAACATTCATAATGTAGACTATATTGGTACTGTGTGTGAACGTACTTTAAAAACAAATGTCTGTCTTTAAATATGTTGTACATAGAAATACAATAGATTTGGTAGAGGCAGCACCAAGGAGTGCGTCAATGTAACTAACTAATTAGCAAATTGTAATAGTGCTAAAGTAGAAAAAAGTACATCAAATATGTCAAATACACAGAAAAAATAAGTTTAGGGAATGTAACATTTTTAACCAATGTTATTTGGAAGTATTCTATATTTCTTGTAGTAAATATATAAATATGTACTCCAGTTTATTGTAATACCACGCGATCATTTAAATTCTAAATTATAACAGGCGGGATTTTTTTTATTAGGTTGTCCAGAATGTCAATTATTGATTAATTGAAATTTGTGGTTACGTTATACTTTGTGACATTTGTGAATCTTATGTGTAATCGATTTAAATTTAATGGAAATGAAAGCATTACAAGATAAATTAGTTTTATTGTGAATTACAAAAGGTGTTCAAAGTATTCTCCCCCTGTTGCAATGCAACTGTTAACCCTCCGTTTCATATTTTCAAAAGCATTTGCCAACATCTGATCGGTTATAGCGTTACATGCATTAGAAACTGCCTCTTGTAGTTCTTCAAGATTTTGTGGGTTATTTTTGTAAACTGTGTTTTTCAGATACGGATAAATGAAATAATCAAGAATCGTTAAGTCCGGACTGCGAGGCGGAAATTCAATGACTCGATTATCATAAAACTCGCGAATTCGAGCCATACTTTCCCATGTTTTGTGAGCTGTTGCATTGTCCTGTTGGAAATACCCATGTAAAAGTTCGTCATCATGAAGATTTTGTAAAAACGGTTCAAGTAAATTATTTCGATATCTCTAAGCATTTATCGTTCCTTCAAAAAACACAGGTGTAAATATACGCCTTCTAGAAACCGGTAGCCAAACACCAATTTTCTGCGGATGGAGAGGCGATTGAATAAACTCATAAGGATTCTCCGAAGACCAAATACGCATATTTTGTTTGTTTATATAGCCGGATATGTGAAACCATGCTTCGTCAGCAAAAAATGTTAAATCCAAAGTGTTGTTGTTATTTAAATTATTCAAAAACCACTGACAGTATTCTATTCGTACAGGAAAATCTCGAGGGAATAGCTCTTGAACGACGTTAATCTTATAGGGATAAAGATTTAAATTTTCTTTTAAAATTTTTTGACAAGTTCCATATGAAAGGTTTATTTCTTGGGCTAATCTGCGAAGATATTTTTTGGGAGACTGTTCCATTCTTTCTGCAACATCTGCCACAATCTCAGGAGTCCTTTTTTTGGGCGCGTCACTACCAGCTTTCCTCCCTACAGTTCCAACATTACGAAATTTCGCCACACATGTGTAAATTTCTTGGACTAATTTTTGATAATCCGCAGGAAAATTAGGGAAAGCATTTTGAAAATCATTGATGCAGTGCGGTACTGAGTATGTCCATTCACCATTCTCTTGTCGTTCGGCGTTTTTAAAATAACTTTCAGTAAGAAAAATCTTATGTTCTAAATCAAACATTTTGAAACGTCACTTTGACAATTCAAATTGTAAATAAGTACTTATATACCAACTTAATTTAAATTTCACAAACTGCTCTAATTTAGAATTTAAATGATCGCGCGGTATTTGAGTATACTGTACAACAAATATACCCTAAATTTGTTCTACAGTATTCTAGCTTATTTCAATCAATGTCACTTCCTGATCTTAGTGCAATATAGGACAAATAACAGATGCCGGTGAATTTTGTTTAACGGATGCGTAAGTGATCGAAGAGGAAGCGATATTCATGAAATAATGTACCGGGATATCAACAATTAAATTAGTCAGTGGTGGTCATGGATTTTAAAATTATTGTCGTGGCGTGCATCGTAGATTTAGGTATGTCATAATTTTTTGAATGTCAAAATCTGTCAAGTTATTGTGTTGAAGTTTTCTAATCCTGCACGGTTTTTGAATCATGGTTCTCACCACAGAGCACAAAAATTTACATGATTGAAACCTATTTTCGAACGGGTGTGCTAGTTAATGGAACTTGGGAATACAGTCAACGTTTGTGTTTGGACAATTTTCGAGAGCACTTCCCTGCCGTAGCAGTATTACCGGACAATTTTTATGCATGCCTTACAAATTGTGTTGAAGTGTTTCGCGAAACTGGTTCTGTGACGCATAGAAAAGGTGCTGGTAGACCAATAGTTCGTACAGAAGAAGTTATTAATGACGTTCGTCAACGTATGGAAGAAGAGCCTACAAAACCTTTAAAACGTCTCTCTCAAGAAATTCGGCTTTCTTATGGAACATGCCAAACGATTGTAAAGAAGGACCTGAACATGCATCCATATAAGATGCAATCATATCAAGCTCTTCTGCCTGCAGACCACCCCAGACGCCTTGCGTACTGCCATTAGTTTGCTAATAATTAAATGAATGACGATCTGCTGAACTTAACTTTTTTTTCTGACGAGGCTTGGTTCCACCTTTCGGGATACATCAATTCTCAGAATATACGAATGTGGAGAACTGATAACTCGCATATTTTTATTGAAACGCCACTACATGCTCAGAAAATTGGTGTTTTGATGGCAGTTTCTCGCAGAAGAATAATTGGGCCAATTTTTTTCAATTTGACCGTCAACGCAGAAAGATACAGAAATATTTTTTTGACTGAATTTGTGCAACAGTTAGACGATGATGAACTTCAATACGGTTATTTCCAGCAAGACGGTGCAACAGCACATACTACACGAGAAAATCTTGCTTTTCTCCGCGGGTTTTTTGATGACCGGCTGATAAGTTTGCATACGGAAGTTGAGTTTCCTCCGAGATCACCTTGTTTGACAATTATGGACTATTTTATCTTTCCTTATTTAAAAAATAAGATTTTCGCAAATCCGATACATAATTTGCAAGAACTGCAACAAAGAATTGTTCAGCAATGTGCAACCATAACGCCAGAAATGCTGCAAAACGATTTTCAAAGCATGAGGAGGCGCGTAAACTTGTGCATTGAACAAAACGGGGGACATTTCCAACAATTATTGTAATTTAGTTTTTCTGGTTAATAAAAACGTTATTTATTTCATAACTTGTGGTTCATTATTATTTAACAGCTGAACTAAGTAGGTAACACATTTGTAGGTTATTGATAATGTCAGTGTAGCTTGACAATGATTGAATTATTTCAAAAGGATGATTTAAACTAAGACAAGCGTTTTACATTCCATGAACAACATTGACCAATTTAATTTTTGATATCATAGTAAAATTATGTGCAATTTACGACATACCTGAAAAAAGTAGGCGATTGAATCATATCTTGCATATACATTATTTTCATATGCATAAGGATATAGGTAAGTTTCATGTAAGAAAAGTTAGAAAACGTAGCGTGTACATTAAATAAATATGTATGAATTGCAATTGTGTTTAAAAATGTCGCCGTTGTCATCGTGCTGTTGTATAGAATTACAATTTTTTTTAATGCAATTTTCGATTGTATTGTAATCGCCATACAAAAAATTGTGCCGTATATCAAATAACTGCATATATTTGCATTGATTTCTCCTTTTTAAATTTTGCATTTGTCCTGTGGAAAATTAATACATGTCTGGCGGTTTAGCTACCAGAATAAGGCGTGATTAATTGTGTTCACGAATTCTACCGCTTGTTTTTTAGGTTATCATTTTCTGAACTTTCATTTTTATTCAGATTAAAATCATACATTCTAGATATAGGGAGACCAGTATCAGTTGTAACAAAATTTAGTTTTTATTTTTTTCCAGCTATAATTATTAAATGTCTTATATATATATATTAAAGTATAAGTGGATAATAAAGTTCTTGAAATAGAGCAAGTGTTCACGAATACTTTACTTTATTTTTTTTTTATTGGTACACTTTAAAAACATAAGTTTTACTAGTTTTAATACTATACAAATACAAATACGAATTCATAACTTAAAATTCTTGGATGTGATATGACATTAGTATACTTTTGGGTGTCATGGAAATGATTAATTAAACAATCTGTCACATAATAGTATATTAAAATACAAGTTTCATAAGACACGATTTTTGCGCACGCGTTCAAGTTTAGAAAACGAGCCGCTAGGCGAGTTTTCTAAAGAACAAGTGCGCAAAATGTCTTATGAAACGTGTATTTTATACTATTTTTTCTATTTCGGTTATTAAAAGTTCAAAAAAGTTTAAAATAAGAGACATGTTTTGTTCGAATATTTTAGAAATTTTGCTTTTTTGAAGTTGGTTACTCTGATTTTTAAGTAGAACGTTTTAAATATTTGAATATCGGTGGTGCTATATGTAATTGTGTTTAAAATTCAGACTGATTTATACAATAAATTATTTCAAATTATCAACAAAAAGGACGAAATAAATAACTGTACGCCCCCAGAGATTCGCAAAATAGCAGAAGACAATTTACAAAATCTTTCGTCCACAAACTCTCTACATATTTATCAAAACAAACTTTTATAACAGTTGTACTATTCAACATGGTAAGTAAATGTCAATAGTAGCATCCGAAAACTTATCATCCAACTCTGCTTAACAATTTATATTGCTAATTAGTAAGTGAAATGTTAGCAAAGTGTGCTTTTTATTCTTTGTATAACTTTATTGCACATTGTTGTTACTTTAAAAGCTTATATTTTGACATTTAAATACGATTTGGTTCCATTTTTTTTATTACCAACTTCAAAAAAATAAAATTAGCGTGCGATAAAGTAATACTTTATGCAACCAAAACGGGTGTCGTAAAGTGAACTTTATAGCACCGGAATAGAAAAAGTCATTTTTGTATAACGATGAGTTCGAAGATTGATTATTTTTAAGTAATGAAGCCGAATGTCATTAATACCACAAATGTCGGAAAGTGCATATACGTAAAATAGAGTACAACAGATTTGTCAAATGAATGGAAGAACAACAGGCAAGAGTTATAGATGAACGTGTTATGCTTGCTTACTTTCAGGATATGTCGGAGCAGTACAAGGCCTCGACAATGTGGGCAATCCATTCAAAATTGCAAAGTATGTTGCGGATAAACAAAGGGGTTGATATAAAATTGTTTGCGAAAGCTCATGCATTCATGAAGCAATTAGCAGGAATGACGTATCAAAGAAGGATTATGTATTCAAGGAAGACGATTTGTGGAAATTTTTTAAAGATGCACCGAACATTACATATTTATTTTTGAAAGTGGTAGCAATTTTCGGTATCTTTGGATCTTGTAGAAGATGCGAAGTATGCGATTTACTTCTAAACGATATCAAGGAAGAGGGAAGCTTATTACATATTACTATTCGACCATGTAAGACAATGAAAATTCGACATTTTACTGATGCCGATAGTAATGAAATTCATTATGTCAGTTTAGTGAAGCAATATTTATCATTGCATCCCCAAAATGCGAGTACGGGCCGAGTTTTCTTACGATATGATAAGTGGGTATTAATTAGGGATGTTACGGAGGACCGATTCCGATTCCGATAAGTCGGAACTTCCGATGGAATTACACTTCCGATTTCGACTTCGGTACCGACACTTTTAAGTCGGAGGTTAAAATAGAAGGGTGAAGCTACATTCTATATGATGGAACGAATGATTAAAATACTGGATTCACTCTGTCTGTACACAAGTAAACAGAATATCCCCCAAATATCTCCTGAAGAATGGCTGCATCTCAAAAAATTAGTGACCATGCTACAACCTTTTGAAGAGATCACCCAGAATCTGAGTGATAGCAATACTAGCATCTCATCAGTAATTCCATTAATACACACACTAAAGCATGTATTACAAATAGAAGACAATAAACCAGACACAAATAAAGGATTTAAAACTATAATGAAATGTACCCTCGACCAAATGAATTCAAGATTTGGAGACCTATATTTGAGCATGTTCTTTGCAATAGCCACCTATCTGGATCCTCGTTATAAAACGAAATTTTTCAACGGAGTGATTAAGGAACAGGTTGAATCCGAATCGATAAGTTTACTTGATGATGGATATAAATCTGCAAATGAGGCTGAAAATATTGACGTTCCTGCAGAAAAATGGGCAAGGTTGGCATCACCAGCAGCTGGTCAATCTAGTAATATTAAAAGCAACCATGCAGTTTTGGACAAATTTACAAATTATTGAAGGGTTTAGTAAATGAATATAATAGAGAAAAACGGATTCCTATCAGTCAACATCCATTATTATGGTGGAAAATGAATACCAAATACAAATCTCTGAGCTCGATTGCGTGTCAATATTCGTCATGTCCACCAAGTTCAGTAGCAAGCGAACAACTCTTTAGTGGTACTGGCTTAATATATGACGCGTTGCGCAGTAGACTGGACGGAGATAAAGCTGCGAAACTTTTGTTTATTAAGTACAATTTGCTTCTTTTAGAGTCGCTAGATATTAGTAATGTTTAAAATTCAAGAAAATTTGATTTTTTTAAAGAAAATTTAAAGATTTGATTAAGTAGATGTATTATTTTATTGTTAACTGAAATTAAAGAAACTCAATAATGTTTGTGTTTGTATTATTGTATTAGATTATTCTTAAAACACATTTCTGTTCTGCCTCCGGCTCCGATTCCGGTTCTGATTCCGATAAATCAAATTTAGAAACTCCGATTCCGACTTCGGTTCCGATAAACCCACTTCCGTTACATCCCTAGTATTAATAAGTTTGGATCATGTCCATTGCAAATTGCACGCTATCTTAAATTGGACAATCCCGAGAAACACACAGGACATGCTTTTCGACGTACGTCCGCTACCATTATGGCAAATAGTGGTATGACAATTGATCAAATACAACGACAAGTAGGTTGGAAATCGACAGCTGTGGCGCGTGCTTACGTTGAAGAGAGTATTAGCAATGAGAAGAATGTTTAAAACCTTACTGAGAATGCCATAAGCGGAAGCATGATCTCAGTAACTTCCGAAAATAGTGTTAGCCATTTGAATAACATCTCCCCTGATTTAAATAACCAAGAGTTTAATATTTCAAACAATACATATTGTACATTTAATATTTATTTAAAATGAGAGTTTGTTTATGTCAGATTAATTGATAAAAAGTTGACATTTATACTTGACTTATTTGAATTTGTTGACGTTGCTCTGGTAACTTTAAAACACACGCGTGCTTTAATGATTGATTTATACACGCTCTAGCGTGTTTTAAACAAACCAAATGATGTACCAATAAAAAAAATATGCATAATCACGTTTTGAAGATTAAGTGACCTTTCAACAACAAAAAGACATTTTTCCAAAAACAACAGACACTATCGACGCCGCACAGGTGTCAAATGTAACACTCGAAGTGTCAATTGTAACATCGGTTTATGAATGGTTATATGACATAGTTTATTATGGTTTATTTTATAATCCATGTCATAATTATATTTTTTATTAAAAACGCTACTACAACTTAATAAATAAAAAATACACAAAGGTAACAATTCATATTATTAATAAAATATTAGAAAATTTTATTTTAATAATGAAATCAATTATAATTCTCTAACACAAAACAAACTTAATCTGACTCACAATTGTTACACACAAATAATGGATCGTTATTAGCACAGGAAGAGTTGGTCCATTCTTTCCATTACCTACATTGAAGCCAGTCTTCCTTACTGTATATGTAGAAATACAGCATACCAGACAGATAGTATTGCCCTCTTCTTTGCTGACTCTTTATTTTTCTTAATTTCTTTACCTTCTCTAATTGTTCTCTCTATTAATTTAAAATTTTGATATATAACTTGCCTGTATATTACCAATATGAAATTTATAATGAATTTAATTAAGATGGCTAATATGGTAAAAAACTCACATATTACATCCAGTGTCTAGATAAAAATTGCACCCCCAAGAAACAAGAAAAACTATCGTGCACATGAATCGTTACAAGATGGCAACTGGCAGTTGTTCAATGGAACACCTCAACAATCCGTATTACAGAACAACTAAAATTAAATTGACTGGTAAGAAATGAATCTGTTAGTAATCTAACATCAAAATTTGCAAGTTAACGGAATGGCTAACGAATTAACTAGTTCTACATAACCTTAGATAACAGCAAGACTCCAAAACTGTGACATTCTCTCATATCCAAAGAAAAAAATTATTCGGCAAATGATGAATGAAGACAAAATGACTGTGACAATGGCGTAAACACGTGCCAGCATAAATCCAGTAAATAATCGAGATTTTTAGTCTTGTAATGGAAATCGGGCATCAGGAAAGGGAAACAAAAAAGGTACCAATCCAACGCTAGTCGAATCCCGACTAATTAATGATCCGGAATAGACATTCTGGAATTTTCTACCAACAAAATTAATCAAACACAATACATGTTAATATTAAACTCTCGCTACTTGTCCTATTTAATAAGGTATTGGCGACAACCCAATAGAAAATATGCGAGTCAAAGGGTTAACGACATATGGAATCATTATCTTTTGACAATAACTTGAAGTGAAACTCGATGTACTAGATGAATTAAAAATAAAGAACGCAAAAGAATTGAAGCTGAGGAACGCACAATATTTAACAATCAATTATATAAATTTAAAAACAAAAACCGAGCAGTAAGACAATTAATTAAGAAAATACATATATAACACAGAAATCTAGCGTATGTTAATAGTAAAAACTATCAACTACACCACCATAAGATGGCGCGATAAGTCTCAAAAATAAATAAATAATAAATCAACTACACAATGCGACATCTAAACTCAATAATTATTCTAATTTCAAATTAACATACACTCTCTTTTACGAGCTTCCAAAAATAAAACGAGAAGAAATTACGCCTTGAAAACGACAATTCAAAATTTAAAATGTAACAGGCTATTAGCCCATCACGTTAAGGAAAAAATAGTTATTTTCGATAGAAGTGTTAAAAGTGCGATTTTATTTCACGAGTAAAAGTTTGCGGAACGAGCATTAGAGAGTGTCGCAATTTACGAGTGAAATAAAATAGCATTTTTAATACGTGTATCGTACAATATTTTTTCTACAAACACAATTTTTATTATAAAATATAATGAAACGCCACTGACCAAATCTGACAGCTCATGAATACGTTTTGACACAACTGGACGCAACCGTTAAATTACGTCAAATTAATTTGTCACAATTTGTACAAAAGATGAGTTCGTGTATTAATAAAGAAAATGAAGTAATACCGAGTGCAATAATTGAAGCCGCTGATAAAGCGACATTAGATTTGAGGCCCACAAAATCTAGACAACAATATGAAATTGCGTACAAAAGGTTTATGGAATGGTGCAGATGCAATAATGTGATAGGTAAATTTTGCGAAAATATTCTACTAGCATATTTTAAAGAAAGGTCTAAAATTTGGAAATCTACTCTTTGGTTACATTTTTCGATGATAAAACTTTTGCTAAATATAAAAGACAACCTTGATATTAGTAAATATTATAAACTTATTGCATTTTTGAAACGGAAAGGAGAAGGTTACCGACCAATAAAATCAAAAATATTGACAAGACAAGAAATTGATAGATTTATTTCTGAAGCATCAGATGAAAAATAGATGTTCAAAGTAGCTGTTGTTATGGGTATATTTGGCGCTTGCCGCCGGGAAGAGTTATGCCGTATGACTGGATGATATTGAAGATGGAGGAAATGTGTTAGTAGTTACTATATCAGATACTAAAACCAATACTCAAAGAATATTTACCGTTATTGGCTCATATATAAACTTGTATCGCAAATACAAAGCATTACGTCTATCTAATATAAAACATCGAAGTTTATTTATTAAATACGCTAATAATAAATGCACAAGTCAAGCGGTTCGAATAAATTCGTTTGGCAAGATGCCTGCAATTATCGCAATGTTATTGAAATTGCCGAATCCAGAATCTTATACGGGACATTGCTTCCGACATTCATCTGCTACTTTGCTAGCAGATTCTGGTGCAAGCTTATGCTCAACTAAGCAACATGGAGGCTGGAAGAGTTCCACCGTTGCTGAAGGTTACCTAGAGGATTCTCTAGAAAATAAAAACAAAATTGCTCACTCTATCTTCCCAGATCTATCTAATAATTCTATTGCAAATGATAATCTAAATCACGATATTTTAGTTCCTATGAACTATTTGTCTACAAATAATAATTCTGCAAGTACAGCAACACATGGAATAAATATCTTCAATTACACAAACTGTACATTTAATATTAATTATCCAAAGAATATGTAATTTTCATTGTAATAAAAATCATTTGATATGTAAGGAATTTTCTGTTGTCATTTTTGACAATCTGTCATTTACTTTTAACACTAGTGTTAAAAGTGGCCCTTTTAACACGCTACGCTATAAAATCGCATTTTTAAGTGAAGTTAGCCGTGTCAATATGTCAACTTTTAACGGTGTTTGTAGAAAAAAACAATTTAATTTTATTAAAAAATCATTTATTACAAATTATATGTACAATATTTGGTATCATAATCTTATGACACATTTAAATAATACAAAAGTATACAGTTAGAATTTTTCTTTACATTCTAACATGATATAGCCAAAATCCATATAGTTTATATAATTGCTACCTTCTTACATATATGTATATTTTTCTTTTATTTAAATTACAAACATGCATTATGTAGACAATATTGGCACTGTGTGTGAACATACTTTAAAACAAACAAAAAACACGATAATTTTTTTCCACTGAACTAATTTCAAAGAGGCACCAAATCAATATATTAAGTCCTAATATAATGTCTGTGACTCGTCAATTTTAATAGTCATAATCTTTATTTTGATGATAGTACTTCCTGTCGTGCCTGTCATACACGGAATTATTTTCATCTACACTAGTATAATCGTATACTTGAGGGACGTAATATCTCAATCCGGAAGAATAGATGACTCCGATTTGCGGTACAAAGTTACGCTGACTACCGCTCTGATAATTATCTGAACGATCTTCAGATATCGAACGTGCTTCAGCGCTTCTACCGGCTAAAGATATAGACCGTTGCTTCTCCAGTTCATATTCGTAGTCTTGTTTATCGAAAACTTGCGGTCCCCTGTATCCGATACCCAAAGATTTAATCTGCCGCTTCTTGTGAGAGTACTTGTTTAAGTTGGGGGTGTATTTGATATCCAGAGGAGTGCCCAGAATCAAGTTGGGATAAGGTTTGTGCGAATAGATCTTTGACCTGTACTGATGAGGTATCAGAGGCTTATAGATGGAAGGATTGGGTACGTCTTCGGGTTTTTCGAAGACAGGAGCTGGGTTCGTGTCTATCTTAGGTGGAAGCGTTGTCGTCCTTGGGCTTGGAATGATTGGGCCTTCGTTCGTACCGAAAGAAACCATTATCGGCGTCGTGGATACCAACGAGACGAATAAAACCATGATGTGCTAGAAATAAAGAAAACGAAAATTAGTACAAAGTCGGGGTAATATATATTATTATATATTAAATAAATATAAACTATCATATCTTAATTACAAGATAAAAATGTTATATAATGACAGTGATTATATATAACGACTTCAAGGAAAGAGTAAACAGTTAATTACAATGTGTTGTGAAGACATATTTGGCCATACTTAATATCAACTCTAATTGTACTCTAATTTAAGCAATTATTGCATTTAATTATTGTAATTAAACATTCATAATGCGCCTTCTCTATTGTTTATAAGTGTAATCCGGATAGATATCTTCGGTTTAGAAATCATTTAATCGTGTGTGTGAAGTTAGCTCTGCCTTTTTCGAAAATTTGAAGATTGTTCTAGATTTCTCCTAAATTGTTCCAAAGTATTTCAAAGCAAAAATCAAAATCATTCTAGAAAATGAAAAGACAATTACCGAAAGTATGAAGTCCGTCCACCTTTTTGGGAAAATTGAAATTTTGACGGTTGTTCCAGGTTGTTCTAAGTCTTTTATCAAGAATATTAAAGCTATATTTCTTATATATAAACAAATATTGAAAAAAAAAAGAAACCAGAAACTGTAAAATTAGCCCCCCTTTTTTCGAAAATCGAAATTCTGACAACTGTTCCAGATTGTTCTAGTTTGTTCTAAATTATCCCAAAGTATTTCATAGAAAAAATCATAATCTGTTGAGAAAATGGCCATTACCCATGCCTGCATGAACATTATTTACCCTATCAACTGTTGCCAATAGGCTGAGCGATGTACAACTTACAATTTAACTGGGCTAAAATATACTCATCACACGTAGATGCACTAACTGGTCTAAAACCTAGGTAGACACTACGCATTTTCTAAATATTTTTCTGCACGCGTTTGAAATTTATGTTTAGCATTGCAGCAGCTATTTACTACACTTTAAAAGTAGTGGGCATAATATATCTTTTACAAGGGTATATAAAATAAAGCAATATCGTTGCCGAAATAATAATGATGGGTGACCTTGATATACGTGTATGACAATTTTCTTTTAATTGGTTTGAATTGAAATTACAATTTCTCTAGTAAGCAACATACTTGGTAATATTAGTATAATTTAAGTGGATTTAATTTAATGTTTGAATAACGATACATAAAAATTAAGCTCTTCAATTGATCTATATAAGTTTAAACGTGTTACAATCAATCAATGATTTTAGATGGACAATAATTAAAGTAGGGGAAGGTGGTCTAATATCGACCACTTAACACAAATAAATGTATATTATAAATATGCGTCGATAAAATGAACATATATTGATGTGAATACATTGACTGATCTTGAAGGTAAGTATGTAAGCACAACTTAACCTTTAAACGTAATTTATTTTGGGAAAATAAAAAAAATACAAAACTGTTGTGTGGTCGGTATTACACAACCACCAATGGGAAATATCGACCACGCGTAGGGAAATATCGACCATAACAATAATAACTAAATGAATGGTGTTTACTGGCAATTATTACATGATGTAAAGTATTCTGCACTTTCTACAGTGGTGCAAGCAGCGTGGAACCATGTGGCACATGATCTGCACCGCCACCACTCTTCATTATCCGCCCCTAATTCACCGCAAACATAACATGTTGATGCTGTTTTTTCCTCTATCACGTCAACAACTCGTTTCTTATTGAACTTCGTCTCCTTTTTCCTTTTTCTGTTGGGTTCTTTAGTTTTGCCAACTGTGCAAAGTAGGCGTTTCGTCACAGTAGCAGCGGCTTTCTCTTGTCTCTTTAGTTCTTTTGTTTCCAGCTGTTCCTTCATCGGTGTTGAGGTCAAGACTTCGGATTTCTGTTTCTTTCTTTTGCTGTGTCTTGGTTTAGGCTTAGGTGTTGGATATATGTCTTCGAAGGATTTGGTCTTGATCTGTATAGTTTTATATTCATCATCGGTCGCATCATTATCATAAACTTCTTGCAGCTCGCAGGATGATTCATCAGTGTCGGAGAAAGTGTCTTTAAAATTATTTTGCTTCAAGTTTTTTTCCAAACCAGAAATTATGTTCTTATTCTTGCTAATAGAAATCAACCCACTTGGGCCAGCAACGGGACTTAACGAAAGTGGAGTATCGGAATTAACAACTAAAGCTGGTATGACCATGTTATCCGCGGTAAGAGCAGATGACTCCTCAGGTATATGAGTAAAGTCTTCCTCTTTAAATACATTTCTGTCCAGCGGATATAATCCTGTAGTTTTAAAACCATTTACGCCTTTTTCAATGGTAGCCACCCTGTTATAGGCTTTAGCAAATAACTCGGCTATATCTGTTACAGCGATTGTTTCATAGTAATGCGATTTCATATATAGGTCACACTCGTGATTGTATGCAGATTTCAATCCACTGAAGAAAGTCACATCCAATGGTTGAACCCTATGCGATGTGTGGGAGGGAAGAGAAACCATGATGATTCCATTTGCACGACAGTAATTGTAGGAGTGCAAAGTAGAATGTGATGTGTGGTTGTCTAGAATGAGTAGGACAGGATCATCAAGAGTGGCTTTCACGAAATTGCGAAAATGTTTTAACCATTCTGTAAATAATTCTTGTGTTATCCAACCGGATTCTGAGCAGCGATAGATCGAGCCAACTGGACCATTTTTACTCAATCCCTCCTTCATTCTTTTTCTTTTGAAAACAAACATTGGTGGAACATACTGCCCTGCAGCACTCATACAGCAAACTATAGTGGTAGTTTGACCTCGCTCTCCACTTGTGATAGATCCCACTTGCTTTCTTCCCTTTGGTGCAATAACGCGAGGTGGTTTGTGTACAGTTGTTATCCCGGTCTCGTCCACATTATATATGCGGTCCGGGCCAAAATTGTATTTTTCTAGGAGTGTTGCCACGTTGTCATAAAGCAAGTGTATATCCGGTTTATTAAAAGCCAGGACTCTATACTTGCTAGTGGCTTCTGGCTTTCTTAGCGAAAGCTGGGGATGTCTCTTCAGGAAACCATATAGCCATTCCTTTCCACATGTTTTTTTATTGTGGTTGAAGTTATTTTTTATATGGTTTGCTTCAGCATAATCATATGCAACTTTCCGGATACTGTTTGGTGTCAGTCCATAGAACAGATTTGATAATTTAGTTACATAATCAGCCAGTTGCTTTTCTTGTTCGTCAGAAAAAACTGGTTTTCTTCCTAACGTAATTTTCTTGGCTGGAAACTTATTTTTAAGACGGTCTTGTAAGGTACCATATGGAATCGAGTAGAGAGCCGCTGCTTTTCTAATTGAACACAATTTTTGATCAACCGCATTTAATGCCTGTTTCATCTCTTCTTCGGTCCAGGATGAACGAGCTGTTTTTCGTGTATAATTTCTTGGCATCTGTCGATGAGAAAAAATACCCATTAAAAAACAAAGCGTACAATATCGACCACTGTAATGGGTAATATCGACCACCTGATCGATATTACCCGTTGAAGACACAGCAGTATATTTTTTGTCAAATTTGATGCCTAACCTCACAATTGTGTCGATTTAAATCCCGTGATAGATTGACAATCATACGCTAATGTAAGTAGTTAAAATATATTTTCAACACAATAACGCATAAAAATTACTAACCTTATTTCCTGATGCTAGAAAATTATAAAAAATCAGCCAAAAAACAACTTTATTTCATTTCTCTCTAACCACACATTCGACTGCCCACAAAAGTTTCTGTTAGTTTCACAACTACCTTGCCAGATAGCAGCACCTAATAGAGCATTGAAATGTAGCGCTACATTTGAAAAATATAGGTGGTCGATATTGCCCGCTGGTCGATATTGGAACACGTTCCCCTAATAGTTATTTACGAACCAAGTGCGTGAAATCATATTTCGCGAATGAGTGACCAGTTTAAAGCGCGAGCCGAAAGGCGAGCGCTTTATGGACACGAATTCGCGAAATGTTTCACGCACGAAGTTTGTACAATATTTTTTGTACGAGAACTATAATAATAATACATATTGTTAAATACGTTATCGTTTATGACACACTACTAATCTCTTGATATTAATTAAAGAAATTTGAGTTGGCAGTATTGATTATTTGAAGTGACATTTAATTTAAAATTATCAAATTCAAAAATTCCATACAAAATAAAAACCTCACCAACAACATGAATTCTGATAATGAAATGCAATGTACACCGCCTGAAATTCGCGAAGCTGCCAATATTGCAGTGGATAATTTATTACCCATAAAATCAGAAAACGTATACAAAAACACTTATACTAAATTCGTAACTTGGTCTAGATCTAAAAATATACAAAAATACTCCGAAAATTGTTTATTAGTTTATTTTCAAAATTTACAATCAAATAAATCATAATGATCCCCTTATTCTATGTTAAAATCATGCTTAATAATATATGATAATACGGATATATCTAAATATGCAAAAGTCATAGCGTATTTAAAACAGATAACGAAGCAACATCAGCCTAAAAAATCAGCAGTATTAACCGAAGAACAATTTACTAAATTTATTGTTGAAGCAGCAAATTCTTTGTTCCTACTAATGAAGGTAAAGTCATTTCCGTATATTTAAATTCCATACAACACTATATGTATTTATAGGCTGTATTAATATTGGGTATTTCTGGAGTGTGTCGACGTGAAGAACTTTGAAAAATGTCATTGCGAGACATAGAATTTAAATCGAATTTAATTATCGTAACAATTCCATAAACTAAAACAGGTAACAGCCGTACATTTGCAATCATTAATCCCGAATGGATTGCATTAATTCGGCAATATGCAAATTTAAGACCGGACAGGCAGCAACGATTCTTTTTAACTTATCGCAATGGCAAGTGTGCTTGTTCACCTGTTGGTCTTAATACAATTGGCAAAATTCCAATGCGAATAGCTGAGTACCTTCAGCTTGATAGCGCAAGTAACTTCACAGGTCACTGTTTCCGAAGGAGTTCAGCGACATTGTTGGCAAACCAAGGAGGTGACTTGCTTTCAATTAAAAGGCATGGTGGATGGAAATCATCTACGGTTGCAGAAGGATATATCGAAAATTCTCTGCATAGTAGAATGTAATTGGCTAAAACAATGACCCCGTTAGAGATATCGACTCCGCCTGCAACTTGTTCGACAATTCAAACAAACCAGTTAATCCCTGGGGTATCAATCTCTGGTTGTCAAAATTGCCCAATCAAAATTTTTAATAATTGTTCCGTTTCAATTTCTGAAAAGAATGAATAATGGTAATTTATATAATATTTGTTGCTGTTCTGACATTGAATTACATACCTTCCAAATATAACAATTTCTATTTCATTTCCTTTTATTTTCATAGAAAAACAACGAACTGGGTAGCATATCATTAAGGTTTGGGATTTATGATTTTAAAATGTCACTAAATTAATCAAGTTCTAGGAAGTACCAACTTTACTTTTACGCACTCGTGTTTAAAGTGACTTTTTACGCACGCAAATCGAATCGTGAAATGACAGGTTTTGATAAGCGAGTACAAAAATGTGTTTTCAGATTTAGAAGTATACTAGTTTAAGACAAATTTTATGTAACATTATACAGAATACCAGTGTACATTATATTTATCGCCCAGAACTCTTTTGGCAATTCAAACAAAATATTCAAAAAAAAAAAATGTTAACCGCGCGTCAAAAAATGTCAGTTATGCAAACACATCACGATAACAAAACACGAGCTGAATCACCAAATTCTACTACAGAAACTATACTATTATGGTATTAGAGGTACGGAACATGATCTACTTGCCTCCTATTTGAGGGGAAGATGCCAGAGAGTGGACTTAAATGGAGAAATATCAAATACCAGACCAATTCATAATGGGGTACCACAAGGATCGATATTTGGACCAATTTTATTTTTGATGTACGTTAATGATCTCCCAAAAAATATAACACCTAAACAAAGCTGCCTCTATGCTGATGATACATCCTACGTAGTAACTGGAAAGTCAATTGACGAAATTGGGAAAAGAGAGCAAACGGGTAATGGAAGAAATCACACAATGGTTCCAAGATAATGAACTAAAATTAAATGAAGAGAAAACACAGCATCTCTGTTTCTCAGCAAGAAATGAACAGTCATCCCACGCCATTCGATATCTGGGGCTCACGATTGACAATAAACTCACTTGGGACATGCACATATCAGAATTAGCTAACTCACTAACGATAGCTATATATACTATAAGGAGACTGAAGACTATTGCTACCCATGCCGCTGCAAAATCTGCCTATTTTGCGAACTTCCACAGTAGGATAAGCTACGGAATTTTGTTTTGGGGCACATCACCTGCAGCAACAAGAATCTTCTGCTTGCAAAAAAAAGCGATTAGAGCTCTTTGTAATCTGAAATACACGGATGGTTGTAAGGAACATTTCAAGCAAGAAAGAATACTGACCTTGCCTTGCCTATTTATACTTACATGTATAAAATACGTCAGAAAAAACCAAGAAAAGTATATATTGAATGGAGAGCATCATAACTACGAAACCCGC
The DNA here is from genome assembly GCA_963170755.1 of Amphimallon solstitiale. NCBI lineage: Eukaryota > Metazoa > Arthropoda > Insecta > Coleoptera > Scarabaeidae > Amphimallon > Amphimallon solstitiale. Next base: position 87,556,581 of record OY720679.1, read on the forward strand.
CACAGAAAAGAGTTCCAAATCCCATATCACCGCCTGCAAACGACACAACGCTACGTAGACTATTGGGGGCCCAAACTGTATAACAAAATCAAGAACCATATTGAAGAGAGGGATAAATTATTCATAAAAAAAGTGGAGGAAATTTTAAGCTATCACAGCTTTTATTCAATAGAAGAGTTCTTAAAGTGTGACTTAGAACATTAATGACTTTTAAATACATTAATGCATTATATACTCATTATTGTTTTGTTGTTATTGTTTGTTTTATTGACAGCTAACTGTGCATTTTAAATTAATTCACTGACTTTCTTGTAATGGTAATTACAATGAATAAAATATTATTATTATTATTATTATTATTAGTGCAATAATTTTTGCATTCATTATTTCGACGCACATGATTAGAAAGAGATGAATTTAATAAGATTTCTCTTTGAGCAAAAAAAAAATCCTAAAAATAACACTATATATGTGACACTATTCAGCCCCACTAATATTATTCATTGCTGTATGTTGTATATTATACCATGATGGTTAGTTTCTTAAAATACAGTCTCTAGATGTAAAGTGTCCTTGTCCAAAAACTCTGCGTCCGTACCATCTTATCTTTAGTACTTAAATACTCAAGCATTTCTTGTGTGAGATCACTATCCTTAAGGCCAGGCTTTTGGGGCATTCAAAACATGGTCTAATAAGGCGATCGCTTAATACCACTGTGGTAGCTTATGTTGTTCTTTGTTTGCACAAGCCCACCTGTTCTTTCGACTTTGAGAATGACCTGGTTTGCAGTCTACAATTTTTAATTTTGTCCATTTAATATTCAATATATTTAATTGCTATGAAATTCGTTTGAAATAGTAGATATTGAATTCTAAACCAGAAAATATTCGCAAAGTAATAGACAATGCCATGCCGGTCAACACTATTTTTAACACCCTCATCGGAAGAGATTTTGACTAAAGCTACATTTCGAATATATGTCTTTTTATCACCCATGTGATAATTCTAAGAAAATATTTGTGATTGCAGATGTGCCACATCTATTAAAGCTTTCACTTGATATAAACAATAAAATTAATGAAAATAGGAAAGAACAACTTGGGGAATATTCTTTGGTGGAGCTTAATCTAGAAGCTGCTTCGAAAATAAATGATACCGAAACGCAGGCGCTTTCAAGAAAAAGTATTCCATACAATAAATTAGAAAATTAACTTGTCACTCGTCACTTATAGTTATTTAACTTTAATAACTCTAAATCAGAATAATTACTCGTATTCGTTACCTTAAAGAATTATCGGTACATTAAAAACGGAATAAACGCAGCAGGTTACGATGTATCATGCAGCGGATAGTGATGTGTTATTTTGTTAAAATTATTAACGCCTATGGGTAATAATAAACTGTAATTGCACACCAAAGCATTACCGGTTACATGCATCCAATTACAACGTCTGTTCATTATTGCTCGTCGAGAGAAATTGCAGACCTAATTATAATAACACAATTGCCATTAACGTAAGAGTTCCTAAAACAGTTGTTGTTATAGTAATAATCTTATATACTAAAGGATTCGTAAATAAGCAATTGCACAAATAACAAAGGTAAGTCGAAGAAGTTCTACATGAATTGCTTTAATAATTTGTCTATTTCAAAAAACATCCTTATAAAGTTCAGTTAATATTATTGAATAATAGAACTCTAAGAGCAACAGATATTAGATTCAACCACAACAACTAGTCTGAAGAAGAAACTAAAAGAAAATCGCTTTTTATGTCTTGTTGTTCTATATATTGAATTCAGTTGTTAAATCACAGGCTTACAACAAAAATGTAATTACTTTTCTCCATATCAAGTAAAGTCCTATTTTTTCAATATACTTTTAATAACAGAGTTTGGAAAGTAAATGGCGGGCTTTAACGACAGTTTGTCAAAAGATAATGGCCTGGCAAAAAATTAACCATTTGTTGCTAAAATAAAAATATAGTGAAATAGAAAGCAATCAAACCAATATTTATTAACGTATAACGTATTATTCGCCTTTTCTAAACTTACGTTTTTAATCTATTTGAAACATATTCATCGTTGAACAAAAAAGTATGGTATATTTTATGCTGAGGCAAATAATAACTTTTATCGACGACTAAACAATAATAGTAGTTTATACAACGAGTCAATAATGACAGTTATTATTCCCGAGAGCCGAATTTACGAACCAAGCCGCGAAGCGGCGAGGGAGTAACTCGGCTCGAGAGAATAATAGTAATTATTGCGAGTTAGTATACACTACTTTATCTACGACTAACTGAGGATTACTAAAAAAATCAAAATAATTAAACGAAAATGTCAGATTACTATATCATTATGACGTTTGACGGATAGACAGTTAGGAAAATGGCCGGACTTGTCTATCGTTACTACGACAACGCTGGGAACGTTATGATCTTATTGGCGGAATGCAGGGAATAATGGTAACGTTATGTCACATTATTCCCTGGTCGCATTTCATTATTCCCTCCGGGTATTATGAGTCTTATTATTATTAATATAATACCTACTTTATTGTTTAGTCGTCGATAAAGTAGATATTATATTAACTCTTTGAAGCACCAAGGTATTTAAGTTGTACCACTTTTTTTAATACTTTCGATGCATGGAGGTACGCTATGTGTACCACTTATTTAAAATCATATCCCTTCAAGCATACTGGTCGAAAGACTGTACCACTTTGTAGATAGCTACTTCAAACTCATATCATCTGCTGACAGATGGCGCACCGCAAACATGTGCCGCGTTTCAACAGAAATATAAATAATTTCGTGTTTAGAAGATTGTTTGAGGTCATGCTCGGTAAGTGTGATAGTTTTAGGAATAACAGCATTTTTAGAGTAATTGCAAGTCTAATTTTTGGACAGGTACTGCTTTTATACTCAGTAAATATATCTGAATCATTCTATGTGCTGTTCTTGTTTATCAACAAATTTATTCTACAAATTGGCAAACTCCCGCTAGAGTACCACCGTGCCGCTATGCGATTAAATTTGTAATGTATGTTTTTATGTTTCAGATCAAAATGTATCGCTACAAACAAGATGAGTTACCTTTCTATTTGAAGGATATGGATGTGGATGAATTAAATGATATGTTAAATAACGAAGATCAATACGACGTTATTCCATCCGATGCAGATTCGATAGGCGATTCTGGCTCCGAAGAAGAAACATTTGAAGCATGTACTGAAGAGTTAGAACCACTACCAGACGATTCAGAAGAAAGTGAATCAGATATTCCCTTAAATTTACTGGCGGTTAGTTTAGCAAGACAGAATACTATTCCACATCAAGCCCAAGACACATATGTGGCACCTACATGGAGAAAAACGCATAATGACATACCCGATTATCCTGAATTTCAAGAAGAATGTGGTGTGGCACAGTTTGTAAAGAATTTAGACAATCCTTCACCAAGTGATATATTTAGATTGTTTTGTTCTGAAGAGTTATTAGATCATATAGTGTACCAAACAAATTTATATGCAGAGCAAGGCCATTTAGCTACAGGCAAGTCGTACATCCCTGTTACTAAAAATGAGATCGAAATTTTTCTGGGACTAAATCTCCTTATGGGCATAAAGCGTCTACCGAGTTATCGAGATTACTGGAGCAGCGCTCCTGACTTACATGATGCATTTATTTCTTCTAAAATGACTGTAAATAGATTTGGCTGGATATTGAACCATCTCCACTTGAATGATAATGCAGAAATGCCTAATCGGAATGATCCTCATTCCTCTACTAAACTCTACAAACTGCGACCTTTCCTAAACATAATTAAAAAACAATTTGAGTCGTGTTTTATTCCTTCAGAATTTATTGCCATAGACGAGTCAATGGTGAAATTTAAGGGTCGAAGTACCCTCAAACAGTATCTTCCTAAAAAACCCATAAAACGTGGGTACAAAATTTGGGTCCTTGCAGACCAAAGTGGTTATATGTGGCGCTTTCAAATTTATACAGGAAAATCTAATTCTCCCGAAAAATCAATCGGGGCTCGTGTCGTTAAGGACTTGACTGAGGGCTTACAAAACAAATACTATCGTTTATACTTTGATAATTATTTTAACAGTGTGCCACTAATGGAATGGTTACTACAAAAAAAAATTCTGGCTTGTGGAACAGTGAATGTATCTAGAAAATATTTACCTTCTTTTCGAAATGACAGATTACTCAAAAGAGGAGATTTTGACGCTTTTACTAGTGACTCACATCTGGCTGCTGTAAAATGGAAAGATAATAGGTCTGTGCATTTGTTATCGAATTTTCATAACCCGGAAGTAGTTACTACAGTAAAAAGAAGAGTAAAAACTGGAGAGCAAATTGAAGTTACAGTTCCACAAATGGTGTTAGATTATAACAGCCATATGAATTCTGTTGACCGTTTTGACCAGAAAAAGAAAGTCTATGAAATAGATCGTCGTGCCAAAAAATGGTGGCATAGAATATTTTTTTATTTCTTGGATGCATGCGTCGTTAATTCTTACATAGTATATAGTTCCATGCAACTACCTAAGCAAACAATGAAGGAATTCCGAAGAGCAGTGGTCGCTGACTTCGTATCGGGAAGCATTGTCAAAAAGAGAAAAATTTCTGCAGTACAAATAAAAAATCACAAGCCTTTTGTGCCAAATGCATTGCGTTTGAAAGAATCCCGGCATATGCCGGAAAGAGGTACGAGAAGGAGCACTGTAGCACTTCGAACCATCAAGTAAGAACAATATGGTTTTGTGATACATGCAAAGTACCACTATGTTTAAATGCTCAGAACAATTGTTTTAAAGATTTTCACTGCAAATAAATTTTTATTCTTTTTTTTTTCTGTAGGTTTTGTACTCCAACTTGCACGGCGGTACACAAGTTGTACCATATCTATATATTCTTGTTAACACAAAAATTAATAAATGTACCAAAATTTTTATAAATTGTATTACAAGAGTAAATAGATTTTTGCTACAAAACTAAAATTTATTATTATTATTTTTTCTGTGCAACTAAGGCTTTTTAATAGGATAATTTTGTGTGCCGCAAAGAGTTAATCGGTATTGGTCAATAATAACACTCATAATACCCGGAGGGAATAATGAAATGCGACCGGGGAATAATGAGACATAACGTTACCATTATTCCCTGGATTCCGCCAATTATTAACGTTGTCCTAGTAACGACAGACAAGACCGGCCATTTTAATAACTGTCTAACCGTCAAACGTCATATTGATATAGTAATCTGACATTTTCGTTTAATTATTTTGATTTTTTTCAGTAATCTTCAGTTAGTCGTAGATAAAGTAGTGTATAATAACTCACAATAATGACTATTATTTCCTCGAGCCGAGTTACTCCCTTACCGCTTCGCAGCTCAGTTCGTAAATTCGGCTCTCGGGAATAATAACTGTCATTATAGACTCGTTGTATAAACTACTATTATCGACGACTAAACAATAAAGTAGGTATTATATTAATCGCTATTGGTTAATAATAGGACTCATAATACCCAGACGTAATAATGAAATGCCACCGGGGAATAATGAGACATAACGTTACCATTATTTCCTGCATTCCGTCAATAAGAACATAACGGTACCAACGTTGTCGTAGTAACGATAGACAAGTTCGGCCATTTTACTAACTGTCTAACCGTCAAACGTCATATCGATATAGTAATCTGACATTTCGTTTGTTTATTTTTTTTAGTAATCTTCAGTTAGTCGTAGATAAAGTAGTGTATACTAACTCGCAATAATGACTATTATACCCTCGCCGCTTCAAGGCTCGGTTCGTAAATTCGACTCTCGGGAATAATAACTGTCATTATTGGCTCGTTGTATAAATTACTATTATGCTCATTGCCAATTCGGCTGTTCGACGACAAACAAACCACAGACTTGCCACAAAAAACTATTGTTTTTCTATTAATAAAATAAAAGTTATTATTAAAATTGACAAATGTAATTATCACAATTTACTAACAAAAAATTTTGAATTGTTTTCAGCAAAAGATTTCTTTAGTACTACTGCACTTGCATCTATTATAATATAATTCATTCATTGAAACATTAATAGGTTATGACACTATTAGAAAGCATATTCATTGGACTAAGATACCCTGTCTCGGAATAAGATGAAGAAATATTTGGAGCATGTAGATTAAACATGTAATTTACCGTAGAATTTGATATGGCATGTGACCAGTTAAGAATGTAATAATATTTCAGCAATTTTAAATTATATTATTTGTTCTAACAAATGTGAAGATTATGTTAATAAAATAATAATTATTCAAAAGTAACTTTTTGGATTAACATGACAAATCGGCTCTAAATTAGAATCAAGTTGGATGCTAGACATATCCTACTCTGTAAATTCGAGCTTATAAATATTTCATAAAATTTGCTTTTCAATATGAAAGTAATCATAAATTACAGGATATTTATATCAAATTTGCTTGTGAAATTTAACGTAAATATACACTACTTTTCAAATTTATTATGAAAGTATTGTAGAATAGAACAGCAAAGGTTATAAATGTATAGAAATTATTTGTATAACTTAATATTCAGTTGAGCATGAAAATAATAAGCCAGTTTTACTAGCCCAGTTTTAACACAAATTATAATATTTGTTTCAAGTACTTGTTAATACTGTTGTCAGTGTCATTTTTCTATTTGTTTTTTGTAACAAACATTCTCGTACATGTGGCATTTTTAAAGTAGAATTTTTGAAGCAACTTTACCTCCTTTTTCAAAGAAATCATTAACTGGTTAAGCCCACAATGATATAGCTTTAACCTCAGTGCAGTTTTATTTGCAGCAGCCACCCATTCTTCCATCTTTGTACTGTTTTATTCTCCTCAGATATTTTGATATTCCTATGACACATTCTTTATAATATATTGTCATTAAAACAAGTTAGTTAGTGGAGATGTTCATTACAATTATTGTTGTTCCTATTTTTAGAGCTTGTAGAGTCAATATTTTGTACAAATTTAAAACAGCATGATTTTCCTCAGTTCTTAAATACCGCAATGGTTGACACTGTTGTGGTTGGTGAAACTAACCTGACCGATCACTCATTTTCATATTGTACTTAAAAGTAAAGATCATATTTAATAACACAATAAGATATATCAATTAACAATAAGTATAAATGGTTGTAAAATATGCCGCATGCATCTTATGAGGTGTAATTCTTAACAATGGAGTATAATTTGATATATTTGTGCTATTTCCATCATTTAAATTCTGAGCAACCGACGTTTCGGAGGATATTACATCAGGCGTCTTCAGGCTAACCCTACAAAAGAATGTTTCTTGCTAAAAATGTTATTATTCTAACGAATAACTGGCATCCAGATCCTTTTAATGTCCAGGCTTGGTGTACCTACTTATAGGATTAGTTACTGTAACCATAGATGTCGCTACTTCTACCTTCCTTCCGATACCATGCTCTTCTTTCGTCAGAATTGTCGTGTCATTCCATTTTATTTGATAGCCTGCTTCCCAAGCGGGCTTTTTCATCTTCTCCTATGCGAACCAATTTTTTGTGTTCTTTGATTCTTACTTCTAGGGGCCTCCTGGTGGTACTTTACATACACTGTCTTTTGTTATTTGTTTTTTTGTTATTTGGTTCATGATGCATGGCTTAGTTCTTGTTAGCACTACATTACACAAGTCAGATTCAGATTAAGTAAGACATAACTTGTCACACTGATATTTAGAACTGTCATCAGCGTTTTACAGGAATTTCATTTTTAAAAAACAATTTAGTTTTATTTTTGGTAAGAAACAGTCCCTTATAGGGCTACCCTGAAGACGACAGGATGTAATGTCTGTCGAAACGTCGGTTGTTTAGATTTCAAACAATGGAATAGCAAAATAATATATCAAATTCCGTATATACAGGGTGAGTCATCTAGGCGGGTAAGGCCGATAAAGCCTTTATGAGTAGAGATATGTCGAAGCGATTTTTTCCTTGTGATAGCTGTCCATTAGGAGTACATTTTAAAAATATTTTGTATTATACAGAGTGTTCCAAAACTTGGTGACTAACCATAGTTATAGTTTTTTAAATGGAACGCCCTATATATTATTGCATTTTTGAATTCACCGTATAATTTGTATTCAAAAAGTTATAAGATAGTATAGGCCTAAAGTGTAAAGTTGTTGACTTATTCCCATTTTTCTGAAAAATTCAATGTTTGTATAAAATTATATTTCTCGAAAACGACGTATTAGATGGACACAATTTTTTGCAGTATTGTTTGCAATAAGAGATCCTAATAGAAGCATGTTTTATTTTTTTACAGTTACTAACTGCATGTTCAGGAAACTAGATTAAAATTAGATGACACGTTTTTGTATAAAACTCAATTTTTTTAAATGAAACACCCTATATATCAGTTCATTTTTGAATTGTTTATTAAATTTCATGTCAGAAACATGTAAAACGTTAATACTTTAAAAGTGACTATTACATAGTTATTGTCGTTTTTTTTATATGCTTTTGTTAGTTTTTGCAAAAAAGTCAATTTTTTCAAATGGAACACCCTGTATGTTATTTCATTTTTGAATTTCTTATTAAATTTCACATCAAAAACATGTAAGACGTTAATACTATAAAAGTGAATATTACTGGGCTATTGTCTCTTTTTGAAATAATTTTGTCAGTTTTGAGGTTTTAATTAATATAGTATAGTACTGACAAAATTGTATCAAAAAGAGACAATGGCTCAGTAATAGTCACTTTTAAAGTATAAACATCTTACATGTTTTTAATGTGAAATTTAATAAGAAATTCAAAAATGAAATAATATACAGGGTGTTTTATTTGAAAAAATTGACTTTTTTGCAAAAACTAACAAAAGCATATCAAAAAAACGACAATAACTCTGTAATAGTCACTTTCACTGTATTAACGTCTTACATGTTTCTGACACGAAATTTCATAAACAATTCAAAAATGAACTGATATACAGGGTTTTCCACTTAAAAAAATTACTTTTATACAAAAACGTGTCATCTAATTTTAATACAGTTTCCTGCACATGCAGTTAGTAACTGTAAAAAAATAAAACATGCTTCTATTAGGACCTCTTATTGTAAACAACATTGCAAAAGATTTTGTCCATCTAATACGTCGTTTTCGAGAAATATAATTTTATACAAACATTGAATTTTTCAGAAAAATGGGAATAAGTCAAAAACTTTACCCTTTAGGCCTATACTATCTTATAACTTTTTGACTAAAAATTATACGGGGATTCAAAAAAGCAATAATATATAGGGTGTTCCATTTAAAGAACTATAACTATGGTTAGCCACCAAGTTATGGAACACTCTGTATAATACAAAATATTTTTAAAATGTGCCCCTAATGAACAGCTACCACAAGAAAAAAACCGGTTCGAAATATCTTTACTCTTTACAATCGACCTTACCCCCGTAGTTGACTCACCCTGTATATCGTACTTATTTATCCATATTGAATTTGTCACGAAAGAACCAGTAAAATATCTTAAGAGTATCTAGCACTTTAGCGCAATATTTAAATCACTCTCTCTTACTATGAGACAAGAAATAGCGTTTCTCTAAATACTTAATTGATTTAATTAAATACCTAGGTATTAGTTTCATAATAATAATAATAATATGAACATCATTTTCATATAATAATAATCACATTGAACATATTTACCAACTAAATTATTTAATATACATATAAACAAGCAGTGTTTACTGTGACATATCACCATAACAAATCATCTATTTAACTTCAATACTCAATATAAATTCTTAAACTATAATACATGAATGTAATAGATTTGTTCTATTAATACCTATGACAATTAGGAAATAAATAATCCGAAGAACAATACAATTAATTTACTTTTACAATTCTTTGCTGATATTGTGCAGATATCAAACACTTAAGATGATATTTTTATGTAACAAAATCCACTTATTTTTTTCTTCATGCAAGTCGTGCAGCTAACACAATTATTTTAAGATTGCACTGTGCATCCTTATACAATGCACGTGACATCTGTATAGGTACTAAATATCACTTAATTTGGCAGTTACTGCAGTGAAATATACAGTAACACCATTTAAAGAGATATAATGTGCATGTTCAATGACGTGCGCTCAAACCATTAATTAAACTATAAAATGAAGTTACATTTAAATGTCGGCAGCCGTTTTTATACCGTGAAGGACTAAATATTTGTGTAATGGTTCATTAAGTTCATGAAAGTATTTAATCAGCGAAAAAGTCAACAACATTTATAGATTAAAAGATAAATCGAGTCTTTTGAATGTTGTGATTTAGAATTACGATTACATTTCGCTTACATACAGAGCCCGCCCAGAAAGATGATTGTATATTATACGTAGCATATTTGAACATAATTTGCTGAGTTCTAATGTAACTAAACTAAAGTTATACTATTTATATGTATAGCTAAATTAAAGAAAAAGATACAACAAAATCGTTATTACCAAAGAAATCAAAACAAATAGACAAAATACCTTTTTTGTAAAATTCTTAAGACATTTATGGAATTATGTTATTTGGTTTATGGAAATTAATTAATTAAGGAGCACATTTTAAAAGTATTTTGTATTATACAGAATGTTCACATTCTGTATAATACAAAATACTTTTAAAATGTGCTCCTAATGTGCAGCTATCACAAGAAAAAAACCGCTTCGAAATATCTTTACTCATAAAGGCATAATCGGCATTACCTGCGGAGATGGCTCACCCTGTATATCTTTTACTATTTATATAATATTCTGTGAAAATAATAAAAGACCATAAAGCCAATCAGTTGACACTGAACTGATATACAGGGTGTTCCATTTGAAAAAATTGACTTTTATACAACACTAACAAAAATATATCAAAAAACGACACTAGCTCAGTAATAGTCACTTTTAAAGTATTAACGTCTTATATGTTTTTGATGTGAAATTTAATAAGAAATTCAAAAATGAACTGATGTACACGGTGTTCCATTTAAAAAAATTGACTTTTATACAAAAACGTGTCATGTAATTTTAATCCAGTTTTCTGCACATGCAGTTAGTAACTGTAAAAAAATAAAACATGCTTCTATTAGGACCTCTTATTGTAAACAATACTGCAAAAAAATTTGTCCATCTAATACGTCGTTTTCGAGAAATATAATTTTATACAAACATTGAATTTTTCAGAAAAATGAGAATAAGTCAAAAACCTTAGATTTTTATACTATCTTATTACTTTTTGACTAAAAATTATACGGGGAATACAAAAGTGCCATAATATATATGGTGTTCCATTTAAAAAACTATAACTATGGTTAGCCACCAAGTTATGGAACACTCTGTATAATACAAAATATTTTTAAAATGTGCTCCTAATGAGCAGCTAACTGTGCATGGAGTTCTGCCATACTGTAGAAACTGTGGTCAATTAGAAAATCCCTCAACAGTTCCTTAAAATTTGCCAGACCCGAGTCCCGCATGTGTGTTGGCAATTTATTAAAAATTGTAAAGCTAGTTATGAGTGGGGATTTTTGATAAAACAAGTAATATCATCTGTCCACAACTAAGTTATTTCTATTACGAGTCCTGTGATTATGCTTCTCACTTATTAGAGAAAATCTATGCCTGTTATTAAAAATATATGTTAAGAGTTTATAAGTATAGATAGAGGTAACGGTAAATATTCTCTTTGTACGGAAGGTGCTCCTACAAGACTCTGCTGATACGCTTTTGCAGAAAAAACACTCTTTGTATATCCTTTGCTTGGCCCTAGACAATAATATTATAGGAAATTATAAAGTAAGTAATAAAGGCTGAGCAGGGATTCGGCATTTAAGATGTTTTTCAAAGTGTGCTAAACATAATATGCCTTCTGAAGCTTACCGCACACGTAATCAACCTGGTTTTCCCAGTAATTTGATTATTCAATATTATGTCTACACCTGAGCGCGTTCTATGTTTATTGAAAAATTCAATAATAACCGTCTTATTATGGTTGATTATTAATTTGTTGGCACAACACCAGTCCTCAAAATTTTGTAGAACTATATTGATTTTATTCTTGAGCTGTTCCGGATCCGAGTGGGAAACCACTATTAATATATCGTCAGCATACTGAAATATTTTGCCATAGTTAATGAAACTAGGTAGGTCATTTATAAATAATAAAAATAATAATGGACCCAGGACACTGCCTTGTGGAACTCCAACGTCCATATCATACTCCCCCGATCTGACATCACCAAGTCTAACAATGATTTTTCTGTCTTTTAAAACTGAGATAATCCATTTGTTTAATTCCCCGCAAATTCCCAGGTTAAAGATCTTACTACTAACGAAATGACAATTAACGGACTTCTGGATAGATCAAACAATATTAACCCGGTGTATCGTCCTATATCCATTTCATCAAGAATATGCTGCGTACATACCACAACACCAGTCTCAGTAGAGAAACCCCTCCGAAAACCGTGCTGACAGATGGTAATGAGATTATATTTGTTTAGAAAATTAAATATTTTATCAGCAATAATTTTAGAGAAGACTAGACTAGTTAACGCAATAGGTCTGTAGTTATCAATATTGGAGTGATCTTTTCTTTTTTGTATAGGTATTACTGCAGACGATTTCAAAACTGTAGGAAATTTGCCCAAAGTAATCGATAGATTTACCAAGTGGGAGAGATCTTCTGCTACCTTCATCGCACAAGCCTTTATGACACTAACGGGAATGTCGTCAAGACCTGCTTTTCCTTTAATTGGGTAAACGCTTTATAATATCCATGTCTCCATCAACGACAGGACCACAAAACATCGTGCAAAACACAATACAACCACTAGTACAGCCAACGCCGTCGTCGGCTCCACATCGTATTCTACAACGGACGGAAAGTAGTTGCCAAACAAGATGGGCACCTCTTTCGAATCCTCGACACAATGGTCATCGTAATTCAGAATAATATCGCGGTTAACCTTAGTCTTCCCGTTAAAATTATTAACAATACGCCAAAGAGCCCTAGATTTATTGTCAGACCGATGAATTACATTTACACTTTTACTCCCTCAAATTAACATAATAAAGTAATACTGTAAAATTAACTCAGAATGTGTGGGGGTATTAAATCATTAAATCATACATTTTGATTTATTGTTCAATACTTCCATAAGTAAGATTCTTAGAACACAAACGTGAAACACTTTCAATCCATAAAATTTTATTATAATGCTAATATGTATTATAAAAATCAATTAAGCCGAAACTTCCAGTAAAGTTTCTAATTTATTGGCCACCTACTGTATTTAAACCATTTTAAAATCCAGTACGCGTACGTCTTTTCCACTTCTTCGAAGCTACGCACGATTTTTTTCGAAACAAATACGAAACCACATATCGATTATTACGAAAGCGTGTCTTCAGATGTTTCACTTAACCTATATTTTCCTTTCGATACGCTCTTAATTAATCCAAGTTTGTAAATAACGCTCAGATATATCTAAGGTATAGTTCGTTCATACATGCGTACGAGTTACTAAATATCGCGTTCATGCATGAATACAAACATGAGAACGAAGTGAATGTCCTTTGAGGTATTTTGAACGTTGATTTACGGCTGACTGTGACGGCCACCGCCGTTGGACTTGACATTTAGTTTTTTCTTTTTAATTGAGTCAATTGAACCGAATAGTCGGCACATTACCTTACATATTGTGCGCTGTTAATATAGTAAAATGTTGACACCTCGCGGAAACCCAGGTTTCGTTACACGATTCTGTCTAATCACCATCGTTAATAATTGCCGAAAATCAGGTTTCAAACGCGGATCGTGATGAACTTTGTTGAGGCGATTATCACGATCTAGATCGGGACAGAATCTATAATTATAATTATGTAAATCATAAGTATAAAATAATAATTTTCCATAGTCGTTTGATTGCTTCATATATATGCTATTATACAAGGATTTGTTGTTCTAATTTCGATTTAACTTTAAATTATTATAAATAAACATCTACATACAGGTGGCCTGTCTAAAAGAGATCATCATGATCACAGATTAGTAATACAGATAACTCAGGAATATGGAAAATAGGAAGCGGTATTTGACTTTTAACAAATGGATTCTAATCTAACAAAATTCTAGAATTTTGTTAGGTTAGAATCCATCTGTTATATTAATATATGTAAATAGCTGTGCTAATAAAATTTAAACAATTTGTTTTCTTTTTTTGGATTATTTTATGTAATTAAATATTTACCTTTTTAATGTCTATGGTCATCACTAAATACAAAAGAAAACGTTATTAGATCCTACATATTGCTATGACCTAAAATAAATATAGTTCGTCCATAAATTTCCAGTTTTTATTTTATTAGATATCTAGTTGCATAAATAAAAAAAACTAATATTCCTGAGCTATAATGATATCCAGGTAAAGTTCCTCGAAACCACAAATAAAAGAAAGCTATAAATCTTAATTTTAAAAAAAATCAGTTAAATATAAATTTAAATATTAAAATAAAGGTTCAAGAATTTGATGAAATGTGTTGTGCATTGATATCACTCGCCTCTTTGTTGGTGGTAAACAATTTTTTATGTTTATTTTTTATGTTTATGACTTTTATTTTTATGTGTTGATTTTTATTGTATATTTATGTAATGCGTGAATCTTTAGTATTTTTACTGAATGAAAACTGTTGATTTTTTCTGTTTCCTTACCTGATGAAAGTTCTGGAAACAAGTAGTTTTATTTCATCAAACCAAATTTTTTCAGAAATTATATATATATATATATATATATTAATCTGAATTGGTTTTATTATGATGTAAAATAAACGTTAAAATTTCGACATTTTTAATCTGTCTTCATCAGAAATTCTATAAAAAAGTATTCTAAGTATGTATTATAACAATATTAAATATATAACTTACATTTAATAATAAATAATGCACTGATTGTAGACATATTTTTTTTAAAAAAATAATTATGTCACTTAAAAATTATTGACATATTTCAAAAGTATATTATCTTTGTCATTACGAATTTTATGATTTCTAGATTAATTTTAAGCATACAATGAAATTATAGGTACTGAGTAAATAATAAATCAAGTGATTTTTGAAATTATAAAAAGGATTTTTTTTTGGTTTATGTCAGCAAGGAAAAGTAAATTTTTGATAGTGCATTCCAATATTGATCGGGATTTATTGTTAATTTCAGTATTTATAATTTTAGTATTATCAAAATGAAAGCTATGTTTTAAACTTTAACAATGTTTTTTTAAAGCAATTAATTTTTTACAATACTTATTACCTTGAATTCTTTCCTCTAGATGTTGCATTGATTGTCCAATATATATTTTTTCACAATTATTACAAGGAATACTATAAACAGCGTAGTTTTCTTTTTAAATGGAGTTTTATATTTAATATTCGTATTTATAAACTTATTATTATGACTATTATGTGCTACTTTAATATTAAATTTAATGAACATTTTAGTTAATTGTTCTGATAATTTTGGAATAAAGGGTATATATGAAAATTTAACTTGATTATTATTTAAATTTTAATTGCAATATTGTTGTTAGTTGTAAAATTTATAAGTTCTTTTTATTAAATTTAGTGCATAATTGTTATTTGTTAAAGTCTTGGTGTAATATTTTCTAAAACTTGTTTTATATATTAATATGTACCTATAATTGTTTTTGTATTTTTATCGTAATTAATAAACAGAAAAGACATGGCTTAAGCAATTTATATATTATCAGATTACAACATATTGATGTGAATCTTAATTAGTAACCACCACAGGAATATGTATTTAAGCATAATTACGTACAATCTACGTATGTACAGAAGTGAGGGGTGCTTTTATGAAAAAAATCTTTTCATAAAATATTTATTTAAAGTATTGTAATAAATTCCGTACAAGTTTTCATTCACGTAAAAATTGAGTGAGATTTATTACATCTATCGGCAAAAGCTTACATGAATATATAAGTATGCATTTGTCATATATTCATTCCTACGCACGCATATCGCTTGCTTACTGTCATAATGAAGAAATACATAATTGCGTATCACATTTGCATAAACATATGTGTTATCCTTGATGTCTAGTAATATCAAGATCATAATTAATAGGATATGCTAGAGCTTACTACATAATTACATATTCCTGACATAATTCCAGTTACCCGTACTGATACCGTTTTTAAGGCCCGGTTGTAGTATTACCGACCGAGTCCATTTTGTACCAAAATCTTATTTCATGCTTTTTGTGAAAATAAGAATGTGAATAATAAAATTTAAAAAGTGGAATGATTTATAATTAAGTAGTGATTAGCCTAAAGCAATTAATTGTTATAAATCGTAATTAAGTAATTCTAAAAATAAAGAAACATAACCAAAAGCATAAGAAGGCCATTAGAATAAAGTACGCATGTTATGCGAAAAAATAGTGCAAATAGAAATAAATAATATGCTTTTATTTTCCTAAAAAGCAAGAAATACGTCTGATAAAAAACATAGACGTTCTGTAAAACTCTGCCTGCTGAAAGTTTGTACATTATTTCGTAGATAGCACCACAAGATAAAATAGACAAGGCCAACTGTGTAGCAGATACAGTTGGGCTTGAAATAGAAAATAATGTGGGAAGGAGAAAGAAAGCTATAAATTTCATTTCCTTATTAAAATATTAAAAATACATTTGATACTTTTATACTAAACTTGAGGGATAGCACAATTTATTAGTTTGCTTAAATTTTTGTAATAAATTATGATTAATATCCTAAGCCCCAACAACAGTAAGAGATTTTGTCAATTCTGTTAACTTCTGTCGTCAATTTCAGTAAAAAAAATGAGGTGCGGCCATCGCACGACTTTCTTATACGTATGAGCGTTTTAAATTATAGAGTTTTAAAATTTTTTATATAAAAATTATTCAAAATCCTATTATAAGTACTTCTATTCTCTTAATAAATCTCTATAGAATGCATACTATGCGGGATGTTCGACAGAAAGTGCTACTCCCTAAGAGTAAAAGTGTTATTTCCGGCCTGAATTTTGAAATTTCATTTATAAAAAAAATATTCCAAATCCAGCTTTAAATACTCTTGTACTCCTGATAAATATATATAGAATGCATAATTTACGACATACTTGCAAAAAATTGCTATTCGATAAGAGTAAAAGTGTTACTTGCGGTCCGAATTTTGAAATATCTTTTGCACAAAAGGTCTTGAAAATTAAGTTCTAAATACTTTTATACTCGTAACGTACTTGTCTAAAAAGCATGACTTGCAAAATATTCGCAAAAAATAGATTTTCGAGAAGGGTAAAAGACCTACTTCCGGTAGGAATTTCGAAAAACTTTCATAATAAAATTCTACTCAAATTTAATATTGAGTACATATGAATTCCTTATAAATTTGTTTAAACTTAGTAGTTGACTAAATATTGGTAAAATACGATTTTTTTACTGAAGTAAACTACTACTTCCGGTCTGCCGATTTTACTGAACATGTAATCAAATCTCAAGAAGGAGATTATACTCGTAAATATAAAATTTAAAGTTGATAGCTATAGCGTTTTGACCGCTATCGTGGTCACACACACGCACACACTGACGGAAGTAAAAACGCTGTAATAATGTCAAATAAACGGTTGACGACAAGCACAAGTGAATAACGTCTAATAAGAAACGATAACGCTCCACAAAATGAGATATGCTAACCATTGCACGTCAAGCGGATAACGATAACGTTTAATAAAGAAACGATAAGATGAAGTGAAATTCGATATATATATACTAAACGTAACACGATCAAATTCAGTGATTCTAAGATATTTTAAATATTAGTTTTATTTCAAGTGTTTTGCAACTCTATCACAAAATCTAAAAGTTTGTAATTATGTCAGTTCATTCGAATCTTCAGGTATACCAACCCTATCAACCGTTTTTGCTAGAACTGCATAAGTACGACTAATTTGTCAAATCATCAAACTCGTATGTTCCAGTTCAACCTCACAGCGGCAATGCTATTTCTCATTTCAGTTTCATGAAGGTTTAAATAAGGGTAATGATTCAGTACACCCAGCAGCGATATCGCATTGTGCAAGCGCCACAATAAATTAACAAATCATTTAAAAAGGAAAATGCTAGCTGGCGAGTTTTAATTTTTACAATTGAAACGGGTTAACGAATGGATAACACTGAACGTATCACATTATAACGATTACGTAAGCGCTTTCCACTCGACGCTAACCATAATAATAATGATTATGAAGGACGTGCAAGTGAGATTCTTTAAAAAGTGAAATTGTTTTGTCACCCGCGGCGTATCGAATTTACCAATCGACGAAAAAAACATTATAAAACGCGAATTTATGTAGGTCTGTCTGTGCTCCATGAACGTGCAAATAGAGTTCACCACAAAGGATCGAACTTGGGATGATTAGTTTCGTTTCTTTTAGTAGAGAAAAAAGCAGGCACAAGGTTAATATGTGCTGCCTTTAAAGCAGTCGCATAGACTAATGTGTTTAATGCTTGTGTACAGTGTATGAGGTTAATAAAATATATCTTAAACACTATAATTACTTCACTTTGGGAGGGCTTCATCAGGTGATGAAAACTTTATATGAATATGTACGTCTAATTTTTATCAGCTGATAAATCTCTCGCATGAGAAAATAATTGTGTATATTTCGTTTATTGAACTCTGTTATTATAATTATTTTCATACTATTATGAAAGACGAGCCAACAATTGAAAAATTGCAACTGTCAGTGTAATAAGTTGGATTGCATCTGCACTTTCGATTTCATAGTAAAACTGATTGTCAATTTTGATACAAACAACATTTTACGTAAAAATTGACTCATTTACATTGTGTATTTTACATTAGTATTTAATTCAAATTTGGTGTCATTTTATTGACATACTTTTTGAGAAATTCTTATATAAAATGGATACCTTGTGTCAGAATAAGAAGGAGTGATTCAAATATTGCGTAGTACGTCACGATCATTAGTGATCAAACAGGTCCAAGGAAATCGTTAAATTCTTCACCCAAACAGCGTCCATAATTGGTACACCTGAGACGACGGAAAACAGTATCATTAAATATGTATAAATATGCATAACAAGTTAACACTGGTGTGCAGTTTAAAATAGCAATTACATGATAAAATTAATTTAATTTATTTAATTATTTTTGAAGAATGGTTTGAACAAGTATAATATAAATGACCAGATAATGCTGTAAGTCATGGGTAATGCATAATATCATTCATGTAGAGTGGAAAAGATACCTACTTAGAAAAAGCATTGTGGATGTATTATTATTATTAGGGAGCGGAATCGAGCGAGTCATGACTCATCGCCCATGGGCGCGCTATTGAAATGTTGTATTTTTAAAGAGGTTTTAATTTTATTTATATAATTGAATAACAAGTGGCTGGTGATTATAAAATACAAAATACCCTACTATTTGTTCATTTTCTCTTCTGTAAGACTTGTTCTCTTTAATTAAGTACATCCTTGTAGATAGAAAACGTCTTTTCTACATCGCAACTGGTTATATTTACGTAATGGAAATATTCTTTTATTTCAGCGTATTTAGCATACACAATTGCCGCAATGTTATTAAACCTGGATTTCTATTAAAAACTGCGTCTAAGTCACTTGGAATTATTAATAGCCACATCTAATGTAGTTAATCCATTTTTACTTTCTTATACGTAGTATAAGGAAGTAATGTGAAATTTTCGACTTCGAGATTTTTGCAGCCCCCTGATACCGAAAAAGATGTTTTTAAAAAATGTCTGTGTGTCTCTATGTGACCACGATAACCGCTGTAGATATCAATTCCAAATTTTGTATTTACGTATCTAATCTCCCTCTTGAGATCTGAGTAGTTTTTCAGTAAAATCGGTAGACCGGAAGTAGCAGTTTACTTCAGTGAAAAAATTAAATTTTGCCAATATTTCGTCAACTACTAAATTTAAACAAATTTAAAAAGAATTCATATGTACTTGAAATTAAAATTGAGAACAATTTTATTTAAAAAGTTTTTCGAAGCTGCTACCGGAAGTAGGTCTTTTACTCCTATCGAAAATCAGTTTTTTGCGAATATTTCGAATGCTTTTTAGACAGGTACGTTACGGGTATAAAAGTATGTAAAACGTAATTTTCAATATCTTTTGCATAAAAACAATTTCAAAATTCAGACCGGAATTACCACTTTTACTCTTATCGAATAGAGATTTTTTGCGAATATGTCGTAAATTATGCATTCTGTATGTATTTATCAAGAATACAAAAGTATTTAGTGCTAGATTTGCAATATTTTTTGAATATATGAAATTTCAAAATTCGGACCGGAAGTAACACTTTTACTCTTAGGGAGTAGTCC
This sequence comes from Amphimallon solstitiale, assembly GCA_963170755.1. NCBI lineage: Eukaryota > Metazoa > Arthropoda > Insecta > Coleoptera > Scarabaeidae > Amphimallon > Amphimallon solstitiale. The sequence continues at coordinate 87,577,075 of OY720679.1, forward strand.
TTTTTTCGAATATCTTGCTAAGTATGCATTCTATAGCGATTTATTAAGAGAACAGAAGTACTTAGAATAGGATTTTGAATAATTTTTGTGTAAAAAAAATATAGTATAATTTGAAACGCTCATACGTGTGGTGGCCACACCTCATTTTTTAATTTGAGATTCGATTTTCAAAATATGTCATTAGTTTAGGCAAATTTCCAAAGTGTTCCTGAAGGAATAACAACTGATTTTTTAAATTTGGGATTTGTGTTAGTTCCTTGCACTCAGAAATACTTCGAGCATCGTCATTTAAATATGTAACGAAATTTTGTAAACTATCGAAATTCTCTGCATGAAAACTATTTCTGTGTATGTTTTAGCAAAGCTAAGTGACGATATTTTACAGACTTTGCAATAAATTTCGGAATCACTGACAGTTAATTTTTATCTCAGAAAAAGTAACATAAACAACGTTCTAGATCTAAATAAATAATAACTAAAAATGTACGCGTATGTTATTGAAACATACATATTATATTGCGAAATATAAGGTAAATATAATAAATTTTAAAAACTCGTCACCCTTGTACCTACGCCGATGAAGAAAGGATTTTATTCATAAAATTCCTTATTTTATGGAAGTTTTTTCTCTGATTCTCTGGAGTAAACAGATGTTACAGTTCGCCCTATGAATTAGTGCTATTCAGATATAATGTAAACAACAGGCAGTTGTTTACATTATTTCTTTTCACGGTTGTGGCTCCGTGGTAGTTTAGCTCGCTCGATTCCGCTCTCTAATTATTATTAATGCATATCAGAGAGCCATTTGTTAGTTATGTTGAAAATAGTGCTGGTAAAAGTGACTTATTATGGTTCAGTGATTCATACTAGCTTTTGCGCAAACTTTGTATACTTATAACTTTGAAATTGTATTTTTCAGATACTTGCATAATAAATTTTAAAAATTGTTAACATTTTACTTGAAATTTACAATCAAACCTCATATACATACCAATAATTTACTTTAATTTACTTTGTATGCACATAGAACTTTTATATTTAAATGAAAATTTCATGAGATATTTATATATTCCAGTTTATAGTTAATTAACCAAAATAGGTTATGTCAAATATCGCATTCCATCCTAAGTTTGAATAGATTTTAGATATTAATCCAAAAAGTGACTCTTGATTACAAGTTTATTAATTTATAGTTATTTACGAACCAAGTGCAGGAAGACTAAGTTCCCGCATGAGCGCATTTTGAAAGCACGAGCGACCGAAGGAAGCGAGTGTTTTTAATTGCGCGAATGCGTAGAAGATGTCTTCATTCAAGTAGTTTGTACAATATTTGTTGTAAGAGCATTAAATTAAAAAAATATTATTGATTAGTATCATACCTAACCTAAAATAGACTACATGATTAACTTGAGCATTTCATGTACGTACTTATTACTCACATTTGCATTAAGTTTAAGTTATTATATTCTTGCATATTACGTTTTTATTCTTATGTTTATAATTGGATTTACCGCTTTTTGGTTTTGATTACAATTACCTGTCAATGTGAATATTACTTGCGAGATGGCGCTTACAAATTGAAAGAAATTTTAGGAATTACTTCTAATTCCTTAGCCTTTAATAAGAAAAAAATCCAGGGAAGTAGTATTTTATAGATTAAATTTAATTACCATAACGTTAAATTTTCTTTTTAACAACAAACAAATAAGTTAAGTTAACGCCCGAACTTATGTATGTATTTTAGCGGTTATTTGCAACCTCTGTATGTGTCAATTTGAAGCTCTTTGAGTTTTTCCAGAAAATACATATTGTCGGGTGTGAGGATTAAAAAGAATCGTTAAAACATGCAGGAAATGATTCACATGTATTAGTAGTTCGTGTTAAAGTTGCGTTGTTTTCCGCCCATATGTGTGGTGGAACAGATTCATCGCAAAAGCATTGCCAATCTCTTCTGGAGGTAAATATGTCAAAGGGAATGTTGTTTTGAGATAATTTTGAAACTCCTTGATTTCTTTATTATTACGTACTCTAGGATAGCGACCATACAAATAATTATAGTCCAAGGGTGCATTTTACCTGTGTCCGCTAAATCTATTTAATCTTTGGGAAGGGTTTTCCCATAGTGTTGAGGTTCAGTTATTAAACTTGTACGTTCACAAATTAGATATAGTTAACGATTACAAATAGAAATTCAGTTAATAGTTCTTAGAATTCCCAATTTGCTGTAGAATACCGAATATAAATATTGGATATTCTATGTAATATTTTAGTTTAAAGACTTTACATGATGAAGCTACAGTGTAGCGAAACAGCTGTAATGTATTTAAGTTTATTAATATAATGTAAATTTCCTAACATCATATAGTGTGTCTATTTTTAATATTTAGTTATAACTAATTTTCATAAAATCAGAAATCGTGTGTTGGAAACGTCGGCATTATTCACGTTTTACCAAGTAGACGCATCTTTTAAAAACACAGCACTTGTTTTCTTAACGAGTATCGTTACGAAGTCATCCATATAAGGATTATCATTATTATCTAAGAGATTAAACTTGAAAATAAAGGCAATATGTCAAACACAATTTATATAATTACAATTATGCAAATGTGCATTACATAAACGTGTTTTCTTCAATCTTCTATGAGTTAGTGTCCAATAAAACATACATTTTCTATATTCCAACGACTTCAAGCCAGTACCATACAATGTTGCATATATATATATATATATATATATCAAAAATGACGTTTTTCGCGGTTATGTGATGACAAATTGATATTTTGGGTTATTTGCCGCGTTAATTCAAATCAAGTATGCATATACGAAATAATTCGTATATGCATAAGTGATATGAAATGTAATGCACATCTACACCACCAATTGCTGACATTGCAAATATCAACGTGCAGACAGCTGTTTCGATCTAACCTGGATCTCGTCAGTACACGAAGGTGATATTTGCAATGTCAGACAAAGTTGGATTTCCTGCCTATATACTTGATTGGGTACCAAATGCCTATGAGAAGACTCCCAGCGGCATCTGTGATCCAATAGCAAGAACGCAAGGAAATGTTAACCCTTAGTAGAACATCTACTTTATCGGGCAACTGTAGATATGCATTATGTAGGTGACTTTACCTACTTAATAAACTACCTCCCCAGAAAGGTAATGTCAAAAATGACGTTTTTCGCGGTTATGTGATGACAAATTGATATTTTGGGTTATTTGCCGCGTTAATTCAAATCAAGTATGCATATACGAAATACATTTCATATCACTTATGCATATACGAATTATTTCGTATATGCATACTTGATTTGAATTAACGCAGCAAATAACCCAAAATATCAATTTGTCATCACATAACCGCGAAAAACGTCATTTTTGACATTACCTTTCTGGGGAGGTAGTTTATTAAGTAGGTAAAGTCACCTACATAATGCATATCTACAGTTGCCCGATAAAGTAGATGTTCTACTAAGGGTTAACATTTCCTTGCGTTCTTGCTATTGGATCACAGATGCCGCTGGGAGTCTTCTCATAGGCATTTGGTACCCAATCAAGTATATAGGCAGGAAATCCAACTTTGTCTGACATTGCAAATATCACCTTCGTGTACTGACGAGATCCAGGTTAGATCGAAACAGCTGTCTGCACGTTGATATTTGCAATGTCAGCAATTGGTGGTGTAGATGTGCATTACATTTCATATCACTTATGCATATACGAATTATTTCGTATATGCATACTTGATTTGAATTAACGCGGCAAATAACCCAAAATATCAATATATATATATATATATATATATATATATATATATGTATATATAGGTATATATGTACGTGTTCGTGCGAAATTGGCAATAAGTTGTAATCATTGTCGGATTTAATGTATTTCAATGAAAGCCTTTCTCTTATGTAAGAAAGGTTACACAGGCCTGGGCTCTATTTTACAGATTACTCATTATAGAATAGAATATCTCTAGTACTCAATAATCTTGAACAACGCTCGCTAAATTACAAAACAAATTGGTTCTTAGTTACCTCAAGCGCTCTCAGCTCTTCCGTTAGCATAGGAATTTATGCGCCCATGTAAATTAATGACCATTAGCGCTTTGGAAAGCTTTAGGTTACATGTTTGTATTTATATGATCATAATGATTGGAGTTTTATTACAGAACTGTGATAATTGCAAGTATATTATATAAATAAAGAGAAAAACATGTCGTTAGCAAATTATTTTACAATAATAAAAACTATCCAAAAACAACGATTACAAGCGATATGGTATAATTTATTAATTTACTTAATTCATTTAAATGGACGTACAACAATGCATTCATTTAAATTTATGTGCTTTTCACCAATTTTATTACAAAGCTTGTACATTCTGTTACGTATATGTATTTTTGTACACATATAACATAGTAGGTATACAATATTACGCGTTCAAATGGCTGTGGGAAATTCTATTTTATGCACTAGTGCGGGAAGTAAAGTTGGTAGTTACTGTATCTTGATTAATATAATTACATTTTAAAATCATAAACCCGTAATCCTAAAAATACGTTGGCCAGTTGGTTGTTTTGCTATCAAAATAATAAAAGACAATGTAGTGGAAGTTGGTATATTTCAATTACTGGTATGTAGTTATATGTCAGAACAGCAACAAATATTGTATAAATTACCATTAGTAACTCTTTTCAGAAATTGAAACGTAACAATTATTTAAAATTTTGATAGTACAATTTTAACACCAGATATTGATACAGCAGGGATTTTAACTGTTTAGTTTCAATTGATCTATATGGTGGGGGTAATCTAACATTGATAGATTGATTGTATTTTAGATGTCGAACAAGCTGCAGGAGAAATCGACATCTCTGAGTGGGTCATTTTTTTAGCCATTGAATTATGCTTTGCAGAGAATTTTCGACATATTATTTTGCAACCATGATTTCCATCTACCATGTCCTTTAATTGAAAGCAAGTCGCTTCCTTGATTTGCCAACAGTGTCGCTGAACTTCGAAAGCAATGACCCGTGAAGTTACTTGCGCTATCAAGCTGAAGGTATTCAGTTATTCGCATTGGAATTTTACCAATCATATTAAGATTGCCATTGCGATATGTTGAAAATATTCGTTGCTTGTTGTCTGTTCTTCAATTTGCGTTATGAATATGAGTGTCTTAATAGCCATTAAATGCGAATTGCATACACTATTTTTTCTACGACCCCATAATAAAACATATTTTTTGAACATTCCATTTCATAAATTGAGCGTAAAATTTTCCGTTCGTTTTTGCGAATTTAGCTGGTAATAAATTGTTCGTGGCTACTAAGACTTGTTTCATAATTTCTGGTGGAGTCCAATTTTACATTTCACTGTCATTATCCCTCATTTTTATTTTTATTTATTTATATTTTCAAAAAAGCACAAATTTTAACTACTTACTAGTAAATTGCAAAGAACTGTCAAATTTGATTAATTTTTATATTTGTCAGATATGAAGTGGCCATATTGAATATTGATGACTATTGGAATGTCGCATTCCTATTGGATCTAAACTTGTATCTTAATGAAAATCTGTATCTTAATGGACATCATTAAAGCACAGGTTCAGCATATCTAATAATACAATTAAAGTATGGGAGTAGAAAAAATCTATTAAAATAACACACATCAAGGATACACACATATTTTTTTATTATTCCTGGAAAAAAAAGTACCATAGAAAAACAATGTTTCTTTTTATTTGTATTTCATGGAGATGTGTCAATAGATAAATATACAAAAGCTGATTGTCAAAATGAACATAATAAGAGATATGAGATTTTAAAACCTCATATGCAATGTAATTTAAAGACTACATATTTTAAATGTGCACTAATGTTTTTAATATTTTTTATGTTAACTAATAATACCTATTACACAGTGTGGCCAAAAGTAAGCATCCCACACTAAAGAATAGATTGTAGCGATCCACCGTTTTGTTGTATATCATGTTAATATGTTTCTCTTTTATACATTTCTTAAAGAAAGTGTGAAGATAATAAATGACCGAAACGTCACAAGCCAACAAAAAGATTAAACAAACCTAGAAAGTTAAAGAACCATTAGATTATTTGTTTTTAATGTTTTTGCGAAATTTATAAAGATTTCTAATATTGGCTTTTGTTCCAATGCTCATAAAATAGATTGACTGGTTAGAACCAAAAACTTATCAAACAAAAAGATTTTTTTAAATATCTTCAAAACGAATCGATCAATATTAAAAAACTAAACGCCAAAATTTACTGCTTCAAAAAACCTTTAAAATAACTTATTACTCGATGCCCCTTTCCATTTAAAATTTTTAAGGGGTAGGGAGTTAAAGTGGGTGAGCCAATTTTTGCACTAATACTTCTTACGTGTTTTAGGGATTTTTTCATAGATTTCTAGATTGCCATTGTATATATACAGGGTGCCCCACCGAAAACGAAACAGATTGAATATCTCGAAGGAGAAAACTTTTTTGAAAAAACGCAAAAACAGGTCGATTTTTGATCCAAGGGGGATACCCTTCCATCATATCTTCAACTGTGATACGTCATTTCCCTCCCCTCCATCACTCTAACCATTACAATTTAGATAGGGAAAGTAGTATATAAGATACATCATTGAAAAGGTAATTGTACGGAGAATTCAGCAATGTGATTGTTGGTTGCGCTATTTTTGATTTTAGCGCCCTCTAGCGGGAAAGAAAACGGTTACGCGTTCCACAATGTGACACATCATTTCAAAGCTAATTTTATTAGCAACTAAATACGTAATATTTTTGACATTTATTTGTCATCATTCTCAAGTACAGACTGTCAGCGTCTTTTGTAAACTAATTAGTTCGTAGTTTCTAATATTAGAGCGCTGCAAGGTTTTTCGATTATTTAAATTTTTTTCAATTGTGCATTAAATTGCTAATAAAATTAGCTTTGAAATGATGTGTCACATTGTGAAATACGTAACCGTTTTTTTTTCCGCTAGAGGGCGCTAAAATCAAAACTAGCGCAACCAACCACATTTCTCCGTACAATTACCTTTTCAATGATGTATCGTATTTAGTATTTTCCCTATTTAATTGTAATGGTTAGAGTGATGGAGGGGAGGGGAATGACGTATCACAGTTGAAGATATGATGGAAGGGTGTCCCCCTTGGATCAAAAATCGACCTGTTTTTGAGTTTTTTCAAAAAAGTTTTCTCCTTCAAGATATTCAATCTGTTTCGTTTTCGGTGGGGCACCCTGTATATATATACAGTGCGTTCATGATGAAAGGAACACAATCGTTTAAAATTCAAGTAATTAGTTTGCAGAAAAACGCTCGGAGAGGTCGATTAGTATTTATAGTTGTGAATTTTTTGACATAAGAAAATTATATACAGGGTGTCTAAACAAGAACATATGCAGCAATCATTGTTTTCTTTAAATGGAACATACTGTATATTATGCCATATTTGAATTGTATGGTAAATTCTCAATGCTTTTTATGTAACATGCCATATCCCCAAAATCAGCGCTTTTCGGAATAATGACGTTTGAAATGTGATAAATTAAAAAAAATACATGAAAATCGATTAATTTGAAGTAGAGTTTTTTTTTGAAGATAAAATTTGCAATACCAGGTTGTTTTTGTTGGCTTTTAAAAAAATGTTCAAGGTGTCCTTGTTCAATTTAAACATTTTATTTCATTACCTATGTGTATTTTAATTTATCACAAAACTCATTATTCCGAAAACCGCTGATTTTGGGGATATGGTATGTTACACAAAAATGTGTTTAATGTGTTTAGAATTTACCCTACAATTCAAAAATGGCATAATATACAGGGTGTTCCACTTAAAAAAACCAATGATTGCTGCATATGTTCTGCTTTAGACATCCTGTATATAATTTTCTTATGTCAAAAAATTCTAAACTAAAAATACTAATCGAATTGTCCGAGCGTTTTTCTGCAAAATAATTACCTGAATTTTAAACGAATTTGTTCCTTTCATCATGAACGCACGTATATATATGTATATATATACAATGGCATATTTATGATCATTTTTATTTTATCATATATAAAAAAATAACATTACAATAATTATACAGGACAAGAGCAGTAGCAAAGTGAGAACATTTCTAGAGTCTTCGGTAGTCCTAACGTTTTCGTCTATTATTTATAACTAATACCCGCTGCATATTTGATATTTACGTCGTTGTCGTCTTAGATCAACACAATCAACCGGCAATTTTCATTTTCTTCCTTGACAATCACTAATTTTATAAACATATTGAGAGGTATCTATTGTATTTACATCTTTAAAGCCGTGCTGTTACAATAGATGAAGTTATTTTTATTTTATTGACACGCACGCAATCCTTTTAATATACCATTTTGCATTCTCGCATTGTCATTGCCATGAACAATAATAACGGTTCTATTTAAGATATGAAGTCGTCGCTAGAGGTCACTGAGTTCACATCGATTGCTAATGGAAAACTCTGTACTTTCTTTACTATTATATTATTATGATGTGTATATTGTATTAATGGAGAGTGATTTAGTAACGATATTGCATGCAAATAAACTCACAAATCTTCCGGATATAACATTTGCATACGATGATTTAAATCCAAACAGCGATTTAATATACGAGTACTCTATAATATTTTCATTCAGAGGATGACATTTTAAATAAGTCTTTATAATAATTTCGTTTTATAATAAAGAATTATTTTTAGAGAAAATTTATTTTATAAAAACAATGTTGTTAATTTTGATAAAAACATAACCTACCGTTTATTACTTATTACACCAAGGCTTTCCCGATGAGCCATCATCTCAACTGCAGATCTATAATATACTACCCGTAACATATTTGGCAGCAAGTGCATGTAGTGCAAACATATTATAAAATAACTAAATAATGGGAGAGAGTCAGAAGGCATAAATAATGAGGCAAAAAAAAATGATGTCAACCAGCCAACATTATGGTCTGGTAAAAAAAAGGAGAAGAATCGTGGAGAGAAGTCTTTAACGCTTGTTGGTCTGAACCAGGTACTTACGAGGAGCATTTTTCCAAAATCAACTAACTCCAAGTTTTGTTAGTACGGGAATATTTGGGCGGAAGATAAAATTTAAAATGAAGCACTTGAATTTTTAAATTTTTGAAACCATCCCTTTCAACATAATACACTTGGATGGACTAGCGGTGGCCCTTTGTAAGATAGTTGATAAAAAGTATCCCCGTCAATCTAAGAATGTCAATTACTTTTCCATCCGAAGGAAATGTTTTGGCGTTCTTTGGCCGAAGCTGCTACGATGCCTTCACAACTGATCTTGTCGCACAGTGGCCACTTTAACGAATATATGCAGATGAAATTATTTAGTAGAAATCCATCTATCATTTTATGAAAACACTGTTTATTTTCAGAAAAAACCGTATATGTATGGAAAAACAAAATTTTATAATAGTATAAAATGTATAGTAATTCTAGTTGAAACATAAATAGAGAGTGTTCTGCATGATATATTCATACGAAGCTATATCATACAGACAAAAGTAATCACTAGAGTTAGGATAATTAGGCAAAATAAGTCTCGAAAAGGGCAGGCCAAAAGGCAAAAATAAAGTATAAAAATGTAGACGTTCGAACATTGTGACAAACTAGCTGATTCAGTATAAAACTATCTCCTGACAATATTGGTTCGTCTAATCATTCAAATTAGTCTGGGGAAATTCACTAAACCTCTAGGTTAGGGAATAATCTCACCAATATATAAAATTGTAAATCTCAGAATTCTTGTTCGCGCAAAAACTACTAGACAGACGTTCATAAAACCTTTTCTCTTTGAAAGCTTATAATTAGACTTAAAAAATAGACCATGTTTTATCTCACTACAATGACGGACGCTGGAGATATATAAAAACTATATTTTCTGAACCGGTGATTCCCTCTCAAGCAAGCAGTCGATCGTGATTATGGACGACTGTCCACACATCAACGATACAGTGACCTTAGTTGCAGCTGTCTTTTTCTAAACAAAGAACCTACTATGCATATACATGAATCACATACCAATATATATAAAGGCACAGCAAGAAAAATAGGAAAACGATCCAAAAAAAAGTCAATTTGCCTAATTAGCTTAGCGTTAGTAATCAGTGTCAGTACTTTTTGAATGATCACTATCAGAACTACACAAATAATCAGTGTCAGAAGTGTCTGCAGTATTAATTGATGCAGTGGGAATCTTCTGAAGAGAAAGTACGGCAGATGTTAATTTTTGGGATGATTTTCTTACTTGTCTTCTTAAGTTGGTAATTAATGGATCGCAAAAAATTATAAGCACGTTCATCAGATCATTTATTGTGGCTTTTCTTGAATATTTTCTGGAATGACTTCTCTGAATCTCTTATTTCTTTGTGTCTACATTCTAGAGCTTCTTTTTCCAAATGCCCAAGAGAAAAAAGTGGATGTTTTACCATTGTTGATCCATGCACATGTATTTTGTGCATTGGTGGTATATAATACCATGAATAGACACCTAAATATTTATCGAACATTTGTAGAGTATAGTTATTAAAAGCTTCATCTATTATGTATCAACTTGAAATGATTTTACTAATACAGAAAACACTATAATTAAGCTTTAGTCGGTGCCAGTAATACTACTGTATGAAATTGGATTTCTAAAAAATCGTCGAGCGGTGTTGTCATCATTTGTTGTTCCGTATCCCTGTTTAACACCCACTAAAAGGTTTATTTCTTCACTCTAAACTGTAGTTTGAATTTAGCGTTTTCGGTTTTTTGCTATTTCTTTGGCAACCTTTATCACCTGCCATATTTTCAATACCAAGAGATAGGAAATCTTAAGCAAACACTCAAAATCTATTTTTGCATGAAATGGCGAAATACAATATCTGCAGTTTACGGCATTATCAAGCTTGTTTAAGAAATTTAGCCGGTTATCATTATCGTTCGTTGATCGTTATAAACTTCTGCATTAGTAGCAGCATCCTCGTCACTTTTACCATCACTGACACGTTCTTCAAACCACTGTCATAAAATATCTTCGCACCTCCATTGACAGAATTACGGGAAGTACCAGACAGTTAGAGGGAAGTCCATAAATGAGGAATTCGCAATAAAATATACTGAAATTCTATTACCTCCATAGAAACCGGGAAAGCACCGTAGTAGTAACGAATACGGTACAAAACACTTCATCATACATTATACAAGAAAAAAAATTGATAAGAGTGATCAAATATATTACTTAGTAACTGGGTGCCGCTGGAAACGCTAATGCCATTACGTATGAATCCTTGTTTTACTTTCTTATACGTAGTATAAGGAAGTATTGTGATGATGAAAATTTTCGACCTCGAGATTTTTGCAAATGTCCACGTTTTGAAGTCCTCTGATACCAAAAAAATGGTTTTTAAAAAATGTCTGTGTGTGTCTGTCTGTCTGTGTGTGACCATGATAGCGGTCAAACCGCTGTAGATATCTATTTCAAATTTTGTATTTACGTATATAATATCCCTCTTGAGATTTGAATAGTTTTTCAGTAAAATCGGTAGACCGGAAGTAGTAGTTTACTTCAGTGACAAAATCGAATTTTGCAAATATTTCGTCAATTACTAAGTTTAAACAAATTTATAAAAAATTCAGCTGTGCTCAAAATTAAATTTGAGACAAATTCTCTTAAAAAGTTTTTTGAAATTCCTACCGAAAGTAGGTCTTTTACTCTTATCGAAAATCAGTTTTTTGCGAATATCTCGCAAGTCATGCTTTCTAGGCAGGTACATTACAAGTATAAAAGTATTTAAATGATAATTTTAAATATCTTTTGAATAAAAAAAATTTCAAAATTCGGACCGGAAGTACCACTTTTACTCTTACCGAATAGCGATTTTTTACAAATATGTCGTAAATTATGAATTCTATATATATTTATTACGTGCACAACAGTATTTAGCGTTGGTTTTGCAATATTTTTTGTATACATGAAATTTCAAAATTCGGACCGGAAGTAGCACTTTTACTCTTAGCGAGCAGCACTTTTTTTCGAATATCTTGCAAAGTATGCATTCTATGTCGATTTATTAAGAGAATGAAAGTATGTACTTAGAATAGTATTTTGAATAATTTTTGTATAAAAAAATTCTTACAATTGTATAGTTTGAAACGCTCATACGTATAAGAAAGTCGTGTGGTGGCCACACCTCATTTTTTTAAACTTAAAAAAACAGTATGGTTGAAAAAGCCAATTTTTTTCAGAACTTTAACTAGAAAGATTTCAATAGAACATTATCTCACAATGACTCCAGTGTATTATAAAAATAATAATAAATAAGAATTCAACAGTAATGTTGGTATTGTTATGTGACATTCAGAAAAGTAATTCATATATTTCTCATAAGGGTTGATAATTTTATGCCTCCTGATAGAATATTTGCTGTAGGACAAATCTAAAAACACAAGCAATTCTGTTTCTCCTGTAATATTTTTTAAAATTACGTCTACAGTTTGGTAAAATAATGAAAGTTGACACCTAAAAAACTAGAAGCATATTGCGGATAATTCGTTAAGATCTATACTCGCTTTTAAATCAATAGAGCAAGCGCTTCTATTAATCAAATAAAAACACTAAAATAAAATCAATATTAAGAAAGTGAAAAAAGCAATTTATGTCGTATAATAAAACGCAATAAATTTGTAGATTCTACCGTTCAATAAACTTACATATGACCATAATGATATTAAAAAATTAATTTATCACACTTTTGTTAATGTACTATTACACAATTTTTGCAAAAAGCCCTTAATATATAAATCCAGAACATCAGGAATAATGGGTTTTCAGAAACATCTGGAGTGAAGTAGTTATAAACCAAAAACTTTTGTGCTAAGCTGACGTGCATTTATTTTTCAATAGCCACCAATTGAAAGAATTTTGCTATGCCTTGGAACTACAAATTATAATTATTAATCTACATTCATTATTTTCTACTAAATCAGTATTTAAAATTACCGCAATGTAGCCAGCACATATGGCATAATAGAAAACATACACTTACATCTGTGTAAATAAGCTGATGCACTTACGGCGTAATTAAATCAATGTATTCATGATCCATGCAAGCAAATAATTAGACGTTCATTAAGAATTCTTTCAATGTAGCAAATATTATTTATGATCCTCATTAAGTTTTAAAACAGTAAAATATACTTTTATTATTGCCACAAGGAAAGTGTTGAACTTTTAAGTTATTTAATGCTGTTTAATTTTCCTGAATACAAGAGGCATAGGCGGCAGTGAAATTAATTTAGTTACAACCCGCTTTCTTAATGTGGTAACAACGTAATTTTATAACGCAATAAATCAATGCAAATGAAATAGCATCGCTGTTCAGGAAATAGGTATTTCCTGTGTGCAAAATGAACAACTTTAAGGGAATAACTAAAAATGTATATAGTTACATTTTACAACAAAAAGTTTTGTCGAGTCCTAAGACTAATCATATGGAAGGTATACCTAGTCAACTCATTAACCCCAGATCAAGAGAGGTTGTATTGAATTTTTTAAAATACATATAAGTTTGAGTAAATATTAAACTAGTATATAAAAGAATATACATCATTTATAATTTACTGCATGGGAATATTGATAGGTTTTATAACTTTATTATTATTTCCTCAATATCCTTCTTGCTTTAAGAATGTATTTTATTTTTTAACGGCGACGACAAATTAATGTTTTATTAAGACCACCATTCCGAGCCAAAAATCTGCAAATAGTTTTCTGCAAACTACACTTCAAACAAATCTGTATTAAGGGTCCTCGCTCGTGAATGGGAAATGTAATATTGGTTGCATAGCACATAATTTAATAAGCCAAGGATGTCCGAGTACTTTTACACATAGGGAACATATAATAAATATTTGAAATAATAACTCAATATCTAAGCGAATAAAAATTCATTTATGACCAACTATTTACACATTTATAACCGCGGGAAATATTTATATCAGAATAACAATTCATTGTAATGTGGGTTGCCTAATTTTAATTTATTTTATATTCATTTTAAACAAAGTAAAGAATAGTTGAACGAAAAATAAGTGCACAGCCGGGTAGCTTTCTATTCAATTTATAACGTGAACCCAAGCAAACAAATCTCCTCTGAAGGATTTTTGAGAAAACTGGTTTTTAGTATTTTGACATATTAATTAATTTTCTTTAATCCAATAATTTTTTTCTAAATTTGATTTTTCAGCCGGGTAGATTACTAAATTCTTCATAAGTTGACGTTGAAAGGTTTTTTCCATCTTTAAAATCAACAAAAATATCTGGATTATAAAATCTGCTATTTTGCCATTGTTGACAAATCCACTAGCGAGGACCCTTAATATCAGAGGACAACGACCATAGAGAAGCGACAAAGACGCATGTTCCTGTTTTTTCGGTAGGTCGGTTGTCCGTAGTTGTCTGCGCGATCATACGAGGTGTGTTAGAAATATAATGAACATACACAGGACGTGCCAGGTTTAAATTACGACCTCGATTACGACGGAGCAAAGAAATAATGTAAACAACACGCAGTTACTAAATAGCACTATTCATATGGTGAACTGCAACATCTGTTGTTAACGTGAAAACGACAACAAAAAAAAGTCCGTTTTACTCCTAAATTTCTTTCTTCATCGGCGTAGGTAGAAGGGTGACGAGTTTTTAAAATATATTATATTTACTTTATATTTCGTAAGATAAATAAAGTTATATATGTATATACCTATTCATAGTTTCGTTTTTCATTGTTTTGACTGTTAATGACATACTTCGTAATTTCTGTAACAGTTCCTGTTTAATACTGTTTCATTGAATCTACTTCTCCCAATTATGTTGACGTAAGTGTGCACTGGATTTCGTTAAGTTTAAATAACATGCCCTTACATTTTTAGTAATCGTTTATTTAACATCGGGAATGCCATCGTGAAACAATTGCGAGTACTGATTGTATGTCCATTGTCAGTGATTCCGAAATTTATTGCAAAGTCTGTAAAATATCGTTACAGAATGCCCAAAAATCGCACGTACAAAGTCCCATTAAATAAACTTGACAATCCCAGTTTCAAAACATTTCTACAAAAATATACTGGTCGAAATATTTCTGATGAATCCACCTTACGCAAATATTATGTTTCTAAGTGCTTCACGAAAACAGTGGAATGCATTAAAAGACATCTTTCAAATCAGTACTTATGGATAAGTGCCGACGAAACTGTCGATATATTAGGACGCTGTGTGGTAAATATTGCAGCTGGTGTACCAACTATTCCATATAAAGCATATGTAATAGCATTTGAAGTTATAAATGCAGTTGATGCGGAAAGAGTTGCTAAAACCATTGACGATAATTTGCACAAAATGCTTCATTTGGAGGGCAGGTACAGGGAAAAATTACTTTCATTTGTTAGTTACAGTGCCGCATATATGTTAAAAACAGGCAGACTATTAAAGGAAACATATCCTTATATTCTTATTCTACTCCTGACGCTCAGTCCGAGTTTGAACTTCCTACTGTCACCACGTGAATTTAGAGAGCGCTGTTAGTGAACGTTATGCCATTAAGTTTTGTGTCAAATATGGGGGATACGCGAGTGTAACTTCTGAAAAGTTGAAACAAGCCTATGGGTAACATTGTTTATCAAGAGTACAAGTTTTTCGCTGGTACAAATCAGTTTTCGATGGACGAGAACAGGTGGAAGATGAACCTCGCTCAGGGAGGTCTTCAACTTCAAAAACATCGAACGTGCGAGTGTTCTTGTGACGTCAGACTGTCGTTTAACAACAAGGATGATGTGTGACCAATTACAATTGAACAGTTTCATCGTTTATCAAATTTTAACTGAAGTTTGTATATGCGAAAGATTTGTGCCAAAATGGTGCCTCACAATTGAGCAGACGGACATTCGAAAAAATGTGTTCCTTGGTGTTACTGAAAGAATTGTGGAATACCCCTATTTTTTTACTCGTGTGATCACATGGAATGATATCTGAATTTTTGATTACGACCCCGAGACAAAGCGGAAAAATCAGCAGTGACACAATGAGAATTCTCCCAGACCGAAGAAAGCTCGAATGAGCAAATCAAAAATCAAATCAATGCTGATTTGCTTCTTTAACAGTAATGGTCTCTTTCTCAAAGAATTTATATCTCCAGGGCAAACTGTCGACCAAGTTTTTTTTACATGGGTGTTCTTGAAAGGCTTAGAAGAAGGGTGATTTGTGTGATACCTGGCATTGCAGACAATTGGATGCTCCATCATGACAACGCCCCAGGAGTTTTTGACATCAAAACACTTCCCTGTGGTTCCTCGCCTGATCTTAGTCTTTGCGACTTCTTTCTTTTCCCCAAATTAAAAAGTGTCATAAAAAGATGTCATTTTGGGAGTTTGGAGACCATCCAAAAGAATGTGACAGGCATGTTAAAGGCCATACTTGCAGTAGCCTTCCAGCGCTGCTGTCAAGGCTGGGAAAAACTACTCCGCCTGTGTATAGCTGCCCAAGGGACCCACTTCGAAGCGGATAATATTGTTATTTGAAAAAAATGAATACTTTTGTTAATAAAAATCATATACAAAATGTCCGGAAAAATAAAAATTTTGCATTCTCTCAAATACACAAGCACGGAGCTTAAAATTAAAAAGTAATGAAATACCTTGTATGTGAACTCGGTAAATAAGCATTACATAACTTTACATTACGTTTCATTTTATATTACATAGATTTTCCTTGTTTATTTTACTTTTATATCTCCATTTTACACACATACTTTCTTTAGACAACAATCACTATCTCAGAGCCTTTCGATTATTATCTTTTCTACAAATTTTACATTACTGCATTTATTAAATAAATTTGTGAAATTGTGAAAGCCGTGTAATTAAAGCTTAATACTCCTTTATTACAATTATAAATAAGAACTACAACAAATAACTAAATTACAACTACGAGATCGAAGAATTAATGAGAGATGCTCAAGCAAGGAAATGTACCTGTGTTTACTTCAACAAATATTTTCCACAATTGTTACGTAATGTTGTAATCGTGATTCCGAACAATGAATGGCTAAATTTCACGTTATAATTTCGATTACGTACCGCAGTGAAAACTTACTTAATAAGTTCATTAACGTTTGAGGATGTAAACAGATCTGTAATTAATTTCTCGTTTTGTTGTTTTAAACTGTCGGCATTATTAGAACTTCAATCACTTTTTTTAATGAGTGAATGATATATGATCGACTCGAGTACAGTAATAGTAGACAATACCCATTGGAAATTAATGTTTGTAGTATGTTATTAAAGGATGGAAATTCGATTTTAATCAAGGAACTTTGTGATTTATGAGGAACTGTATATTACGCATCTCTATGAAAGGTTGCCAAATCTAGATAAATAAATACAGAACTTATTTAGGGACATAATATAACTAGTGATTTAGAATGATTAATTCTTGCGAGTGATATTCACGAATCATAATATAATACTAACATCTTGCATGTAGATAAGGAAAACTTTGCTCCAACACAGTGAAATAGAAAATATAGTGCTATGCCGGTGTTGAAAACGCGATCTAAGCTGCGCATGCGCTATACATTATTTTCCTATATTAGGTGTGTTGTCTTTTCTATGGACTTATTGTAATCAATATTTAATTTAACTTTGTAAATCGTCAGCATAAGTAGTTTAAAAATCGACACCTTATTATTAGCAAATGAGCTTTGTTAAATGTGAAAAAACAATTTAACTTCACTTAAACTAATACAGAATCATTGCAAATCATAGACAAATAAACCGCCATATTGAAGACACATATTTGTCACAAAGTTGTATGAATTGTGGTTAGGTTATAGTAAATTAATTAAGTAAAACCCACAGTCAGTTCAATAGCATTGCAATTGTGTTTCCAAGATATCGTAAATAAAAACAACTCTGTATAGATAATGTATAATAAAATTTCAGCTCTCTTGTTTTCAACATGGGAATCTTCATGTGATTGGAGTGTAACCTATATGGTGTTTATGTCATTTACACGTAAAGTCGACCATCAAAATTCTACGTACTTCATAGATGATGTTCTGTTGAAAAGGGTAGACACTTTTCGGGACTTGGGGTCCTTTTCGATAGCAGATTAAGTTTTTCCAAGTACATCGTCCTCAAAATCGTTGGGATGTATTATGCGTTCTTGTAGATTCTTCAACAACCCATTAGTTTTGAAGACGTTGTATTTTAGTTTTGTGGTCAGCAAGATGAGTATGCTTCACAGGTTTGGTGTCCGCAGTATATTTACTTCCAGCTCTCCAATGAAAAAATTCAGCGGAGATTTCTGAAGTATTTCCCTTTCAAGAATATCGGAACTTTATCCTTTGCGCGATGTTGACTACGCGTTGCTATTGAAAACTCATGGCCTTCAACCTTTGAAATACCGACGCGTTATTCATGAGGCGCGGTTTATAAGAAATATGTGCAACGGATGGATGGACTGCCCAGAGCCTTTCCTCTCTGAACTTCCTCACTTCCAGACTATTCTCTCGTTCCTTTTCCACAATCCTAATTCCTTTCTTGAGAACGAACTTGCTACATGGACCTCCGCTCGTAAGAATGTGTCGTTTTTCAATCTTCTACTATGAAGCTATTTTCTTTACCAATAGCTAATTAAATAAGGCCCTTTTCCTTTTTTCTTGTATAAGTATGTATACAGAATGCCGTTGTTCTTTAAATGTAAAGCATTCAAAAATTTTCTTTCTTCAATGTCCTTAACAAACATTATTATATTATCCATAAATATTATATTGTTAATTATTATAAATATTATTATCTTTCTGCCCAACGCAAAAAAAAATGTTTCATTATGCTTTAAAGTATGATATACAGAGATTCAACTTCCTATAGCTGTAAAGACCCTTGGAACAACTTAAAGTTGTAATATCTCTGGATTCCTGTAGTTCTATTTGATAATAAGCTTGCATAAAAAAGTTGCGCATACAAATAATAGCTTTACTTGCTCTTCTCATATATGCGCACAATATGCTGTGTTTTGTGTGTTATACTAAGTAGTGGTTCGTTTATTGTTGCTAGATCTTATATATTTTACACAAAAAATTACTAATCCGGAAAATTTCTCGTTTCTTCAAGTTGTTGGTTTTCTAACTCTTGATTCATTTGTAAATTTGTTTTGCAAGATTTACCTCCTTCACTGGTAATCTAAAATGCTAACTTTTTTCCTTTTTTCTTTGCTTGGTTTTCCACACTTCTGTTGCATGTCCATTTGTACCACATTTTTACATGTAATTTTCTTGCCGAGATACTTATTACCGTAATTATAATTGCAAATTTGTCCACACCTTAAACACTCTTTTCTTCTATGTTTTAAATTATTTATTATTATTATTATACTTTGTGTTCGTTAAAAGTTGCTTTCTTTTAACATATTACCATTATTCCACCCATATCCATGTTCCTTGTTTCTTATTTACCTTTTTTCTCAAGTGACGTTCTATATATATATATATATATATATATATATATATATATATATATATATAATCTAATAATCCCCTCTACCATATCAATGGTGACGTTCTAAATTTATCAATAATCTGAGCCGCATCGCTTTTGATTGTTATTTTAATTTTGAAACAAACATAGTTTCTTCTCCTATCTGTGCAATTTTACTAAAGAAAAGTCTTTCGAGGTGTTAGATTCCGGCATAAAATATGCATCCAATGCGTTTTCTCGTATATAATTCTACTTCCTTCTATGGCAACGTCTCATAGATATGCTGAACATCTGTTCCAGCAGAATGTAATAGCACAGCTTTCTTTTGTTGTGAATCTGTCGTTTCTAGCCCACCAATTTTGACTTTTGCAAGCAAATTGTGCGATTGCAATCAGGCCTATTAACTTTACGATTTCTCGTTTACTTTTTTCTAGTCACCAAGTGCACTATTTTCTATTAATAAAACGTTTTTATTACATTTCTGATATATCATGACCATTTTCCAGGTATATTCCTACTTTTTTTCATACCATTCATTACATATATCACCACAGTACGTGGAAATTCACACAGAAATCTTTTATTTTATTATTGTCTAAATAACTTTAAGATTGACCTATAACTGAAATACTAACTCATAACTAGGGCGCGGACACATACGGTTGATGACTCATTGCCCATGGGCGCACTATTGAAACGTTGTATTTTTAAAGAGGTTTTAATTTTATTTATATAATTGGATAACAAGTGGCTGGTGATCTATAAAATACAAAATACCTTATTATTAGTTCATTTTCTCTTCTGTAAGACTTGTTCTCTTTGAATTAAGTACATTCTTGTAGATAGAAAACGTCCTTTCTACATTGCAACTGGTTATTGGTGCGTACTGGAAATATCTTTTATTTCAGCGTATTTAGCATACACAATTGCCGCAGTGTTATTAAATCTGGATTTCTATTAGAAACTGCGTCTAACTTTTGCCGAAGGTCACATCCGAAGTCACTTGGAATACTTTTGAAATTATTAATAGCTCACGTCTAATGTGGTTAATCCATCTTTTAATTTGAGAATTCGATTTTCAAAATATGTGAAAAATTTAGGCAACTTTCCAAAGTGTTCCTGAAGGAATAACAATTGATTTTTTAAATTTTGGATTTGTGTTAGTTCCTTGCATTCAGAAATGCTTCGAGCATCATCATTTAAACATGTAACGAAATTTAGTAAACTATCGAAATTCTCTGCATAAAAACTATTTCTGTGTATGTTTTAGCAAAGTTAAGTGACGAACGTGCGATATTTTGGCATTCTGTAACGATATTTTACAGACTTTGTAATAAATTTCGGAATCACTGACAATTCATTTTCATATCAGAAAAAGTAACATAAACAACGTTCTAGATCTAAATAAATGATAACTAAAAATGTACGCGTATGTTATTCACACTAAACGAAATCCAGTGCTCACTTACGTCTAGATAATTGGGAGAAGTCGATTCAATAAACCGGTATTAAACAGACTATTACAAAAATTACGAAGTACGTAATTAGCAGTGAAAACAATGAAAAAACGAAACTAACGTAAGTATGAATGAAAATTTTATTTCTCTCATGCTCCTATCTACGCCGATGAAAAAAGGATTTTACTCATAAATTCCTTATTTTATGGGCATTTTTTATTCTCATTCTCGGGCACTTCTCGGCCGTAAACAGATGTTGCAGTTCACCATATGAATTAGTGCTATTCAGTAAGCGTGTGTTGTTTACATTATTTCTCTGCTCCGTTGTAACTTCGTCGTAGTTTAAACCGGTCATGTCCGCGCCCTACTCATAACAGATATATGTCAGATGTTATGCAACTGGTTATAATAATGAAAATGCCATATTTTATAATGGATATTCAAAAAAAAAAAAAGGTAAATCGTAAAATGATGCAATTTATCTTCGGAAATAACTTTCCAAGACGCACCCGATAAATTGTTTGATGAATTGGAAAAATATATAAATTTATCTCTGATTATGAGTATGTGTCTTTTCTAAACGTTCTATTATTTTTCTATTCATACGTATTTCTAAAACCTGAACTATTCAGTAGGAACAGCTCGAAAAGTATATTACATAAATATTCGCTTTTTAATTTCCATTGTTATTATTTTACGACGTTCTAAAAAATACAATTGTAAAACTTTAGAGTGTCACATCGATTTATTACTCCAACACGGAAATATATTTCTTACATTTTCTTTCATAATTATTGCAGAAATAAACGTCTTTGTGTATATAAACGGAAGTATTTTAGAGCAGGCAAAGTCATTATTGTTAGTAATTATTATCTAGGAGAGTCATAAAAAGCCATATTTAAAACAGTGGCACGCGTTTTCTTTGTCTAGTCTAATAACGAAACGTATTCATAGCAATCATTAATGCATAATTCCGTAATTATTTAGTATCACATAAATAGAACTTGAATGAAATACCATATAGAAGGCGTTGGAAAATAATAACTGGAGCACGAATTTAATGCATTTGCATATTTTATAATATTAATACGGCAATACATCCGCTTTTGTTTCTGAGCAAATTAAAAGAAAGTAAACATAATAAGCTACATTTATTACTTTGATATATTTTAACGGTATTAAGCCAATGACTAAATACCGGGTCCGTTTTATGTTCCAGGTCGATTTTATTTGGCCGGCATTTTGTTTTGGATGACATTTGTCTGTTGGCTTTTGATAGTCGTAGACAGTGGTCGATAGCAATTTATTACGGAGCATCTAAGGCCACAAAAACGTGTTAAAATTATTAAAGAAAGTTATTTAAATAATTTTTCAGTTGTCAATACGAGGTGCAAATTGCATGACCTTTGTGAATAAATTTGAAAATTTGTATACACTGGAAGATAAAGACTGCAGCCAACAATTAAATCAGCGCACACTAGAAAAGATCCGAGTGCCTCTCCTCGACTTCATGCACAAGAATAGGGAATGTCTCCATCATGCTTGTTAAAAATTCTCAGAAAAGATATATGACCGCTCGCTGTCGGGGCATGTTGGAAAAGTTTCTTGTGCCCGAATTGGATCAATTTGGCCTACATAATATGTTCTTCCAACAAGACGGAGCCACATCACAAACAGCTCGTGCTACGATGTTAATTTAGTGAGAAAAATTTCCCGGCCGAATAATGTCAGGAAGGAGGGATATCGACTAATCCCGACGATCTCCTGATTTGACACCTCCCGATTTCTTCCCCCAAAAAATTAATATTTGGTGTGGAATTATTGGTCGGAATATTATTGGTCCTGTTTTAATTAATGTTAATTTAACTTCTCAAAGATACTTAGAACTTTTACAACAAAATATTGTTCCCCGGCATAGAGAAACCTTCCCAAACTACATTAACCGAAATATACCAGCAGACACCATATGGTTTCAACAAGACGGAGCACCGCCCCATTTTGCTCGTGTAGTACGTCAATATTTAAACCAAAAGTTTTGCCAGCTAGGTCACCTGATTTGACCCCACTTGATTTTTTCTTGTGGGGTCATTTAAAAAATCGAGTTTACTTAAACAGACCATTAAATATCTCAGATTTGCAAGAACGAATAGGAAATGAGATTGACATGACTTCTCCTCATACTTTCATTGACACCTTGCAGAATTTTGTCCATGGAATTTATTACTGTCAAGAAGTTAAAAGACAGCATTTTCAGCATATTTTATAATATAAAATATTTATACAAGATAAACATTTTTTCTTCATTATTCTTAAAATGTATGAGTTCAATTTTAATAAAATGCGTTGTTTTTATTATTTTTGGTCGAAGTGCGGTTGTTAACAGTTGACGAACTTACTTTTACTTTTCTTCAAATTCGAATTCGTAAAAACAAAAAAAAAAACAGTTTTTATAAAAATTAAGGAAGGCATGTGTTACATCGCTGAATAGCGAAAAGAACACTCTTTTTAAAAATTTTACATTTTACCCCCCCCCCCCCCGTGCTATTTAAAAAACATCAAGTTAGCCTTGTTCCTCGGAAACAAACGACGATGTAAAACTGGAGAACATCTCAAATAATGTTGATCTAAATCCTTCTAACAGTGTGCCAAATTTCAGCCAGTTTCAATAAACCGTTTTCAAAATATTTAACTGTATCCATACATAATCGCAACTCTGTATATTTCCCACGTAGATGCATATCTTGGCAAAAGCGAACAGAGTGATGCCTCAAGTCTTAAATAATAATATTATTATTAATTTAAAAAATATATGCCAATCAAGATAATTGTAAATACTGACAAACATATGTGTCTTACTTTACCTTTTATTCAGTTAAAGTATACCATATTTGTGTACTATAACGTACTATTATATTCAGATAAAATGGAATATCGCTGTCAAAATTTGTTCCGAAGTTTGGATGATCTTAAACAAAGAAACAACACAATACGAGTATGTACAGACATTTACCTATTATTTACATGAGTCACCTGTACAACATGGATAACCGAAAAGCAATGATCAATAATAATATACAATAGACAGGTGACTTTTAACCTCACTTTCTAATAGGAATGTATACTTCATATATTGAGAGAAACCGTTCATAAAGTAGATGTTATTTAAATGCCATTGCTTGAATAAATCAAATACACAATTAGTTATTTTTATGAACTGAATATATATATATAGGTAATTACTTTGCTCTTTTATTGAAATAAATAATAATCATGGGATAAATACAGCAGTTTCCTTATGCCTACGCCGTTTGACTTTAGTGCCTCTTATCTGCTATAGTATGGCATGTTATAGTGTAACAACTGATAAAATAATGGTTTCTATTAGAGGTGGGCAAAACGGTTCATTTCTTTGACTCGGCTCACTCGGTTCAGCTCCTCATTGTGAGCCGGGTCACGGAACCGGCTCATTTGAATCGTGTGGATCCTAGAGCATTTCATAATTTTCATAGCATCATTAAATGGCAATTATGATTATGATGCAGGTGTAATAAAAATATTTGTAAGAATTTTGTAAGTCACAGACAACTAATAAATTAAATATTTTATTTTATACAATATGTTGTTATGTTGTACAAAAATAACTATTTTAGTGCGTAATGCGTACCCTCCCTGTTATATAATATCAATTTTTATTTTTCAATCCGTCCTGCGACAGTATTTCCACTATAATTTCCAAATTATTCAGTCGATACTCGACAGCCAGTCGTACAGTAGGTTCCTTAATGGTTTCGATACGTTCGTGACCAAACCGGATAAAGTTACTTCCTAAGCGTTCCCAAGTGAGCCGAGATCCGATTCATTATAATTATCAACCGGCTCTCTCGGTTCGCGACCGAAGCGGATCGCATTACGAAAGAACTGTTCTATCATATCGGTTCAGTCGCGCGCATAGTTACTTTCCAAGTGGGCCGAGATATGGTTCATTGAAATTTAGTAAACCGGTTCTCTCGGTTCGCTGCTGGAATTCGGTTCACTGAACCGGTTCGTTCGCAAACGACCCACCTCTAGTTTCTATAATGAGAAACTCAAAGATACCGCGAACGCGAGATTTGACAAATATATTAGCTTTTTCATTTATAAGCTGGCCAAGGTATCCAAGTTCCACTTCTAAAGTGAATAAAACCATTTTTGACGGACAAGAAAAGTCGTTTAATGGTATACTGGGGGCGGAGTTCCTTAAGGTTTAGTTTTGAGACTGCTCCTTTTTGTAATTTATATAAACAACTTGCTATATTGCTCCTGGACTAATACTTCAATATTTGCAGATGACAGGTCAGTTGCAGTGTTTCCAACCGGTGGAAAATTTCCCATTTTGCGGGTATTTTCAATACAAAAATTGCTAATAATTCAAATGAATTCTACTAATATTTTTTTTTTACTACGATATGCATTCACTTTTATATATAAGTACTATATAATAAAAGTTTTCCTATATATAAGTTCCAATAAACCTTTTTAATGTATTAAGCGACTTTGATAATATTCAAATAGAGGGTGAGCTACCTAAACTTAAGATTGAGTTCGACGTCCGACGAAAATTATAATATGCAAACTAAAAGAAAAAAAGTAACGTTAAGTGGTTAGAAGATCCAAATTTTAAAAAGTGACTCAAAGCTGTACCAAATAAATAAATAAATAATAAACATTCAGCAGGTAAGAAGCATAAAATATGGCTGCTAGTTCAAGCATTTCCTCATATTTAACTTCTACTGGTTATAATGTGAAACACCAAAATACCGTGAACAACGCCGAATTAAGACTAAGTATGTTTTTTTCTAAACGCAACGTAGCTACTCAATAGTTAATCATATGACTCCATTATTTAAAGACATTCCCGACTTCAAAGTATGTCAAGATATACAATTGGGAAGAACTAAATGTACAGAAATGATAAAAAATGTAATTGGAAAACATGAAATGTTCCAACTTGACGTATTTTGTATATACCGAGGTCGACATATTTTAATTTCTGATAGGAAAGTGGTAAGAGGAAAAGAGCGCGACGAATTAAACTAAAGATAGACATAAGCGAGGCTGCCACACTGGACATTTGTAAGGCGTGGGGGTCGCCCGCCACTCCGTTGCTCTCCCTCCACTGTTAGCAAGCAGGCATCGCTGTATATGATAAGATCATCTTCTGCATATGATAGAAGTGCAAACCGAAATTAAAATTTGACGCTTACGGTATGTATTAAAAGATTTTTAGTCACTTATAGTTTTATTTCTAGTTATAGTTTTTTATAGTATAGTTATTTTTAAATATAGCTATCATGTACATATTTTTTTATATATATAAAGGTATTTTGTAATATATATGCACGTTTTATATCTATTTTTAAAAAAATATTTTATCAAACATAAACAAGTCTATTAAGGGCACGGAATTTTTTCATAAAAGTGGGAATTTTTTATGTAAACTGTGGGAAAAACATTATTCAAAGGTTGGCAACCCTGGTCAGTTGTAATGGGTGCGTGGTACCGGAGGGAGCTCCGGCCTAGAGTTTCTTCTTTTCCGTCATCTAATAAATTAATTTAAATTTCAGAAATTGGAACAGCATAATATTAAAATAACCAAAAATTCCTTGAAAATCATGTAAAGAATACAAATTATTCTATGTTGTTGTTTCCACTAATGTAAGATTTATACAATTTTTATTATTAAGAAAATATTAGTTGATTATTATTTAACAGATCTTTACTAAATAGAAATGTCATCTGACTATTTATTCAAAAATTTTGGAGAATGAGCATAAGGAACTTAATATGTCTGTAAGTAGTGACATCGTTTTTGTTTACCTTCTTGTAGTAGTAGTAGTAGTAGTAAGTATATAAATTATTATAGAAACTTAATTCGTTGCAATATTTAATGCAGCCAAAATGGAACAAATTTAACACCTTTCTATGTTGCTCAAGCTGTCAAAATGTTTTACTGCTTCTTCAGAAGAAATCATAAAGAAATCAGTATAAGAAATAAATTAAGTCTTGCAAAAGCTTGAGTAACATGAAAAGGATTTTTGTGCTGAAATATTTTCAACAAAATTATTTTATAAAAATTTTGTATGTGGAGCACAGGTCCCTTCTTATTAATTAAACATATGCGGAAACGCAGTTTATATAGCGCCTGTAGTGAAGGATTTGTAAACAAACGTATACAATTTAAAATTAATTTAAGATGCAAGCTGAATATCCGTGTTGTTCTACTTAAATCAATCGTCAATAATTATAAGATCTGTATAACTTACTTAATTAAAATAACATATTAACTCTTCCAAACTCAAACAAGAGGCTTGTAATAAATCATGCCTCGAAGCAGACACATAATTTACAAAACCAATAATTTACATAATTCTACAATTTAAACAGGGAACTGTATATTTGACTCCACAATTGCTCTCTGCCATAAAAGGTCGTATTAATACAGAATGCTATTACACACATATATTATACTTTTACTAATAATGAGTATAATTAATTTTCGCCATATCTGTAGATATGTCATTTGTTCTTGTGTTATTGAAAAAGTAGAAATTGCAAAATTCCCAGTTCCTGAAAATTACAAGCTTGTACATGCTTGTCGTTGGTTTTAATCGACAGACGTGATACAATTTTACTGCAAAAATGTATAATTTCAAGTGATTACGAAAAAATTTTTATTGATCTTACGATCAAAGTCAGATTGTGAAAAGATAATTATTAATGTCATTGTCGTTTGTAAGGCAGGTACAGGTATAATAAACACAATTTTATAATAAGAAATTGTTTAACATTATTGTGTCGATGAATTTATACAATGTTGCGTTTCTAAACATGTAATATATTTTATGAAAGAGGAAATTAGAAACTAGACTTTCACGCATGAATTTTTACTTTTAGAACAACTTTTGAATATTGAATTGAATTTGAATTGAAAGCTCAAGCTCTGATATATTGATTGATGACACTGGGAAGCAATGGTTTTATTCTAAAGGATAATAGTTTTTAAATTTTTATATTCTTGATTGCAAATATAACTTAGATTTCTTATTATTGACTTTGAAAATGCAACTTGAAAACTGATGTTTCTAATTCCCTTTCATCTTGTATAAATTATTTTAAAATAACCATGATATATTTAAGAACGAATTCATATTTCATTATTTAAAGAACACACGAAATCGCTGTCCCTAATAAAAAAAAATGAGGTGTGGCTACCACAGTACTTTCTTAAACGTATCAGCGTTTCAAATTATAGAATTTTCAGATTCTTTATATACAAAAATTATTCAAAATCCTAATCTAAGTACTTGTATTCTCTTAATAAATGTCTATAGAATGCATACTTTGCAAGATATTCGAAAAAAAGTGCTACTCGCTAAGAGTAAAAGTGATACTTTCGGTCCGAATTTTGAAATTTCATGTATACAAAAAATATTGCAAATCCAGCTCTAAATACTTTTCTACTCTTGACAAATATATATAAAATGCATAATTTACGACATACTTGCAAAAAATCGTTATTCGATAAGAATAAAAGTGTTACTTCAGGTCCGAATTTTGAATTTTTTTTTATACAGAAAGAATTGAAAATTAAGTTCTAAATACTTTTATACTTGTAACGTACTTGTCTAAAAAGCATAACTTGCGAGATATTCGCACAAAACTGATTTTCGATAAGAGTAAAAGACATATTTCCGGTAGAAATTTCGAAAAACTTTTTTAATAAAATTCTTCTCAAATTTAATTTTCAGTACCTACATTTGAATTCTTTATAAATTTGTTTAAACTTAGTAATTGACGAAATATTGGCAAAATTAATTTTTTTCAATGAAGTAAACTATTACTTCCGGTCTACCGATTTTACTGAAAAACTAATCAGATCCTAAGAGGGAGATTATACACGTAAATACAAAATTTGGAATTGATATCTACAGCGGTTTGACTGCTATCGTGGTCACACACAGACACAGACACAGAGCGACAAACATTTTTTAAAAAAAAAATTTTTCGGGGTCAGGGGACTTCAAAACGTGGACATCTGCAAAAATCTTGAGGTCGAAAGTTTTCGTTATCACAATACTTCCTTATACTATAACGTATAAGAAAGTAAAAAAGGGCTGTATATTTTTTTTGTTACATGTTAATAATAATAATAATAAAAAAAGCTATTTATTGTGTAATAGATACATGGTGTCGAGTTTGTCAAGAAGTACATCCACGCAAATAACGCAATCAACCATATTCACATTCACATGCGTCAAAATCTATGAATAAAATACTCATCTATGCTCTAGAAAGCCTCTTCGATGAATATCTTAAACAATACAGTTCTTTGCGTTTTTTGAGATAAATACTTTATGTGTGAAAGTCAATGATTGTACACTCTTATTATTTGGATGAAGTAACTGTTTTTCACAATACCTTTTGTTGTTTATAGAAGCACCAAATGTGAACATACCATACCTCTGGTCTCGTAATGATATCGTAATTCATGCTCTTTGCAAAACCCGCAATTTTCCATCGCAAACTTCACACACTCAAGAACATATAAGCCCGTTAACGTAAGTATCGTTTGTCCCTTAAAAATTTCTTTGCAGGAATAAGTCTTTCTCACACCAAAGACACTACGCAGGCACGACTTCTGGAGGATGAACACCCTGGATGCATAAAACGATGTTCCCCACAACATGATGGCATAACTAAGTCTTGATTGCACATAAGCATAATATGCAGATAGACATGCCGAATGATTCACAGATCCTGCTATGATACGTAATGCAGAAATAAATGATGATATCTTTGCTGCCAAGTGTTATTGGTTGCACATAAGCATAATATGCAGGTAGACTTACGGACTGACTCACAGATCCTGCTATGATTCGTAATGCATATCTAAATAATGATATCTTTGCTGCCAAGTGATCAACATGCTTCTTCCAGTTCTATTGAATATCCATCCACAATCCCAAGAACTTGAGTGACATTTGTTCCATATTTAGCTGTTGATCTCCATAAATAATTTTTATTAGGTCCTTCTGGAAATATCCGATGTTCAACGCATTGTTTTTTTCAATATTCAGCTTCACCCTGTTTCTGTCAAATCATAAACCATAGTCCTCAATAGTAGTCAGTATTTCATTGTAAGCTGCATCTTTTTTAGTTTTTACAATTACCGAAGTATCATCAGCGTACAATATCGTTTTATGTTTAGTCCTGCGAGGGTGATCATTCACATATATTAAAAACAATATAGGGTCCAGGACAGAGCCCTGGAGCACTCCTCTTTTCAGCGTCGCCCAATCAGAAGCAGCACCCGCACCACTATCGACTACGTACTGTTTTCTATTATCTATCTCTGTTCTTGTTACTTCGATGCCATTAACAGAGATTTCCTCAGCTCTAACAGAACCCGTGATTATCCTTACCAGCTGCCAAGTAGCCTTAGTCCTATTGTGCGATAGTGCTACTTATGAAGAAAAAAACGACGAACTACGAAGAGTCTCAAAGGATTATGGACTATGAAAGTAGAAACTAATATCAGACATTGGGACCTGGATAAACATGTAGACGATATATACAGGGTTAGTTTTAAATAGCGTCATTAAAAAAAGGGGGTGAAAGAAAAATATGAGTAATGCCCGTACAAAAAAATTCGCGGTCCAATGTGCTCGCAGTGACGAGAAATTGATTTTTCTTTCCTCGAGTCCTAACCTGTTGCGGTTAATATACAAACATTATAATTTTCAGATAGAAGAATTTAAGTTTCAAAATAATATACTTCTATTTAACGGGAAAAGAACATGGTAATGCACTGAGGTTGTCAACCTCTTTCACATAAAGGCGTGCTATTCACACAAAAAAAAACATCGCCATAAATCTTTTCAATTGCCACTCATTCTCAAAGGTTGTAACTATTTGCATTTTATCGTTTTCTTTTTTGAAGAACTGGAATTACTTATGGT
Organism: Amphimallon solstitiale; assembly: GCA_963170755.1. Lineage (NCBI taxonomy): Eukaryota > Metazoa > Arthropoda > Insecta > Coleoptera > Scarabaeidae > Amphimallon > Amphimallon solstitiale. The sequence goes on from OY720679.1 coordinate 87,608,131, forward strand.
ATTTACGTAAATGCTTATAGGATAAACAAAGTAAACTATATTTTGGCCATTTTTGATGAGTTACAAATAAATTTCTTTTTTGATTTTCAGTTAGACATTTATACGTATTCTTCAGATTCGTATAGCCTGGTACCTATTTAGCGGTAACCCTGTATGGAACATAGAAACTCTATGGGTGTGGATGTTTCAGTAAGTATCTTTACGGAAGAACAAGATGAAGACACTCTTTTTATATACCCGTGATGACAAAAAATGGTAGATGGCAGTACTTCAGAGCAATCGGATGAACCCAATTTGTAACTGACTTTCATGTGACTATTTTACTATTGGAAACTATTAATTTCATAGTTCTGAAATTCTTCCAATTGATGGAAACTTGTAGTGGCATTGAATCAGTGGCGGCTCTTTAATGAGAGCATGTGAGCAATTGCACCCCTTGGAATTTTGAAATAAAACAAACCAAGCGGCGACTAACTCTGAAAGTATTTATTTATTACGTATTCATAGTTATTGAACAGGAACGTGGCGTGTGCGGCACGCGTAACAACCTACATGCACCGATCGTCGTCACAGAATATAATGACGACTAACTTCCACCGAGAGAAACATACCCATGAGCAAAGCCCAACCGTTCCTCCGTTAAACCATTAACATTACATTGAAGGTGGGGAGAACTGTATTTTGTTCTACTTCCATATTGTATAATACCTAGCGTGTGAGCAAGATCCCCAGTCTGCTCACCGCTGTTGTAAAATGCGTTACAGAATAACACGTTTTCGCGGTTAAAATATGATGAAAAAATCGCAATAAAAAATCTTAAACGGCTGTTTAGAAAATAAACAATCTGTTAAAGGTAAAGATGTTATAAGAAAATTCAAAATGAATATTTTTCAGAAAAATTACTGGATTTGTGGGTGTGAAATTAAAAATACTTTGTTTTGTTTTCCGTGTCTTTTGTTTGGTGGTGAACCGTCTTGGTCAAAGAACGGAATAAAAGACTTAATTCATCTTAGTGCTAAAATTACGAAACATGAAAATTCCGAAGGGCATTTGAAAAATATATTTAGTCTAAGAATGTTAGGAAAAAATAACATTCAGAATGTTTTAGATTCATCATATAGGCAAAATATAGAAGTCAGTGTTGTAGGTCTGCTAGGCCTTCTGCTGGATGGATTAAGCGACACCTTTAATGAAGTTGTTAAGCTTTTAAAAATTGTCATTACAATCCCAATGGCAACGTCTGAAGCGGAACGCCAGTTTTCACGGCTGAAGAGAATAAAAACTTTCCTGAGAAATACAATAAAAGAAGACAGATTAAATGACCTTACTATGTTATCTTGTGAAAAATAATTTATAAATGATTTCCCAAATTTTAATGAAAAAGTGATAGAACTGTTCTGCAAGTCAAAGACACGCAAAATGGACTTCGTTTATCGTCAGATGTTATCAAACTGTAGTGTTATATTTACTATTCCCTCAAAACAAACTGTACAATGAACAGTACCTGTCTGGAACAGTATGTCGGTGAAACTTATAAAGATTGAGTAAGCGTTCTTGTATTATACTTTTTAATTTTGAAATTATGCACTCCCTATGTGAACCACCCCGAGCCGCCACTGCAATGAATCATCATCTTTAGTTAGTACTTCGGCAGTATAGGTTGCCATAACGATTCAACTATTACTTACATATTGTGCTGTAATAGATATACATCGCCGCCATTTGCATTCAGCGATTTTTATGTTACACAATTTCCATACCTACTTGAATTCAAATTGTTTGTCAAATTTTACATTAGAATCCCATAAGCCCAGTTTAAATGTTTGAATGAATGATTTTTTGGAATTATAAATTTTCATATATAATACAACGAGCAGTCAAAGTATGCTCGATTATTTTTGTGGTGGTTCACGAATGTTTCCTTGCGCTTGAATATTAATAGGACGAGTGCGTCAGCACGAGTCCTATTTACAAGCGCAAGGAAACAAGAGTGATAACACCGCAAAAATGATCTACCATACTTTGATTACGAATTGTATTCGAAGGACTATTCATCGAATGATTCATTCATAAATGACGAACTGAGTTTTTTAATTTTCTAAAATTAAGTAGCTATTGCGTTGGTTTCCATAGTATAGTATGTTTTCAACAAACTACTGTCAATGTAGAAAATTTTCTACGATTCGAATTTAATAAGTTATTGCAAGAATAAATAGATTTCTGATATGGAAAGCAATTCAAAAAGGTTTGGTGAAAAAGGTGAAAGTGAAATTGATGCTGAAATTCATAAAACTATTCCGGAAAACACAAAGAAAACAAGAGATTATATCTGGAGACATATATCTGTCAAAAATATCCACCGATACCACTAGTGGTGATTTCAATGAAATACCCACTAGTGTAAATACGCATCAGTATTTTTGTTGCTAGGACACAAAAATGTGATTCTTTGATTCTTATTGGTCATATTTTTACAAATGACACATGAGTTGAATAGTCAATGTTATTTCAACATATTGACAATGTTATGGTTACACATAAGCACTATATTTTTATTGAAAATTAAATATTTTGGTACGACACTGGCGGTAGAAGAAATAAAAGGAAGCTTTTCCAAATTGCCGATTTAGTAACATGAAAATGTCTAAATCGTAGTGCGTAACTCAATTACAGACACTAATTTTTTTTTAATAAAAGTGACATTTGACAGTTTCTGGGTCACATGCTAAAAATCATAATCCTACATTTTATTCGTTATACACCAAAACATTACGTGTTGTTATTTTAAGATATTGAGTAAAAGTTATAAACATTGTATGGAGGAGAAAAGTGAATCTTGTATCTTACATAACTAGGAATACATGTACAAAAAGTTTTATTGCAATATAGTAATATGATTTAAAAATTCGTAAAGATTACTAAAGCGTGTTAATATTCTTGGAAAGGTCATAGAATATTTTTGACCTGCCTCTATAACGAATCTTTCACCAATACATAATTAATTCCAGATTAAGTAATACTTTTCTTTGCATTTTAATTAATATAAACTAATACAAAAAAAAAACAAAAAGTATTAACATTGAACTAGTTTACCAACGATTACAATTATTCTCAATGTGAAACTATCCGAAAAGTCATGAAAATTGCTACTACACAGATATATATAATTATATGTCTCAATAGTATACTTCAATCTGGTCCCATTATCCGCATTTTTCTTAACGTTAACATGCCCGTGTCACATTTCTTAAAATGTCAATGCTGTAGATAATTATGCAATTTATTAAGTGCTTCTTGCATCACAACAAAAATATCGAATTTTCGAGAGAAATCTACACCGAACAATTGCTCTTGATTACAACTAATATCACAGCCAAATTTGGTCAATCAAAGTCATTGTTATTCCCCGATAGAGATATTTATTCAGCGGCGAATTAAAATTGTCCAAAACGAAAATGAAATCTTTCGACATAATTGGCGTATTTTAATATTTCTCTGGGAGTTAATGGAATATTTAGTAAGGTAAATAAGCGTCATGCCACTACTAAAACGGAAAGGTCAAGATGCCGAAGCACTCGTAAATTAATAAAGAGACCCTGCTGAAATGTGATTGCGCAAGAATGCGTAAAAATGAACAGAGTTGTTGTGTCTTTTATGTACTGTAAACATATCCTCAAATGCATTACCAAGGTTGGTTTGTCTATAAAAAATAACAACTTGAATTTATGGTTTTGACAAGCTTGTGTGATGATAAATGTAGAAATATTACAAGTTGACAATGAATAAGCGTTAATGGATTTTTTTTTATGAATACTTAAGGCACACTTCCTGTTTGATCGACAAGTTACATAACTACTTGACTATTGAGGGTTAGGATACAAGTCTCCTTAATGTGGTACTGAAGATGTCATATGCAAAGTTGAGAGTAACCGACTAAATTTTTAATAGAATTTGTTAACCAATTGAAATTGATAGCATTTGATGCTTGTATTTGTATATTTATAAACATATGGCACTTTCTGTCTACATCAGAATCATAGCTACCACTTAAAGTTCTTCATAAAGTTGAGAGTGATTTTCACTTCTTTACATCTTTTTCACCGATTTCGGCAATTTAGAAACGTATGAGTACAGGTATTATAGTGACCTCACACGCGTAAAGTATATGTCATTGTGTTAAACAGAATATTAGCAATAATAAATAAAGAGAAAACAACCTTCAAAGAAAATAAATTTAAAAGAATATCCAACATATTTTCACAAAGAATTTAAAAAGATCTTTCTTTTGCTTTTTATACAAACTCCTAATCTTTGTGACCTTTCAATCGATAGCTGCACATCTGACACTTATAACTAAATCGGCAACAGATTTTATTTATGGGTTTATATACACACATCAACATAATCTAAGGATATCAATTTTTATTTTATTTGCTTGATTTTACTTCCGTTAATATTGTCTTTTGTTGTTTAGTTTGGTTGCTAGGTAACCTATAAACAACTATCTGTCAAAAGTATCCATTAAACAAGTACAGTTAATGCTAAATCTTAAAATGTTTTGAATTTTAACTTTAGTGTGTTGCTTCTGCCACCATTTCTGCGTTGTTACACAAAAATTAGTACCAATTGATAAGTGTAAGCATAAATTGCGTTAAAAGCAAACCTGAATGAACAAAATAAACGTCGTCATTTGCATCCTGACGAAATGAATAGGGCAGTTGGAATGCGGAAAGTTGGAGTAAGACAAGTTGACGTAGCGGAGCGGCTAGGTACAACACAGAGCGTAATTAGCCGACTATGGCAACGTTACAGAGATACAGGGAATCCCAGGGAACAACATCTTGGAAGAAGACGTACCACCAGTGCTATTCAGGACCGGTACATTACTCTTCAGGTTCGCCGACAGAGTTCACTAACTGCTACTGAGTTAAAATCGCGTCTCCAGGCAGTGCATAACATGACAGTCCACAGCCAAACCATCAGGCGTCGTTTAAGAGAAGTCAATCTTCACTCCCGACGCCCCCTTAGGGTTCAACCATTAACCAGGGGAAATCGAGGACATCGAATAAACTGGGCTCGAGAACACTTAAACTGGACTCGAGAACAATGGTCGACTATACTTTTTTCTGACGAGTCGCGATTCGGATTAAGACCAGATACTCGCATATTAAGAGTCTGGCGTCAGCCTGGTAATGCAGCAAAGCTACAGCACGCCCAAGAAGTGCACAGCTACAAAGGTGGTACTGTAATGATATGGGCGGGAATTATGCTGGGTAGGAAAACTAATCTCGTTTTTCTAGATCAATTCTTAAATGCTGAGCAATATATCCAGAATATTCTTGAACCTGTTGTTCAGCCATTTGCAGAAGCGTTGGGCCGAAATTTAACCCTTATGCATGACAATGCACGACCACATGTGGCAAGAGTTGTTACCGATTGGCTCAATGAAGCAATAATTGAAGTTTTGCCATGGCCAGCTCAATCCCCAGACCTCAATCCCATTGAGCATGCATGGGATATGTTTCAGAGAAGATGCCTGCCACATATGGACACTATACAAAATCGACGGCAACTGCAAGAACTTCTTTCAGAACAGTGGAATTTTCTTCCACAAGAAGACTTGGATAATCTTATTCTGTCTATGCCAAGAAGATGTAGGGCGGTTTTAAACTCCACAGGAGGTCCCACTCTTTATTAATTCCTTAATCTTCAAATTTTTTAATTCAATATAAGATTAATTTTGAATTGTTGTTTAGTTCCATTTTGTAGAATTTCTAATTTCTAATTAAAAAATTATTATTAAAATTATGTTAAATATTAATCTAAGTTAATTTCATTCATAGCTTATTTTACATTTAACTTTCGATACAAAAATGGGTAAAAAGATGCACTAAATTCTTTTTTTTAAGCAAATAAGAAATATCCTTAGATTATGTTGATGTGTGTATGTTGCAGGGACATGACGAAAACGGGGATTTGATCACATCCCTAAGGTGATGATCAATTCACGGAAGATGTTAAAATAACAACTTTGTGGGGTGATTTCCCTAAAGAAAGTAAGTGATTTGATCAAATTCCTTAGCTGTTGTAGTGAAATGTTGAAATAATATAATTTAGGTATTAAAAGTATTAGTAAAGTAAAAATAAATGTAGAGTAGGTAATACAACTGTAGTCATCGAAACACAAATTATTTATTCGCAACTAATTAACAAAAGAAATAGGTACTTACGCTGAAATTTTTAGAAGCGAAGAGGATATTTTTAGTGAAATTTTAATAATTTTTAGTGAATGTAATTAATAAATAATAATGTTCAATAATTTTTGTTAAAACACGTTGATCGTTTGTGGCATCTCGAGTTACAAAGTAGGTACGTTACTTTTTCTAGAAACACTTCTTTTTGTTTTACATTGTAGTTTGGTTTGTTCACAGGAACACTTTTTAAATCCTTGACCTCCAAATAAGGATAATTTTCCTACAATCTCATACAGACTTAGGTTAGTCCGTGGAACTGTTTCGGTATAATGTTGTAGTAGCTATTTGATCAGCGTTTCTAGGTAGCCCATCTTTTATAATTCCGACTGAGGTATGTACCATTTTGGTATATATTATTTTTTATATCTAATACGATCCGCACAATGTTACCTTCAATGCTACCTTAGGTACATACACAAAACTGTGAAATCCACTAATACGTCTTTACTTTTCTTCAAAGAAATTTCTTTCATTTTTTCTGCTGATCTTTTCTGGTGTTTTGCAGCATTTTCCCTTTGATCTTTAATGCTCTCTTCTTTTTGGAATAAATAGCATAGAATTTTCGATCCATATTCTTCTTCTTCTACAGTATTCCCACCTACTGCGTGCACCGAATTTTTACAAATGTCACATGAATGGGTGTTAGTAGATTCCATTCGACAAACAACACAACATGCTTTACTTTCACTGACAGCTGATTTCCCTTCTAATGCAAGTAACATTACAGATGTTTTAACTAGTAGGAGTTGAATTAGAGTTCTTACGGGTTCCAGTTGTCTTGTTGTCGATAAAGAAATTGATTCAATTTCTGGTAAATTTAAAGCCTTTTTGGCGAGTAAATCAGCTGAAGTTGAAGCATTCTAATCAATTAATTCAGATGCTGGTAAATCTTTTGAAGATGAAGCGTCGTTGTTATTCTCTAAGGAAGCTACTGGTAAGTCTTCTTCTGTTAAAATAATGTCATGATCCTGCTGATTAAGAAGTAGATCCAAACTCTTCAGTAACAAGTTTTTCAAGCAACTCTTTCGAAATATGACTAGGCACGACCGCCGGAGGGGAACGGTGAAGTAAGGGGAATGGTAACAGACGAAACATAGGCCTGTGCGAGTCCTGACTAGTTTATTACATCATTTCACTAAAACAGTTAAGGATTTGATCAAATCACTTACTTTCTTTAGGGAAATGACCCCAGGGAGTTGTTATTTTAACATCTTCCGTGTATTGATCATCTACCTTAGGAATTTGATCAATTCTCCGTTTTCATCATCTCCCTGCGACATATATACTGTATAAATTTCTGTGACTAACAAAGCAAACTTATTCCTCCAAAGCGGACCATATCTTAGAATTAAAATGATTTAAATTTATATCTTCTTATCTGAGAGTGCTCAACTCTGATATGTTAAGGCCTAAGGGGCTTCTTATAACTGTTTCATAATATATGTACCAAGACGTTCTTTAGATAAATGAACTTACGGAGCTCCAGACCATGAAACGCCTAACTATACCATAATTGGTGGTATAGTCTGGATGTTGGTCGCTTTGAATATAGGAAGCAATTTCACCAGCTCCTTTTCTGATGTATGTGTATATCCTATTATTTTGTTTGTTATTGTAATGTCCGATAATTTTAGGATTGAACGAAGTTCTTTTCTTGCTTGGTGAATTAAGAGTGTTTCAAAGGATGAAGCTGCAGATCTTCACTAAGTAATTATTTAAAGACTCTGATGGGATTGCGTTAACTCTAGATAATATCTTCAATGTATTATTAGTTTTTCTCTTAAGCAATCTTTCATGGATTCTTTTATGTTCTTATATTTAATTCTGTACACTACCTCATGGCCAATTAATTTTGAAGGCCTTTCTCATCGAGCATGCTTTCTACGGAATTGATGAATATGTCTTAGTGTAATTTGTAGTTTGTTGTATGTCATGTTTTTTAACAATATATAATGTTAATGTATTAATATAATGACAGTTGACAATGTTTTTTCTGTTATTCGTATGACAATTTTTTTTTAATATTAAATTTTCATTTTCTATACATATATGTATTTTTGTGATTGTACATACATACATTTTTAACGACAATGTCCATATCCTCTTTGTGATCAATGACAATAAAGTAATATTATTGTTAGGGGGCGGACACGAGCGGTTGATGACTCATAGCCCATGGACGCACTATTGAAATATTGTATTTTTAAAGAGGTTTTAATTTTATTTATATAATTGAATAACAAATGGCTGGTGATCTATAAAATACAAAATACCTTATTATTTGTTCATTTTCTCTTCTGTAGAGACTTGTTCTCTTTGAATTAAGTACACTTGGAATACTTTTGAAATTATTAATAGCCACATCTAATGTAGTTCATCCATTTTTTAATTTGAGATTCGTTTTCAAAATATGTGATTAGTTTAGGCAAATTTCCAAAGTGTTCCTGAAGGAATAACAACTGATTTTTTAAATTTGGGATTTGTGTTAGTTCCTTGCCCTCAGAAATACTTCGAGCATCGTCATTTAAACATGTAACGAAATTTTGTAAACTATCGAAATTCTCTGCATAAAAACTATTTCTGCGTATGTTTTAGCAAAGCTAAGTGACGAACGTGCGATATTTTGGCATTCTGTAACTATATTTTACAGACTTTGTAATAAATTTCGGAATCACTGACAATTCATTTTCATATCAGAAAAAGTAACATAAACAACCTTCTAGATCTAAATAAATGATAATAAAAAATGTACGCGTATATTATTGAAACTAAATAACAGTATAAACATATTTACATTATTTCTCTTGCGAAATATAAGGTAAATATAATGAATTTTAAAAACCTCTCACGCTCCTATCTACGCCGATGTAGTAAGGATTTTACTCATACATTCCTTATTTTATGGGCATTTTTGCTCTCATTTTCGGGCACTTCTCGGGCGTAAACAGATGTTGCAGTTCACCATATTATGAATTAGTGCTATTCAGTAAGTGGGTATTGTTTACATTATTTCTTTGCTCCGTTGTAACTTTGTCGTAGTTTAAACCGGACATGTCTTCCCCCTAATTATTATTATTATACAAAGCCTAAGAATGTTAACCCAAGATTGTTTTTTATTACCTATCTAGAAAATTATAATGTTGGTGTTTGTCGAGAGCACTTTACTTATATTTTGAAGAAATGTTATTTATAGCATATTTTTTTATATCATATAGAACACTTTTAAAAGAAACTTAAAAAAGGATGTAAGACCTGTTAAGTATATGTTCTTTATATAATAAATATTCTTTTATAATATAAAAATATAACATTCTAAATCGACCTATCACTCCAGTTCTAAATCCGAATTTTCGATATACTGTTAGTAAAATAAATACTAATTCAATACCTTTGACGTTAGATGAAAATTTAAAATAACAATTGCTTTTTACCAAGGTTACGGTGTCAAATACATTTTGTCTAATTTAATTACATCTTAGAACTTTCTATATCTTACCGCTTACAAGACACCATGTAAAGCACACTGCCTGAGAAATCATATACTAGTACATTTCATTATTTAAATTAAAATTAAAATTACATTAAATTCAAGAACATCAATACATTATGATAATCTCCGGTGCTTAAGTTGCGTCAATTAATTTTCTAAATATTAATATAAACATTAAAACTACTTGTTTTGTGAAATGTAACCGACTTTCAAAAAGTATTGCAAAACGTAATAATAAAAATTCCTTTTTTCCATTCAATATTAATAAGATTTGTATAAATAATTAATTAAGTAGGTACATTTAGCAATAAGATATATTTCGACTTCTTTATTATAACTACTGATGTTTGTAATAAATTACTTCTTACACAAAAGAGCAATCGATAAATAATGTTGATAATATTCTTTGGTCGAATAATGTACGTCCTAAAATTACATGCATTCATGTTATTCAACAATAGAGAGTTCTGAATAGCAATTAGTGTGATAGCTTCTTTATGTAATAAGAAAAAAATAGGAAACAGAATCTAGATGTTTAAGAAACTTTAAATGTTTATGTAACAGTGATGACCGGAGTTCATGCGATATTTTGTACTTCTGACATTCTCTTTAAGAAATGTGTAAAATATCGGACAGATGGTTATAAAAGTTGAATTAACTGCTATTAATTATTAAAAATACAAATAAAGTTAATTATAAATATTTCATAATAAACTACATTCTTCGCGACTAGATACATAGAAAATTCTTGAATTGAATATGTTTTTGTACACAAGTAATAATGGTATATGTGGGAAATAGAAATTTGTTTTCTATTGCGGATTTCTATTATTTATCATTGAATGTTTAATAAGGAGAGTGTATATTTTAAAATGAAATACAAATAAGGTATAACTATAATAAATGTGTTATATAGACAGGTCGTTATAAAGCAATATATTACATGTCCATGTAATTCGCTTTATTTAAATACCTCTTTATGCAAAATAAAAACCAGTCTTTTATATAAAATGTACTATCCATAAGGTAGGTACTCATTCGTAAAAAATTGAAATCTATTTATTTAGACAGCAAAAACTTCCGCGATACAATTGCTATGGAAGTTACTCAGTGTAAATTACTGGAACATTGGGTTCTGAAATAATACCAATAATTATAATCTTTGTATCTTTATTCTCAGCAACAGATTTTTTTGGACTGTAAGTATATTTTTTACCTCTCTGATTAATAAGACAAGTAAATTAAATTAATACAAATACCTATTCAAGTAACTTCTAACATGCACTATATGCACTTTATTTCAATACATACAAATAAATAAAAACTAATCCTTTTAATGAAATAAAACTAAATAGATGCGATCTGACTTTGCAAATAATTTCCTATGAAAGTACGGGATAACTAAATTATTACAAGAATAATACGAGGCTACCGTCTTGTTTCTTTCAATATTATAGATAAACCTCACGTCTGAAGACAATGCCTTTAACTCCACTTCAAGCAGTTTCATCAAACAGGTCCTTGTTTCGTGTATCAGAGTTTTGAATCACTGAAGACACGTTTAATGATAACTGCATGCTAATAGTCCTAAACACAAAGTCGAAAAATATAAAATGATTAGCATCTGAATAAGGGAAAGCAAGTTTTCTGTGTTCCCTTTTTGGTGTTTATTCTAGGTCGTCCAGAGTCTCTTCTACGGTCTCCAGTGGCACTAATATCTCTAACAACAAGTAATTGTAGTAATATTTTTTACATCCACTATCAAGAAATTGATTTAAATTTTAATTTACTTTTGATAATACTCAGCGCATTTTGTTAGAGCAACTGTTTATAGATCTACATGTACTACATCTTTAGTTCCCACTTTTCCCACTAATCACAGTGTGAGGTTACTAAATATATAAGGAGCGCAATTTCAAACACGTATTAAGGTATCTTAAATATATCTAAAATTTAGCTTCTCAGAAATTCCTTACTATTATCTGTCCTACTTACTCTGATTATCCACATTCCTCGGAAAGTACCAACAACGATATAATTAATGAGTATTCTTATGAAATAAGCTGTGTCACAATCGCGGAAATCACTATAACGTCGCTACATTCAAATAGTATACCTACACATCGCCAAGATTTAGTAGTATTTGCGTTAGTTGGGTAATACGTGTAATACATCTACATAAACGGTACATATCCTTTCGTGATGGTATTTAGATCTTGTTAAATTGTAATTATAAAGATAAATGTAGCTATAAACAAAACTGTAGCTGACGGTTCGGGTTTGGTATGTAATTATTAAACATTTAAATACCATTGGACGTCATTAAGCTTTAATAAATTAATGGAGAATTAGCGACAAAATTATTTTTTTAAAAGACTTGTTCTTCGAAAGGCGCGTCCTAGTTTTGAAAACTATTAGTGTTGCGTTAATTTTCAATTAATCCGATCTGATTTCGTCAATGTGGTAACGCCCAATTCGAAAAAGTGTAAATCATCCTCCATTATTGCTTTTTGGTTAACGATGAATGTATAAAAATGCACTTCATTTGAGTATTTCTTAATTTGCAAGACTATTATGTGTCATTATCCTCACACTCAAAATGGATTTGATAAAATTATTATAAAGATAATGCAATACTTTTGCAAATACAATTTATCTGCGCTTATATAATCAATAAATCCAAATAGATAGCTCCATTTAAAAGAATAAAAGTACTACTGAGGAATATTCATTATCGGTCTATTTCGTATTTCAAATAAGATATATAAATATACGCATATATCTACATTTGAAGTTATAATTAATATAATATTTTATTTAAATTTACCCATACTCTTAGTAATTATCAAAAACGCTAGCATGATTATAATACAGCAACCCAAAAACCAATAATTAATCAGCGAATAGCTATGCTAATGAAGTGATTGACACACATAAGCAAACGCATTTTCTTTATATTACATATTAGAAGATAATGTAATATAGAAAGTAAAAACGTACAGAAATACTTGCGTGCATCCAGATAAGTATATATTTTGTAATTGTTTGTAATTCTCCTAATGAGAATACAGTTAAACATGTTTAAAAAGAAGACACGTAATAATATAGGTATCTTAAAAGTGATTTATTTGCTCATTTTTATTCTGTTATGACATGGGTAGTATTATATTAGGGCACATCGACAATTATGAACTAAACTTTTTTATTACAAAAACATGCAATCACATTTATTTTTTGTCTTTCATATAGAGATTCACTGTGTAATTCCTTTTAAATTTAGAAATTCATATACTTCTCACTACAGATATAGCGATTAAATTAAATGGGCAAGTAATGCTGATATTGATCATTTTAATACTTACTTACAATCCTAATCATGTTTTTCACAGTCTATAAGATATAACAAAAAATAACTAATTTAATTAAACTGACCTTGAAACATGTACATAACTAAAATTTTTAAATTTAAAATCAAAATTGAAAACCGATTATTGTTGATATACATTAAAATCAGCAATGATATATATATATATATATATATATATATATATATATATATATATATATATTTAAAACTGCTACCTAGTGATTTAAATATAATATTTAAAACGTGAATTGCATTTTATAGCGTTATAAGTTCAGTATAACGTAATAGATTAAATTATTTATGAATTATTATTACAATTTATCTAAACGTACACATGTATTTATATAATAACAAGTGAAGGATGGACACGAAGAATTGGTTATTGATCGATCCGTTTTTGTTTACTTTACTGAAGGATAAAGTAGTTGAAGAGCTAAGGTTACGCTATCGTCACAAACAGCAACGAGAACGATCTACAGAAGTTACTACTAGGGCGCGGACACGAATGATTGATGACTCATCGCCCATGGGCGCACTATTGAAATATTGTATTTTTAAAGAGGTTCTAATTTTATTTATATAATTGGATAACAAGTGGCTGGTGATCTATAAAATACAAAATACCTTATTATTTGTTCATTTTCTCTTCTGTAAGACTTGTTCTCTTTGAATTAAGTACATCCTTGTAGATAGAAAACGTCCTTTCTACATCGCAACTGGTTAGAGGTGCGTACTGGAAATATTCTTTTATTTCAGCGTATTTAGCATACACAATTGCCGCAATGTTATTGAATCTGGATTTCTATTTAAAACTGCGTCTAACTTTTGCCGAAGGCCACATCCGAAGTCACTTGGAATACTTTTGAAATTATTAATAGCCCACATCTAATGTGGTTAATCCATCTTTTTATTTGAGATTTCGATTTTCAAAATATGTGATTAGTTTAGGCAAATTTCCAAAGTGTTCCTGAAGGAATAACAACTGATTTTTTAAATTTGGGATTTGTGTTAGTTCCTTGCACACAAAAATACTTCGAGCATCGTCATTTAAACATGTAACGAAATGTTGTAAATTATCGAAATTCTCTGCATAAAAACTATTTCCGTGTATATTTTAGCAAAGCTAAGTGACGAACGTGCGATATTTTGGCATTCTGTAACGATATTTTACGGACTTTGTAATAAATTTCGGAATCACTGACAATTCATTTTCATATCAGAAAAAGTAACATAAACAACGTTCTAGATCTAAATAAATAACTAAAAATGTACGCGTATGTAAGTAGATTCAATAAACCGGTATTAAACAGACTATTACAAAAATTACGAAGTACGTAATTAACAGTCAAAACAATGAAAAAACGAAACTAACGTAAGTATGAATGAAAATTTTATTTCTCTTGCGAAATATAAGGTAAATATAATAAATTTTAAAAACCCCTCACGCTGCTACCTACCCCGATGAAAAAAGGAATTTAGTCGTAAATTCATTATTTTATGGGCATTTTTTGCTCTCATTCTCGGGCACTCCTAGGGCGTAAACAGATGTTGCAGTTCACCATATGAATTAGTGCTATTCAGTAAGCGTGTGTTGTTTACATTATTTCTTTGCTCCGTTGTAACTTCGTCGTAGTTTAAACCGGTCATGTCCGCGCCCTAGTTATTACATACGATGAACATATCGGTTAAGGCTGGGGTTTGTCCGTGTTATATGTCCATAAGGAATATCGGTACCATTTTAACGAAAAGTTGTAAATCAAGAACAATGAAATTTTCACACAGTAAATGTTAAAACACACTCATCAGGTTGAGTTATTTTGAAAATCCTAGTGCCCATAGTTTTTTCAAAAAAAATCATAAAATTAGTAAATTTGGAAGAAACAGAACGAAATTAACTCAATTTATAAAGGGCACTATGCTGATGTCGAATCCGAAAAAAAATTAATTTTGATTTTTCGTTTCGCCTAAAATGGTACCGAAAAAATCCATTAGATTGGTGTTTTAATTCGAATTTAGGAACACTTTCTGTATTATTTTTTGTTGTATTAGTACCTTTATTATAAATATTTCTCTGTTTGTTTCTCTATTGATAAAGGGTTATAATAAAAACTGCAAAAAATCCATATGCAATCACGGCTCCATCTATGGACCCCGTTAGGGTTAGGCATCGAAGACCGCACCGTTAAGAAACATAATATGGAAATCTCATCGTTGAAGATAACGCCTGGTAAGAGCTAGCCGCCCAATCTAGAGATTAGAGGCACGATGATCGCCATCGTGCAAGTGAAGCAAATCACATGTCTTGGAGCATTGCAAATTACAGCTGCCCTGCAATAAATGGTTTGGAGAAATAAAAACATGATAATATAACATAGAAGGTAAAGCTAAAATGTACAGAACTATGGTATAAGAACCTATGCTGCCAAAACTAGGGCAGAAGCAAGCGTAACCAACTGAAAATGAAGACCACAGAGATGAAGATATTGCGCAATATACTGGGAGATTACTAAGGGACAGTCAAAAACGCACAGATATAAGGGCCAAATGAAACATCAAAAATGTAAAATAGACAAGGAAGAGATGAAAACATTGGGATGAACACGTGAAAAAAATAGGTGGAGAATAACTGGCTAAAATCTGTAACGCCAAAAACCAATCGGGATGACACCTACGGGTCGTCCTCCCTTCCACCAAAGGTGGTGTCAGAACAGAGTGTCGTCATCAACATCAATAGTAAACAAACAGAGTAAATGAATATTAAATTAATAATATCCTAGTTGGAGGAAGAATATAAAAAAGAATAAGAAGGATAAAAAGAAGAAGTAGTAGTAGAAACATATTTTTACAGCCTGTCTTATGAAGCACTCTCTCTGAATGTTAGTTTTGCTGAATTTTAGCTCACTCGCTCGATGAATTCGGAAAGGCAAAGAGTAAAGTCGCCTTGATAACTGATGGTTGATGATATCGAAACAAGAGTTATTTGCAATTATTAATTATTGCGTATTATGTATTAATTTGTTAATATTTTAGATCATTGCCAAATAAATGAAGTATCTATCGATTTATCTACTTCGTAAACTTGAAATCCTGGATTATTTGAATTTTCGAATATTTTGAGTTTTAACAGTGATTACTTTACCATATATCAAAATTATTGTCTATTGTCTATTTTTACCTACGAGGAAAGAATAGAACAGGAGGGAGTCTCCTTAATAAAAGGACAAATATTTTTATTTGTCCAAAGTGGTAACTCAATATGGCCGCCGGAATGCACAGGCATGCATAAATATTTTGTATAGGGTATATGTACACTTCGTATAGCTTCTTTGCTAATGATAAGAAAACAGATTCGATCTTTGCTAACCACTGCCTGGCATTGAATTATAAATTTGACAAACAATTTGAAATTTTACATATTCAAGAAAAAAGTAAAAAACTTAACTTACTGGAAATTCTAGAAATAAATAAATTTAGTAAAATAGGTATAATATTAAACGATCATTTGGACCTAAATAGCTCCTCCCTACTAAATTTAAAACTGTAATTGAATACCCCTACCTAACAACAATAATTGTTTCATCTATTATCTGTATTTATAAGTGCATTGTAACAGATATTGAATTTGTATATTTTCATCACCTGATGAAGCTACAGTGTGGTGAAACATATGTAGTGTCTACATTAAATATTTTTGAAACTAAAATTTGTGTTTTTTACTTATTAATAATTTACATTTATTTACATGTATTATTCAAATTGACCGCCATCGTGCTCTACACGCAACTGACACCTCCTACTCACTCCAAAGGCCGGCCGCATTCTATATTAAATTTTGAGTCTTCCTCACCAATGTTAGTGATCCTCTGTCTTAAGATTAATTCACTTTCATGACGTGTTATGTAAACACGATCGTCAAGATAACCCCAAATGCCAAAAATCGAGAGGTGTAAGATCTAAGGAGCGCGTAGGCCAATGATCGATCTATCCCTATCCATATTGCACCAAATTTTTTATTTAACCAAATGACGTTCCTCCTGACGTTATGCCGAGCAGTCCATTCATGTTCAAGCAACACTGTATTTAATTCTGCAAGAGATGACCGTCTCAAAACATTGTCAAGGTCTTCAGAAAGTAGCTAATAATGTTTTTCTTTATTAAGAGTACCATTTATAAAAAAAGGATCCAATTAACCTATCACCGTACCACACATTGACATTGAATCTTCATTGGAAATTATTTTTAATTCTAGGATGATCCTAGCTCCAATACCGATGTATGTTTCTACGCCATTATTAGGTAATAAAAGTGCATTAATCGGTTCACATATTTTTTCTGGGAAATTTCGATTGTTTTGTAAAAGTTTAAATAAAAGCTAAAAAAACCTTGCTCCCGACATCTATCATTTTCCTCTATAAGTCATACAAGCAAGGAATGTATGACATAAATTTATGCCTTTTCAACACTGTGTGTAATGTATGATTTGACGTGCCAATGTTACTGGCAATCTCCCGAGTTGAAATATGCGGATTCTCCTGGAGACTGAGAAGAACATTTATTTCAACATTTTTGCCAAATCGTGGCTGTTCTCCCTCCAGTTTTTTAAAAGCACCATAGAGTCTCAAATTTTTCTGTGTAAATTGACGGACTTGATTTCGATTTTTAATACATGAACGTAAATTTCAAACATATCGATGAGATAATTATTGTTCATGATTGCGGTGGTACAATTGTTTTAATTAAATATCAACCAAATGCTAACTAAATGAACATTACTAAATTCAGGAAAAAGAAAATCTACCAGACTAAAGAAAAAACTAAAGGTATCCATTTAAGAAAAAGTTGACTATCGTTCCGTATTTAAGACACCGTTGAAAAAAAATTGAATTATGGTCAGTTTGTGAGTTTGTTAAACCGTTTTGATATCATTTTTAATTAAAAAGCAGTTTTTTTTCAAATATTACTCAATGTATGTACTCTATGTAAATGTATGAAAATCACAAATGTATTTTCCAATTAATACACCTTTATACTTTTTAAAATTAGTGTCTTGGTACAGCTCCTTGCATTTGTTCCTTTTGAATATCCCAATATATATTATACAAATTTATCTCTTAAAAAAAAAACTACCCGAGCAGGAGGGGGGAGGGGATTATTCAAATCACTGCCTGCATCTTTAATAGTTAATTCGACATTGTGACAACACTAATAACGAAGGTAATAATAGTGTGCCGATAAATTTGAACAGCTTTATACACAAATAATTGAGTATTATTTAATATTTCTTAACTTTCTTCGTTGCCATGGGAATGTCATACTACAATTACTTAAATCCTGTAGTGGCATTGACTTTGGTTTTCTATTGCACTTTACCGAAAAGCGATCTATGAGTTTACATCACGATTTAGTGAATTTCTGCGACCACTACTTCCGTGAAAGTTCAGACATCTAAAACAGTCAATCCGTGATGAAATTTTGTTATGTATTCAATGGAGATTTATTTATGTAATGAGAATGAGAATCCTTGTTAAAAAAAATAAAGAAAAACAGTAAAATAATTGTATGAAATTAGAAACTGGTAAGTTTTTTTTTAAAAAAAATACTCCACCAATATTAAGCAATTCCAATTCTCTATTGTTAGATCAAACATGTATTAAGCTTCAATCATTATATTTTGTATTATGTAGAATTTAATATTTTTGGTTTTATCTGTTATTGCTCTACATTTATTTATTGTAATAATCTTCGTTTAATAACATAAATGAAATTTATAAAACCAACCAATTTATATATTAAAATTAGTTGTGTTTCAGGTTTAACCTTGAGATGTGAATATGTAACTATTTGGTGTAAAAATTGTTACTGATTCTATGAATTATTTAAGATCACACCTTAAATATTGCGAAACATATTCTCTGGTTCAATATAACGAAATAAAATATGCAAATGCGGTAGGCACATAAATATAAATAGATGTAAAATCTCAATAGATTAATATAATTGCCTACTAGTATTAGCTATTATACTTTTGCGTTTTTTCTTCTTTCTTATAAAGGCAATTAAAAAACAATAAACACCGTGGGAACTAGATGAAAAATATGAATGAAATTAGAACTTAATGCCATAAACCTCTGAATGTCAATCGTTAAGGCATTTTTCTGTTAGAAGTAAGTAATGAATATATTAATTTATTGTGTTTTGGTACCGCCTCATGAATATGTATCGGCATTCTTGTTTCTTTGTCGACTCTAAATAAATACATTGTTGATTAAAATATATGCATGAATTGGTTATAAAAGAAATGTAATATCTATAGTTTGCACTCTAATATAACTGTTTATTAGTTGACGTTTGTCGATAATTACTCTGCTTGCAATGTCCTTGGTATCAACTGTAAATGCATGTAGGGTAATAAGTTCAATCAGTCTCAGTAGCCAAGCTAAATGAACTGTATAACTCATGAAATAAATACATTTCTGTATAAATGGGATATTCTTCTATAATATTGATTCTCAACAGTTTTAATGATAATTTTAATACAACACTTTTGACTCAGACATATTAATATGTTGGTGAGATTTTTTTATTGATGTGGTGTTAGAATTGAATGGCATAAATAATTTGACACCTTTGATATCTAGAAGATGGGACAAAATCTAATAAATTTACGAAATGACATATTTATTATGTTATACGACAAGATCATTATATAAGACAGAAGATGTAGTGATGTCAGTAATTATCGACTTCCTTCAAAGTTTATAAATGCGTTAGGTATTCTAAATTTAATGGTTTTCTGTTATAAGAAAATATATGCCGGATTGTCAACACAGCTTTACGAAAAATTAATCTATAAACACTACTTGCCAACTGATGATATAATTAATGCGACGGATAGGAACATGATTACCGGGTTGGCCCTGCCAGACTTTAGTAAGGCTTTTGACACTGTGGAACATGGGATCTTAATGAAAATTTTGAAATATATAGGCTTCAATACTGGTCCTTTCGAATTTTTTAGCAGCTATTTTTCTGATAGAAAACAAGTGGTAAGATTGGGGTTTGACACCTCTGCATATGCGCCTGTGATATGTGCCACAGGGTTCCATCCTCGGTCCGCTTCTCTTTCCTATTCATACATCACAACTGTTAAAGAACATTGATAATTATACAACGCGTGTATATGCAGATGATATACAGTTGTATAATTTGCAACGGTGCATCAAGATAAAAGTAAATGACCGCAAAATTAGCTTTCTCTGAAAGCGAAAAAAGAAGGGGAACAAGCGACAATGGTAACTTACGATCTCAGCAAAGCATTAGACCGCGTCTCACGTGAGACTCTGCTAAGGAAACTGTGGCAATATGGATTGAGAGGGTTACCTTACGAAATATTGGTATCTTACTTTCTTACAACAGGAAACAAATGGGTGGTGGTAGAATGGGTTCTCGGATGTAGCCACTATACATGTTGGAGTGCCGCATGGGTCTATTTTGAGATCGCTAAAGTTTATTATTTATATAAATGATCGGCCGGCCAGGATTGTACATTGCAAAATAATCAATAAATAATATGCAGATGTCACTTCGATCCTTGTACGAGGGAGTCCCGAGAGAACAGAAACTGTACGGAAATAATCGTAGAAGAAGTAGAAACTTGGTTCACAGCCAATAAATTCATGTTATAACAAGAGAAGACGCAGAAAATCAACTTCAAATTAAATGAAAAAAATGAGGAAGTAATAAATTTCTTATGTCTTATATCAATTCATATAGGAAGCGCTATGTAAAAGATTAAATATGGCCATATTTGCTATACGAACAACAAAAATTTCTCCACGCAACAAGTAGCAAAAAGTACCTACTATGGAAATTTTTGCAATTGAGCTACCGATGGGATTCTCATATGAGTTATCTCTGCGAGAATGAAGGATGCTTTAATTCTGCAAAAAAAAGAGCACTTAGAACTCTTTGTGGGTTAAAATATAGTGTATCTTACCGGGAACATTTTAAGATAAAAATAGTACTATATCAAAATGTGCATGCGAATTGTGGAACAGATTTACTCTCAATTACAGATGACATTGGTATTTAGCGCTAATGACAAAAACAAAATTACAGTTCTCGTCTCTCTAGACTTCTCTAAACTCTCCGATATGGTTAACGATTAAGTGACCGCTCGGTTTAGTTACTAAACAATTACCTCAGCTACAGATGTTAGCGGGTACAGGTAGATGACGAATTATAATCGAATATGCTATCCATTCCTGTGGAGTTCCGCAAGGAAGTATCTGCGGGCCTTTGTTTTATATAATTTACACATCGTTTTTCTACAAAGCATTAAAATTTTGTAATTATCACCACTATGCCGATGTTACAGAAATTTACTACCCCTTTTATCCTAACGATGTCGGCAATCCTGTAGAATTAAGAAATAGAGAACGGACCTTACAAACACCATCAATCAACATGGACTTTCATTTACCGGAAGAAAATCTTCAGTTGTTGTTTTCGAGAGGCCCTGGCTGTTTTAAATTTTCTGCCATTTTTGGACATGAGTGTTACACCAAAGGCAGTGGATTGCTGGGGCCACATATTATATAATTGTCTCCCAGAAAATATAAAAATCGTGACTAACAACCAGTTCAACAAAACTGTAAAAACGATATTATTGAGAACTTCGCTTCTTTGCATGTACAGATGTCAATACGTGCGTGTAGGTATTAAAGACTATAGTTACAATACCAGTCCTAAGTGTAAATTCCATAATATATTGTTTTCCTAAGTTTAGTCTAGTCCCTTGAAGAAACCATACATTTACCGCTCTGTGCTTTGGCAATCCAAAAAATGCGCCTTTTTCGTACTACCCAAAAACTTGGAGAAAATATATTATACATTTTTTAAGTTTATATTATATAAAAATTTATTAAAATATGCTGCATGACATGGAAAGTGCAACACCAAGAATGGGTGCGAATTTTTTGACCAAACTTGGTAGAAACGTATAACTAGTCAAAAGCAATAATTGATTAAAATTTTGTTGCGATAGATCAAGTGGTCATGACACATCTGACACTTCATTCAGTTTTCGCTGACATTAATGTGTGGTGTATTAATTGTTTGTTTGAAATTAATTTCAACGGTTTTGTCTTATTATACCTTTGTTTAACGTGTTTAAAGAGTTTTATTATGCCTAGAGTGCGGCAACGTGGAAATTATCGCCAATTAAGCGAATTCGACAGAGGTCGAATTGTTGGTTTGCGAGAAGGTGGTTTTTCATACAGGGAAATTGCAAATCGCCTTAACCGGAACCAATCCACCATTATGCGCTGTTATCAATCATGGACTAGGGAAGGTCAGGAAAGACGCCAAAGAGGAACCGGAGGCCGAAGAAGAACTAATGAGATACAGTACCGCCGCCTTCGCTTAATGGCACTAAGAGACAGGTTTTCCAGTACCAGATCAATTGCTGACGTGTGGTTAGGTAATATTGGTCGTCCTGTAACCCTTCGAACCGTTTATCGTCGAATTAGGGGTTTCGGCTTACAATCTTATCGTCCACATCTTGTGTTACCACTTACGGCTCAACACCGACAGCAACATTTGGAGTGGTGTAGATTGCGACTGCACTGGAACGTGGAGTGGCACAGGGTGGTATTCAGTGATGAATCTCGATTTTGTCTAGGGATGCATGATGGCCATATGAGGGTCAGACGAAGACGTGGGGAACGTCGTGATATTCAGTTTTCCGTTGAAAGGCATGTGCATCGAGCAGTGGGTGTTATGGTATGGGGTGCTATAGCATATGGGAGTAGGTCTCAATTGGTGTTCATCCAAACCACCATGAACGCCCAGCGTTACATTGATGAGGTGGTAGAACCCCATATTCTACCATATCTTCAAACGCTCGAAGACCCACTTTTCCAGCAGGATAATGCCCCTCCCCATGTAGCGAGAATTTCTATAAATCGCTTGGAAGAGGCTCATGTCAATATCTTGTCATGGCCACCCAAATCCCCCGACCTCTCGCCTATAGAACATGTGTGGGACATTATGGGACGAAAACTTATGAATTTAGCCAATCCCCGCAGACACTAATAGCTCTCCGGCATGAATTACAGGTTGCTTGGGACACCATACCCCAAGAGGATATCGACCACCTAGTCGAATCAATGCCACGAAGAGTGAGGGAGTGTGACACTAATAGGGGCGGTTCAACACATTATTAATAAAAATTATGTTAAATTGTGTTAGTCTTTTGTTTTTTTTCTTTGAAATTTTAATCAATTATTGCCTTTGACTAGTTATACGTGTCTACCAAGTTTGGTCAAAAAATCCGCACCCTTTCTTGGTGTTGCAGTTTCCATGTCATACAGTATACTCTTATCACTTTTATATTAATCGAACTTCTACTCGTTTACCATATCATTTCTATAATATTAATATTTTATATAGCACAATGTCTCAATACAAACATGTGCATAAACAAGAAAACATATTCCTTTGTAGCTACTAGTTATTATGCATGTACACATATATTCCTTGTAGTTTGTAAAGTTTCACCCATAATCATATTGACATTTCTTCATGTACGCAGTAACACACAATTCGATAAGTTTTCTGAATAAAACTTTCACGCAAATAGCGTAAAAGTCCAGCACTGAAATTACCTTTTTGTTTGGAAAATATTACCATATTACACGCTACTTTATTTGAAGTGGACATTGATTTTGCACAAAGAAATTACTAAAATAAACATTATTTTCCAATAATGCCGTATGAAATTTACAGATCGCACAATACATTCGATACATTTCCTGTCCGCTGTTCACTGGCAATGCTTGTTAGAGAAGAAACTAATGCAAATAGAAACTCACATACATGGATTCAATATGGTATGAACAACTGCACATTTCATAGAAATAAAAGTTAGAGGAGAAAATCAAAGTCAGGCCTGATGGAATTAAATAATTCAATATAAAAATATATTTCTCTTCAAAATATATCACAAACTAAATTTTTTTAATTGAAGTAATAGTTGGTGGTTCTATTAAAGTGTTTATTCTTAATTTCACTGAAATATGGGGTACTAATTTGAAAAAATTGAGCAAATTTTAAAAACATCAGCATAATAGTAGTAACTTTATATTCGTGAATAATACATTTATTATTTATACAGAAATAGAATTGAATGCGATATTTGACAAAATCTATTCTGGTGAAATCGATCATGCTTCTTTTTTAAAATTTATTTTCAAAGCAATGTCAAAAACATAATAGTAAAAATCAAAAATGAGCAGATTTGCTGGACAAATCCTTTTCACTATCACTACATCACACATTTTTTTCAGAGCAGGTAACCTATCCACTCTATCTATATGAATGATAGAATTCATTGTCCATGACATCATTACACTTAACCATACCATTATTGGTAAATTTATGTAAGAAGTACTTGTTCAAATCATTTTTCAAAAATGTTTTATTACGTCATGGATGTCAGTTAATTGTATACCGTCGAATAGGTTCATTAAAAAAAAAAGAAACTCACACCATCTACCGTATTGTATTTTTGACATATTCATAACATACTTGTAGCTTTAAATGCCTGTCCATTCTTTAGTTAGGACGTCTTGGTTCGCCACTTATTTTATACTCTATTCTCTCATTATGCGATAAACAGCTGATTTTGCCAGTCCTATAATATATTCTTTATAATATATTGACATTTAAGTAATACTACTATCTTAGTGTTTCGGAGATTAATAAAGTAATTCATTACAATTACTATTGTTTCATTTCTGGAGCTTGCAACGTTAATATTAATTTTTGGTATATATTCAAAATTGTTTTGGTCGGCTTAATTGTACCTATCGTTGACGCTGTTTTGCTGGCGAATTTAAGGTTTTTCAATAGCAGAAATATAAGAGAAATATAAGGTTATGGTTTGCTTATGTTATAAAATATGGTGGTTATCGCGTAGTTATTTTTCATATTCAACTTGTGTATGCAAGAACCAATGCAATCTGTTAAAAGTATGTGCCATTTTGATGCGATTTTTAAATCACTCCTTTGTATTTCGAGACCAATTCTAAGGAAAATCCTTTTTATTTACAGTTTTCTGTTCACGTGTATTCTTAATTGGCTTTAGTGTGTGCTGTATTTGACCATCCGCTTTTTCGGCATTGGAAGGTTATGGATGAATATTAGTTTGGTAATTATTTTTTGTTCATAATAACATAACTTATACTATTACCTCAACAATTTTTTTGATATTGGTTATTTTTGCCGTAGCTTGGCTATGAACATTACTCAATGTGTTTCTTTACAAAACTGATCACAAAAATATATATATTGTATTACTGTTCCATAATTGATTTGATTTCTGAACACTTTATTGTGAACATTCATGATGTAAACTTGTTATAAGTAACATAGGACTCTCTTTTAAACAAATAGAATCGAATAATATATTAATAAAATATTTTCATAGATTAAGTCAAAAGCTTCAAATTGATTAATATAGAGTAGATCATGATTAGTATTCATAATTTCGTCGACGTATTCTAAACGTATATATAGGATGGCCTAAATACAAGTTCCTTTTAAAAATAAAATAAAACGAACCACAATTATTTCTCTCGGTATATTATGGCTTTATTAGAAAAAGCAAACATTCCCATTATTTATGGAACACGGCTTCCGGCTCTTTCTCACGATTGGTTCAGACGATATTCGCTTTCAGGGCCTGAATCGTTTCTGTATGTAGCCACATAACATCTGTCTTTTAGGGCGCCCACAAAAAAGTCTAACGGAGTCAAACCGCCGCTTAGGCCGCAAAAGATAGATTGGTTGATGGGTAACATTGCGCGTCAAATACCTTCCAAGTCCATGTCTTCAATTTCGGCCCGCTAAAGTTGGTAATCATGGTTCTGCAGCGCTCCCCGTTGACCAAAATGGCGTTTTCAACAGCATTTTAGAGAAAAAATGGGCCAGTGATATCAACACTCCAAAATCTGCATCAAACTGTCACTCTCTACGGATGCATGGGCTTTTCGACAATCACATGAGGGATTTCTGATTCCCAGATGCGGCAATTGCGGCATAGCCGTTGAGATGAACATGCGCCTTGTCAGAGAAGATAATTTTTCGGCTAAATTCGACGTCCAATTCGAGCTGCGCTAAGCCCCGAATTGAATAGCGATACCGAAACGGGTTGTCGTTTGCCTTCAATTGCTGAGTTAATTGCCTATCGTTGATATGTACGTACCGTACAGCGACAGGGACTGTAGATATTGTTCACTAGCAAACCAGTCTCACGAATTTTTTGCACAAACTTGCAAACTGCTGGCGCAGTGGGTACTTAAATTCATTCCGGCCAAAACTCCTTTTCAATAAATGCACTGTTTGGGAAAAGCAGAACGCACTTTGGAAATAAGTTTGCAATATTTTCCAACATTGTTTAAACATACAGCGATTCATTTTTCAATTTTGAGCAAGAAAGAGCTTTTCGTATCAAACTAACCCATGATACAAAAAGAAATTACTAGATGCACCACTCTATAGTATCATATTTGTATGACACTATTATATTGTCCACAATTTCCCTTTATTATTTAAAAAATATAAGTGTATCTTTTAATTCCACTAATTATTCGTTAAATAACATTTCTTCATAATTAGCCTATCTACTAGTACCAAAATTCTCATTTATGACACGCTGCTGTATATTTAGTTTTTTCGAAAATAAAGTTTTTATAGCACATCTTACTGTCACGCGTATTATATAACAAAATTTTCCATTATAAGTTTTTACAATAAAAAATCCATTCGATTTTGACGGCAATCATTGAAATTTTATCGAAGAAAGTGTCGCTAGAAATTTGTAATTTCAGTCGTTATATTACCCTTATTTTCTTATAATAATTCATTCATCAGGCACATCATAAACATCTCATTCTTCACTTTTCACTCAAGTGTTTATGTAACACCAATAATACCCATAGACGGAGTCACGTTTTCCACATTATCATAATCTAAGACATAGACGTAACTGCGATCTTACGTAAACTGCATTTATTCTCTCAGTATAACATATTGAACAGAATATACGAGACCTGCATTCATAATTTAACAATCCATATTTAAATGAAAAATAAGATCGTAAGTGTAGTAAATTAAAAAGTTTTCGCATCAAGATTTGCATTATTCCAGGAAGTTAACGCATGTAAACCTATGTTGTACGTACATAATGCTGAAAAAATATTTGACATGTGTGTTAAAGAATTTGCGCAATATTCTTTCGCCTCTTATATTACATCCAACTTCCTAGTATACAATTATGACACCAATATCACCTGCATAGTCTGCATACATTATCTGTAATACATGAAAGTTTTTAATTTAATGGGAGCAATAATATTTTATTTAATACTTTATGTAAGACCATCATGAATATTTACGATATTTTTTTTCTAAAATCGTCAAGAATTAGGAATATATAAAATTATATATCGAAACGGATATCAATATTCATGTTGTTGTTTCAATGTGAGAATGTAGTCGTCGGTGATAATTTTCATAAAACTTCTTTTGCTGTAGGGCTGAATTCCTCATCAACTATTAATAACTTTATACAGCAAGGACGTGCGGGTTGGAACAAATTCATTTAAAATTTTTGATTTTGTTTTAGGGAAAAACGCTCGGATAGGTCGATTTTTATTTTTAGCTGCGGATTTTCTGATGGTAAATTGATGTACAAAGAATGGTGCAAAAATAAGTTACGACCTTGAATTTTTTTTTTAATGGAAACAAGTGTCTTATTTAATTTGTTAATTCTTCATCGAATTCTAAGTATAGTTTCATGTAGTACCATGTCCTATACCCAAATTCAACAGTTATCGAGAAATTTACAATTAAATATCAATAACTGAGATCGTATCCTACAAAATTTATTTCACTCTGTTGTCTGAAAAGGACCGATTTATTAAAAAAACAGAAAAACAAATCAAATTAAATGATTAAACTGTTGACCACTAACTAACTGTAAATCTAGCAAAACATTAAAATCTGCGTTTTTTTTTTATTGTTAACTTGTTACCGTTTAGTCACATGGAAACTGTATGACAATGTACTTAATAAGTACTATTCAATGCTCATTTTCTGAAGTACCTACCTTGGGAATTACTTGCCCTTTATCGCAGACTATTTTGGTAAATATTAAAAGACCCAGAACAGCCACGTTTTTTTCCGTGAGAACTGGATATACAGTGTTCGATTGATACTCAACGTAACTTCCAAAATATCTAGTATATAAAATTCTCGTGTCATAGTGTTTGTCACAAAACTCCTCCGATTCTTATGAAATTTTGTGTGTATATTTAGCAGGTCTGAGAATAGGACGTGAACTATTTTTCATACCCCTAAGTGATAAGGGTGTTTTTTTGAACAAATTTTTGTATTTTATTTTTTTTATGATTCGGCATTAAAAAATACATACATACAACTCTAAATTTTCACCCTTCTACCATCAACCCCTACTTTATAATAGCGATATTAGTACTTTAGTAATGTTCTACTCTCGACGGTCGATAATTGATCAGTTACCACTCGATCAGTTATTTCCGCCAGGCGTCTACCGGTGTCACTTCTCACCCCGTAAACAGCACAGAGTAGGGATGAGAACAAAGCCGGTTTCCTGTCTTTCTCACACAATAAGCATTCTCTCACTCACTAAAGTTTAGGGCCTAAACCGTTTTCGGCCATTATTATTGATTGTACGTCGATCGTAGCAGTGACGCTTATACTTATCATTTTCTGTTTGTGGCTTAGATTTGGGCCCACACGGACAATTATACGTGGCATGTTCTCGCGTGGGTAAACAATCCAGTTTGTTTGTGTTGGCTAAAGATGGGCTCACTAAAAATATCGTACACTCCATTGCACTAAGTATTTTTTTTAATTGTCATTATTTTTGATAGAGATGTAATTACAAATTTATTAGTTAAGATAATAAAAGTACACTGAATTCAAAAAATGAATGTTTGGAGTTTTGTTATTTTTATAAGCCGTCATCGTTCACAGCGCTTCATTCTCCTTTCAGTCATATACCACATCCCCACATACTTACAATAAGTTACTTATTTTTTATTAGACTACCAAAATATTCACTAGAAATAATTTATATGGCAAAACAACGTTTGCCGGGTCAGTTAGTATTATAGTAAATATGTAGCACATATTAAATGAAACGACTGAATATGTGTAGTATTAGAATAATTTAAGTAGAAAAGAATATGGAATACACAAAATCAATGTCATATCAGTAAAATGTCAATAACAGTAGATTTGATATAATCCAATCATACTGCATATTTTTATCATGTGATTTTAAAAATGGTCAGCGATTACCAAGCATTTTATTGTGCTTTGGACAGATGGAGCCACATGAGGATTAATACTTTGAGGTTATAAGAATCAGAAAAATCTCGTTATGTGACGGCCTTATATCGCGCAGCGATATTAGGTACAGTTGGCATTGATAGAATTCAGAATATGATATATGCGGTAATTACACCATGCCTATGAAGCGGCACGGTCAACCATTTACGATATCTCTGTATAAGATTTCTTTTGAAGCAATAAATCTCGAGCTTCTAAATAATCAAATTTTCATATGAGGGGATTTCTGGCTTCGGTTATTTACCTATCGATGATCAAGCATTTTACTCTACATTTTATGGATACCTTAAATCTGGTACAATTTAATAGTATTACCAACTGTAGTGGAATGTTACTGAACTTTGTCTTTTTGGTCAAATTATAGTTGTGCATGATGTTCTTCTCCTTGTTAGTGAAGATGTAAATTATCCTACCTTAGATATATCTCTCAAAGTATCCATTGGAAACTGCATTAAAAACTTTCCTACAAATAATAATATCCGCGCTATCATTTCAACAAGGCAG